>CM037474.1:23108487-23688487 GCA_021014325.1 Plazaster borealis
TGAGTTGATCGGGGGGGGGGACTTCTCCTATAAATTATCTTCACTACCACAGAATGAGATATATTCATCTTAACGCTTTATAGGAATCGTACACGTTTGGAAATTGTCAAAGACCAGCGTTCTCATTTGGTGTATCCCAACATATGCATAAAATAACAAGCCTGTGAAAATTTGGGCTCAATTGGTCATCGAAGTTGCAAGGAAATGATGAAAGAAAAAACACCCTTGTACAAATTGTGTGCTTTCAGATAGGAATAAAAACTTCTTGCAAGAAGTTTTTATTTTAGTGGGAAATTACCTCTTTCTCAAAAACTACGTTACTTCAGAGGGAGTCGTTTCCTACAATGTTTTATACTATCAACAGCTCTCCGTTGCTCGTTACCAAGTCAGTTTTTATGCTAATATTTGTTTTTAGTCATTACCAAACATGTACGATACCTTTAAGTGAGTTTCCCCAGCGTTCAGTTGTATTTGATTTATTCAAGCAGTCCATTTTTCCAGGTGACATTTGTAGAAAAAATCCATGATTTGAAACTGGTATAGGACTAAAAAGATCCTTGCTTAATTTTAGTCTGAATGATTACTGATTAGGCCCTATTTTTTTTAGCAATGCCAGGTTTTGAAATAGTGTTTTTCCTTACTGTTTTCACTTAATTGATTTTTTAGTATATTTGTAATGTCTATAATTACATTTTAACTGTATTTTCTCTTAGGTTTTATAACGTTAATTTTAATGGTTTTTTTAAATTGTTAAGCGCCTAGGAGCATGTTTCATGGTTGGACGCTATACAAATTGTCATTATTATTATTATTATTATTATTATTATTATTATTATTATTATTATTATTATTATTATTATTATTATTAGGCCCAAACTTTCACAGGTTTGTTATTTCATGTATATGGTTGATCACACAAAACATGAACACTGTGTGCAACTATTTTGTCAGCTCTACCAATCCTGTATAATACCTTTATAAACCAAAAAAAGGAATCCTCATCATCCCTGATTGATAAATGAAAGAGACAAATTTACAGACCCTTTTCATGAAATATTGTAACATACAATGAGCTTGTACTCTAAAATGGATTGAAATAAAATCATAATTGATTAATTTGATTTTTTGCCTGATGGAATTTTCTTGAGGACTCACAAGATGACAAGGGGATAAACAGTGTTTTTTTAAGGATTCAAACTCGTATCATTTCAGAGATGCGAGCCATAAGTATGTGGATTTGGTGATAAAATTTTACTATTTTTGCTTCTCGGTTAGGAATGGGAAGGTCCCGGTGGTGAATGAGCAGACCAACATTCCTCATGTTTACGCTGTCGGTGACATCATCGAGGGGAATCTGGAGCTAACACCCGTGGCTATACAGGCCGGTCGACTACTGGCACGACGACTGTATGGTGGTAAAACAGACCAGGTCAGTAACTAAGACTAGATTTGATGTATAGCATACAAACATTTTTGGTGATAAGCAATTTTTATTTAAATAAGTTGGGAAGGTATTGCATTCTGCTCTACCAGCCAGGCTCCTAGTGGATGATACCCATGCCTACATCCTTACAGACTGTGAAGGGGGTAACCCTGTTTCAGCCCCAGAAGTAGGTGGCAACGTGTCCCTGGTGGCACTTAATTTGGGTCGATAGCCAAATCAGTTAAGTGTAGCCCTCACCTTGAAGTGGCCGTCCGGCCTTGTGTCGTTAGGAGATCTCTCATAAAACAGATAAAAACAATAACAAATAGGCCTTAGGCTTATCAAAACTAAGGAAATGCTCACATCTGTGGAGCAGTAAAGAAAAGGGTCACCTGTATCTGCCCAGGTTTAAAAAAATTCACGATGTTTATGTGTACAAGACGTTGCCCGTAGACTTTATTTAATTAAACTGGTTACCTGCACCCCTCTGCTGTGAGAGGCAAACACCACCGAGCCAGTTTCAGGGTCCACGTAGCCTTTGGTAAATAAAAAAAAATTAATTCTAGAAGATTAAGGTCA
Source organism: Plazaster borealis (assembly GCA_021014325.1). NCBI lineage: Eukaryota > Metazoa > Echinodermata > Asteroidea > Forcipulatida > Labidiasteridae > Plazaster > Plazaster borealis. Next base: position 23,110,490 of record CM037474.1, read on the forward strand.
CAAGTAACTGCTGTAGATGACCCTGCTCGTTGATAGAAATGACGGAGAGTACCTTTTTGTTAACGCGTTCTGCACTAAGAGTTAAGATGAATAGGAGAGTCTTCTAAATGCTAATAAGAATCTTTTTTGATGTACACTTTGCCGCGTTTTCCAGCCACTCATCAAAAGAAATCGAAGTATTCACTACAAAATGACTCCCGAGGTGATAGAACTCTCCGCTGATCACCGAGTGAGTCCTAGTTTTACCCATGGCATTAGCAGCAGTCAATTTTTGTTTTATTACACCCCGTATATATATATTGTGTCTAGACATCTAGGTGCTGAGAAGCTGCCGTTGCTATAACAATAATAATAATGAGCATTTGTAATGCGCCGGTATCCATCTTTGAGATACTCATGGCTATGGGTATATTACATTGGTTGTCATGGGTATAGTATTTCGCGTTTGTGAACATCATGTGATGTGCTGTAAACCAATAAAAAAGCTGCTGTTGCTATAATAATAATAATAATAATGGGCATTTGTAATGCGCCGGTATCCATCCTTGAGATGCTCATGGCTATGGGTATATTACATTGGTTGTCACAGGTATAGTATGTCTCGTTCGTGAACATCATGTGATGTGCTGTAAACCAATCAAGAAGCTGCCGTTGCTATAATTGTAATAATAATAATGGGCATTTGTAATGCGCCGGTATCCATCTTTTAGATTTCCTGGCTATGGGTATATTACATTGGTTGTCATGGGTATAGTATGTCGCGTTTGTGAACATCATGTGATGCGCTGTAAACCAATCAAAAGGCAGAATCTTTGTAAGGGGTGTTATAGTGCGCAAATGATGAATTTTTGTGAGTGCAATGGTGAGAATATTTTCATGAGTTGAAAGGGGGAATGTATGGAACAGTTGAATGGAACATATTCCATCTTTCAACGATTGCAAATATTCTCTCCATTGCAAGAATGCAAGACATCCATTATTTGTTTTATATAACAGGCAAGTAGATCTTTGTCATTTGATGGGAGGATAAAACTATAAGAATACAATTTTTACAAGATAGTATTCTGCGAAGAGGGCTTTTTGCATTGCTGTTTATAATGCATGGTGTAGTCTAGCGTGCAGTAGTAAAAAATTGATGGGATGAAAACGCATTGTGAATGGTACCAAAATGCGCAGTTTATGACGTAGGCCATGTAACGGTTTGATTAATGAATGATGCGTGACCTAAAATCGTCCAATCAAATGATTAGGATCTACTTTGGTTTTATATAATAATTTTTGTTTAACATTTGAGTTCCAAAGTTTTTGAAGTGTAAATTTTCCCAAAGGACACTCTTGAACTGTTAAGCATTTGTTCATTTAATCCCACAATGCAGTGTGACTATGTCAATGTTCCAACAACTGTCTTCACCCCTCTGGAGTATGGTAGCTGTGGCCTGGCAGAGGAAGACGCCATCGCAAAGTACGGTGAAAGCAATATAGAGGTACGTGGTAAAAAAAAACTTGGACTCGAAAATATATAAGCCTTCACAGAAACAAACAATCTATTAGTGGTGATTGTAGAAGCTTTGTCCAAACACAATGGCAAACTTCAATTTCTGACCCTGACTCCTTAAAGGTATCGTACACGTTTGGTAATGACTCAAAACAAATATTAGCATAAAAACTTACTTGGTGACAAGCAACGGAGAGCTGTTGATAGTATAAAACATTGTAGGAAACGACTCCCTCTGAAGTAACGTAGTTTTTGAGAAAGAGGTAATTACTCACTAAAATAATAAAAACTTCTTGCAAGAAGTTTTTATTTACAATTGTACAACAAGGGTGTTTTTTCTTTCATCATTTTCTTGCAACTTCGATGACCAATTGAGCCCAAATTTTCACAGGCTTGTTATTTTATGCAGATGTTGGGATACACCAAGTGAGAACACTGGTCTTTGACAATTTCCAAACGTGTAGAGTGCCTTTAACATATAAGCCTTCACAGAAACAAACAATTTATTAGTGGTGATTGTAAAAGCGTTGTCCAAACACAATGGCAAACTTCAATTTCTGACCCTGACCTAAATTGGATAAGCTGATCTTCATGTACTGCCTAAACTGTACCTTTGAAAATCACTCAAAAACCATCAAAACAAGTCAAAAATATTTTTTTCTGACTACTTTTAGTTCTGTCAATTGCAGATGTACCATTCCATGTACCAACCTCTGGAGTACACAATCTTTATTCTCCAGCCCCTTCCCACAGCCCATCCCAAAAAAGCAAAGGAAACGGGGGCCGATTTCACAAAAAGCTCAGATTGATCTTAACTGCATAAGCAGTTAAGATCTTGGTGCTTTGTGAAATCGAGCCTTCGTTCTTTTGTTATCCCCTTTGACTTTGTGTGAATGTAGGTCTACCGTTCTATGTACCAACCTCTGGAGAACACAATCTCTGTTTCCAATCCCCCTTCCCACAGCCCACCAAAAGAAGCAAAGAAACAGCTTCATTTATAATCCCTTATACTTTTTGTGAATGTAGATCTACCGTTCTATGTACCAACCTCTGGAGAACACAATCTCCGTTTCCCATCCCTCTTCCCACAGCCCACCAGAAGAAGCAAAGAAACAGGTTTTATTTGTGATCCCTTTGACTTTGTGTTAATGTAGGTCTACCGTTTTATGTGCCAACCTCTGGAGAACACAAACTCTGTTTCCCATCCCTGTCCAAAAGCCCACCACAAAAAGCAAAGTTCAGTTGTGATCCCCTTGACTTTTGTTAAATGCAGGTCTACCATTCTCTGTACCAACCACTGGAGTACACAGTAGCTGACAGGGAAAAAGATTCGTGCTATGCAAAGATCATCTGCAATAAGAATGACTCGGTAAGAAAGTTTGTCTCTCGGTTTCACAGCACATCTTTGTATTGACCCCTTGCACAAACCTCACACCCGGCTACTGTCTTCCAAACTAGCCATTTTGGTATTGCAATCAAAGGTAGTTTCTGCTCTACCAGCCAGGCTCCTAGTGGATGATACCCATGCCTACATCCTTGCAGACTGTGAAGGAGGTAATCCTGTTTCAGCCCCAGGAATAGGTGGCAACGTGCCCCTGGTGACAGTTGATTTGGGTCGATAGCCCAAATCAGTTAAGTTGTAGCCCTCACCTTGAAGTGGCCGTCTGGCCTTGTGATGTTAGGCAATCTCTAAAAAAGAAAATTAAAATCAAATTGCACTTAACGCTGCATCGGGTTAAATGCACACTACACTGTATAACACAAGGGGACATTGACTCCCGAAATGGCGCAACCAAGATTATTGTGACGCCAGGTGATTTGGGTCAATACTAGAGGATTGGAATGAATGTACTCTTCCCAGATAACAATTGAGTAAAATAAAATTCATAAAAAGTTTAGAATTAGAATAAAGATAATCGTCAAAAAACAAACGAAGTTCCATTTGGCAAGGTCTCAATAGGGGACTTGGAATTTTTGAAATTTTTCAACCAATTTTTTGGTGGTGGGGTACACAAAATTTGTTTACAAACAGACTGTTCAAAACAGTACCATGGCATGATCGAGAGGATTTTTTCAAAGCCACTGATCCACCATTCCTGTAAATTTTTCAGGAGAGAGTCGTTGGTCTTCACATCCTTGGTCCCAATGCAGGAGAGGTCATGCAAGGTTACGCAGTTGCCATGAAATGTGGAGCTACAAAGGCGCACTTTGATGCCACGATTGGCATTCATCCAACTGTGGCTGAGGTATGAAAAGACTGCAAGTCTCATTAATTGAACATCATGAAGTGGGCGATTTTGTTTCGTTCACAAAATTTCTGTGCCCACCCGCGGTATAATAATATTAATAATAATGGATATTTGTAGTGCGCCATATCTGTCAGAAAGACACTCCTGGCGCATAGAAAAAGAACTCTGCTAATGACGGTACTTAAAGCTAAGACTGAACAAGTGAGTTTTCAAGTTAGTTTTGAAGCTTTCAGAACTTTTATGAGCTTCTGTAGTAATTGTTTTCCTTTAAAATATCATTGCCACAATGAAACTCTGACTTGACAAAGGAAAGACAACAAAGGTTCTCATAATTAGTTCTGGGATTTGATGTTGTCGTGCGTGATAATTGAGTAGGCACTCACCAAGATTCGCAGAAACTTGGCCTTGAGCCACAGCCGAAAATCTGCCATGGTATGCTGGAATCTCAGAATGCACGGCTTTACCTCCCATTGGACTGAATATAATGCCGAACATAGGTGGCAGCCTGTCCATTCTTGTATGCCACATTTTTACAATATTCCTTAGGATTTTTTTTTTCATGACGTGAGGAGTATACAGTGCTTTAACTCACACACACATCTGTGTGTGGGTGAAACACAAATAATAGTCTTTATCTCGATGTAAATTTAACACCAAATGCACCGAAGTACATAAACAATGGACAATTCCCTGTTAGACTGCTTGCCACCTAGCATCTTAAAATTGTCAATTGTCTTTGAGTGCAGGGCAGGCTTTGAATTTCATCTTTGAGAGGGAAAGGTCATTTTTATTTTGTAAAGGGCACTACCATTGCAAAATCTTTAAGTCTTTGGGAAACTTTTGAAGGGGTGTCAAGACCAAGACCAAGGCAACAGAGGCCATGGCCTCCGTTTAATTCCAGCCTCTGTTTAATTTCAGGCCTCCGTTTAATTCCAGCCTCCGTTTAATTCCAGCCTCCGTTTAATTTCAGGCCTCCGTTTAATTCCAGCCTCTGTTTAACTCCAGGCCTCCGTTTAAATCCAGGCCTCCGTTTAATTCCAGGCCTGACAGGGATCATAATAAAGATTTTGGCAGAAGCAATTGATGATGTCTTATTTAAAAACCTTAATTTCATTTCCCCCAATCAGGTGTTCACCACCCTACAGACCACGAAGAGATCGGGGGTCAGCATCAAAGCCGGAGGTTGCTGAGGTTAGACCCTACCATCAACACACCCGCAGTAGTCTGACTAAATGGAAGTAAAGAGAGAGCCTTAAGAAGTGTCTTAAAATTATGCCAAGTATCCATCATTTACTAATCACTATTTCGCTATTGATTTAACATTAAAAGTAGGTTTAAGAGGAAATTCTTCACCACATTGAACAATTATGAGTTAAAAATTGTCTATAAAAGAAGAGACACCCACCTAAATTTGTAGGGGTACTGTAAATATAGAATTTACATTCCTACAAATTTAGATGTTAAGCATGTTGTTGCATATTTTTCTATGCATGATTTTGTTAATAGGTAAATCTTCATAAAAGCAACAGTCATCTGAACTTAATTCAACAAGATATTTAAGTATATATTTTGCGAGATTAACATTGATGAAGATAATAAATAGAATGTTACCACGATACTTGGCATTAATACTATTTAGTAAAGTTTGGTTTATATTTCACAGAAAGATGAAACAAATGTTGACGTTGGAAAGAGTGCTTTGCAATGAAGTTTTTTTTACTCGGGTGGATCGCTCGTTGCATTTGATGTCAATTTTTGCTTTAGCTTGCGTGAAATATGAACTGGTCGTTGTAGGCTCTCGATACTTTAGCAGACTACTTGATTATGGGTGTAAGATGGTGGGGTGACCACGGACTGTGAGAGATGAGGTAGAATGTTTCAACCGCCGCAATTGGAAATGTGACACCATTGCATGATGACGGACTCTTCCTTAAAACCCACGTTGCTGGGCGGGAATTGACCTGACGGGGCGTTGCATCGTTCTACCGAATATTAGAAAACTCTGTCTGGAAAAAACCCTCAAAGTTAAGTCTTGAAGAAAAATTAGGGCCTAATTTCATCGGGGTCATTGTCGTTATCTGTATGGACCTTATGCACATGATGTCATGTGAGTAGGGCGCCCTCAGCTAGAGGTCAAAAGAAGGCTGCTCATTGGCCCATCCTGTGTGCCGCGCGTACATAGATGTGCGTTTTCCATTGTTGCATCATCGTTTTACCTCAATGTGATGACGCAATGCATAAGGTCCATTAGGATGAAAATATATTGATAAAACAGTTTGTACGAACAGGGTTTCAATGCATTCCTGATTGGTAACTGTTTTTTCTTTTCTTTTTTTGAGTTTTGAGTGTTCAGACAGAGTTTCATATCAGATGGGGTAGATACCCACCACAATAATCAAAGTATGAATCACAGGCATTGTTCAACAATAAAATAGAATTTCAATCCATTTGATGAAGGCTTAAAGGCATTGTACACGTTTGGTAATGACTCTGATAATTAATGGCAATAAAACTTACTTGGTAAGAAGTACAGCAGCTTTGGATAGTATAATGCAATGAGAAACTTTTCACTTCGAAGTACTGCGGTTATGCAAAAATATATCACTTTTTATCTCCCAAAACATTTGAATCTGAGAAGCGTTACGGGTAACGCTTCCCAGATTGTGTATTCCAATGCAGATTATTCTTCCTGCGTGGACATAATGGCTCCAGATTTTCGGCAATATCTCAAAAACGCTACCACCTTTTGAAATGAAATGTTCACAGGTTAGTTTTATGGTATATATCTACAACTATATTTGAAACAAACAATAGGCTCCAATTACCAAACCTGTACAATGCCCTTAAAAATGTGATATAGTTTGTTGGTAAATGTCGGCAGCCATTTTTTTGAATATGGCTGTTGTTGCCTTATATGCAAGTTCTCAAAACGGTGAAATCTGATACATTTTCATTTGCGATTTATACTATTTTGGTAAATAATAGTCTGATTCAATTTACACTTGATGTATTGTGCTGGATATGTATCCTTGTAAATAATAAGAATTTATTCTTCTTTTCTTTGTAATTTTCTTCAATTCGTTGAATTGGAGAAATTTCCTCCATCCCCCCCCCCTCATAGATGAGCTGCAATGCAATCATAGGAGAACTGTTTTTATGATAGTTCAGCTGTTTACCTAAAATGCCTGCAGCTGGTTTTTATTAATACTGGTTCTATAGTTACCTGGGTTCAAATGCACATAATACTCATTTTATGTGGAAACATAATTTCATTTAATAGTATAAAAAAGCTAGCCTATTATAACAATTAAATATAACATAACAAGTAACATTTATAAGGCGCTATTCCATCAAGATCATAGTGCACATAATAGAACTTAACGTGAATAGAGGTGAGCTTTACGAAATAGAGATAAACTAACAGATTCCCTAATGACAGGAGGAAGATTCTTCCAAATCATTGGTCCAGCAACACTGAATGCTTTTTGACCCGGAACTTTGTTTGCTTAGGAAAACATTCAAGTGATGTCAAGTGTGGACCGAAGAAAACGTGGAGGAGTGTAATTTGACAGTAAATTGTAAAGATATCTTGGAGTAGTTTTGTTTTAAAAAGAGCAAGTTTAAAATGAATCTGTTCTTTATTCGGTAACCAATGAAGTTCCCTGAGTGATGGAGTAACATGTTCCCTCAAGGGTGTGGAATAATAGTTAACCAGAAATCCATAAAAGTGTATCATTTTATTAAGGACATTTAAGTACATTGGAATATAGCCACAATTTTATCTGAGTCTCATCTATTCGGTTGTCAAAATTTTCTGAGAAGAAATTGTGAAAAATATCATAGTAGAGCTTCTTGTTAAAGTGTAGAAAGGTGTAGGTGTAAATAGACGCTGTATGCAGTGGCATCTTGAGGGTTTGATTCTCAGTCATGAGAGGGCCGTATCCAAATTGGCGGCTACAGTTACGGCTACGACTGTTACTAAGGGTGTTGCTAAGGATGTCCTTTACTTCAATGCATGATGATGTGGAAATCTAGCCGTTGCTGAAGCTGTAGCCGTTAATTCGGACACGGCCAGAACTTTATCACGGTACAGCCACTTCCAATCAACAATAAATTCAGAATGAGGCAGTGTCTGAATTAGGCAACTTTGGCTATGGATGAAGCCGTCTGCTGAAGTGGTATTGAAGAAATGGCCTTTCCAGCGACCAGGGCCCAATTTCTTTTGCTTAGCATTTGCTTTGCAAAAAAACCTAGTGGGGCACCAGTCACAACAATTTAAACTTAATGGAGTTTTGGCTGGGAACCTGTTTTTGCTAAGTAAGATTTTTCTGTGATTAGCAAGTTTTTGGACTTGCAGGTTTTATGAAATTGGGCCCTGGCTATCTACTGAAGCCATGAGTTTGGATATGTCCTCATAGAGTGTTCGAATTGATGGCTTCGGCAGTGGCTATGGCAAGATCGCTGAAATTTCAGCCAACCGTATAGTCATAACCAAAGTCACTTGATTTGGACGTGGCCTGAGATTCATGCCCACTGTAAGGCCTTATCCGAATTGGCGGCTACACTATGGCTGCCACTGTTGCCAAGGGTGTTGCTAATGACGTCCTGTACATGATGACGCAGTGATCCAGCCGTTGTCGTAGCCGCCAATTCGGACATGGCCTTAGACTGCTATGGTAACACATCCTTATGAGGAATTGTAAGCATGGCCGTAGGTTTCTTGACAGCAATGGCCACTACCAGGTGTTTGGGAAAACATTATAACATACACTGCCTTATTTCAAGTAGATTGTAGATATATTTTTCAGTTTGCAAGCATTTTAAAAGTGTCGGGACAATATGACAGAAGTTGCCAATCAATGTATCCAAAGCGCGGTGGGGAAAAAATGATTTGCTGCTTTATGGTCCAGAATACAGCCTGCTTTAAAACAAGATATATTCGGTGGGCAATTGAATGATTTTTATTCTCATAGTGTGACTGCTGACATTGGATCATCATTACCAATTACATTGCATTAGGATTATGTTGTTGTATTTGGTTCGGGTAATTGTTAATTGGGAATTAATTATTCTTTGACAGGCTGTTTGTACATTTGTGTTGGTTTACGAGGGAGTCAGAACTAACTTTTGTGAGTTTTGCATTGAATAAGATATAACATCGTGTGATGAAGGAATTTAACCAGAATAAATTCATTCCAGTATTGCAAATCTGATCAGCGTGGCTTGTTTTGTAAATAAGAGGGCTTTTTGAACACCACTCCTAAATAATAAACATACTGCTTGTAATGTGGCATTCTTGGTTTTGGAAACTGAGACAGAGCAACATAGAACCACGAAGACAGAAATATTGCCAGGGTTTTTTTTACACAAATGCATTACATTATTTGCCAGCATTTGTAGAGTTTTCTCCAAATGTTCAACAAAATAATAATAATGAGAGACCAAACCACAAACTGATTTCTGAATACAAATTTATTCCCGATCATAAAGCTACCTAGCAATTTTTAAACAAAATTTCCTAACTAATTATGACAATTTCCAGTCATTTTCCCATGTGGTTTATTACAAGACTTTTTTATGAGTTAATGGTTACAAAACTTTACCCAAACCCCAAGGTCAATCACTTCTTACCCTGGCAATAACCCTAACCATAATCATTGATACAGCCCCAATCCCTTATTCTAACAGCAACTCAAACCCTAACCCTAACCCATAAATTTGATGCAACCCATAAGTCCAGCATTTTTATAAAATTTGGGCTCTAAACTGAAAAAACTGCAAGGGGTAAGTCCAGCATTTTTATCAAATTTTGGCTCAAAACTGGAAAATCACAAGGGGTAAGTCCAGCATTGTTATCAGATTTGTTCTAAAAAAACTCAAACCCTAACCCAAACCCATAAACATTGACCCCAACCCCTGTCCTGACAGCAACCCTAACCCCAACCATCCTACTATTATGATCATTTCCTTGGCCTCTATTCCCACATATACATTATATCAATTAAAATTTGTACATAATGGATGGAATCATTTCAATTAGTAACATTTACTGGACGGAAATATATTCTTTTCTTTTTTTACATACCTTTTAAATAGAAAATCTACAAACTTAGAAAATATATAAAAATGTCTTTCCAAATTCTTTCTACATGATAAAACAACTACATTAAACAATCGATTTTCAATTTGCATCGGGAATAAAGAATATTTCTTGTATTTTACCCTACACCGATGTGTATTAAGCACTGTATATTGTACTTTCCCGGAGTCCTGTGAATCCAAAGGCATATTACGGGAGTGGGATTTCAATCCATGACCTTGCCATTTTAGAGGCAGTTTGAATCCTATATTTTAGCAGTGGGTTCACCACAACGATAATCCAGTACTGAGTATATGCGGTGTAGGTAAAAACACAAATACTACATTACAAAAATATCAATAGTATGGAAGTGTCTAAATGGATTTATCAACATTTTTGGTTCAATCTTCCGTTTGTTTAGACAGCAAAAGCTACTACCACTCCTCAGACAGCTGAATAAAAATGAAAACAAGCATTTAAAGAAACAAAACGAAAGTGTGTACATGTATTTAAGTTCTGACTGATGTTTCCCAAGTGGTCATCAATATCAACTAAAAGCATGCACAAACCAACTTTAACGCAATTTAGCTGTTTTCGTGAAAATTGTGCACTGAAATAAGCAAAAAAAAATTAAGTTTAAATTTTTTTGAAATAAGCTTAAAGTTTTTAAACCTTTGCGTATTGATGATTCAGATACAGCTAACGTAGCATTTTGAACCCTCCTCCTTAATAGAGATGCTGCTGAAGGTTGCCCAGTTTCCGATGGGCAAGATCCATTTAAACAACATACAAATTTATCTAAATATTTACATGTCCAGATAAAAACATTAGCCTGTAATTTGATAAAGCCTCGAATCAATTTACCGAAAGCGTAGACTTCATTTGATAACCATTATTTCATTTTTTTAGTACCGAGCTGTAGAATTACTTTTTATCACTGATCCCTTTGCTTGTACTTGATGCGGAGGAGGAGGAGGAGGAGGAGGAGGAGGAGGAGGAGGAAGAGGATGTTGATGAAGCTGACTTAATCTTTCTCTTGTTACCCTTTGACCCCGGCCTGATCGCATCTGCCGGTTCTCCATCATTGACAGCTTGTGTGTTCTGAACAGACTGTTGAGATCTCTGACTATCACTGTCCGGTGGTGAGCTAGAATGCGCTACAGCTTCAGACATACTCGCTGATGATCCATTCATTGGTAGCGGAGGTTTCTTGAAGGAAAGAAGTGAACCCATATCACTCTCTGGTCCAGGCACAAAGCTGCTGAACAGGGCATTATCGAAGGATGAGATCCCCTCGTCTGCCATATTCCAGGCCTCACGGTCATCAGCGTGGCCACGGATGTAAACTAGGATCTCTTTCAGGTTCAGCTCCTTGGCCTTCGTTCTGTGGAATGAAACAAAGATTTTGAGTGGTTTCCACAAAGACACTTCAGAGAAGTTGGTCTTTAGCAGCCTTACACATTGTTCTTATTTCACTTGTAGATAATTGCAAAGTGAAACCAAGAGCAGGAAATTAAATATGTTTAGCACAGTTCATCTAGGCTAAATCATTTGCCAAAAATTCTGGATGTTAAATGCGTCAAATATTCAGATAAGTTCCGAAAAATGATACCGGCATGGGCATGGAACCTTTTTTTTCGGAATTCCGATGTAGAGATGATAAGTGACCATGCCTTGAGTTGATTAGCAAACATAAACAACTTTCACTGAATTCGGCACCGACTTATACATCATAAGCTTTGTTGAGCACTATGTTGTGGCGGAAAAATTATGAGTGGAATGGATGCAAAAGATACTCACGCAAGGGGTCTCTCCTCTAGAGCGCAAAGAATCACTTTGGCAACCACCTTCTGCAGAATGGGATCACCCGTTTTGGCAAATTGAAACAGTGCAGTCTTCAGGTTTTCGGCAGCCAGCATTTTTACACAAGCCTGGAAAAAAGGGGTGTCACCATTAATGAGGGATTACAACAAGCTTGATTTAGGTTCATTGAGAATTGCGTCAACTGTAACATTAACCATTTGTACTAAAAGTATTAGATAATGATAAATTATGTTCAAATAGTTAAGAATGCCTTTATATAATTTGATTTTACCCAAATAAAAAAATTGTAATTTATTTTAACATTATTAAACTATCAAAAACATGTTGTTTCATGAAGAATTGTTTCTAAAAAAACCTGCCCTTCCCCCAAAAAAACCCCCCAAACCAACCCACCAATAACTCTATGAATGAGTTTCACTAGCCTAAAATATCAGGAAAAGGAATTTTCATGGATGAGGGTCTAAGTTGTGGGGTGAAGGAGGGATGGGGAAGGGAGGTGAGTGAAGAAGAGTGAGTTGGTTAAGAATACCTCAGGACTCTCAGCAGAATAGAGTAAGATCTTGCCAGCCAGAAGGAAGATTTCTGAATCCTTGGTGAGACGAGGGATGTTTAGAAGACGATCAAGAAGCTCCTCCTAAAGATAAACATACAAACAATATAAATGACTTGTATCTTCATCACTTCTATCTAAATACAAAGAATAAAACTTAATGTAAATTATTACTATAAATATATATCTTTCCGGTAATGAAACCAAGGATGCCTCATAAGTGAACTTAATCACTGTAGCTCGCAAGCCTGAATAAACCTGTTAACAAGGATGCTTGCTATGTGAACCACAAACACCGGGGTTGACCTGTACTCTTCCATGATAAGTGTTCTGGGTTCTTTTATGGCACTACCAATCCTTGACCTAGTACACTGGACCTACAGCTTAATGTCCCATCCGAAAGACAAAGCAATTATGGTAAAGTATCTTGCTCAAGGACACAAGTGTCACGACGGGGGACTTGATCCCACTCTCTGCTGATCAGAAACACCAGAGTTTGAGTCCAATGCTCTTAACTGCTTGGCCACGACATGCCACAATGACATAGAAGCAGGCAACAAAATCGTTTGGAGGACAGAGAGTATATTAAGACAAAAGATGATGACAACAGATGCTTATGGTGTTAGCCAGAGTACTGTCTTTAAGATATCTTTGTCTACCTAGGCCCAACTGTTAAGCACACAAATCTGCTTAGCAGAAATTTAATTTGGTAAGCACAATTAAGCACAGAAAAATCTTGCTTAACAGAAACAAGTTACCAGCCAATCTGTCACGTGAGTTTACATCACTTGTGACTAGTGCCCCGCTCATTTATGCACAGCTAATAAAATCATCTGTTCAACAGCTTTATGATCTTGGGCTCTAATCATTTATGTACATGAAAATTGTAAAAGAGCAATTTGGATGCCTCGTTTCTCAATAATTGACATTATTTTAAAATAATTGTTCATAAGTGTAGAATGAAACTGTCTGGCAATGCCAAACTAGGGTAACATTTTAGGAGGACATAAGGGGGTGCACCATTTTTTCTAGGGGGGGGGGCGCTGTTGGCCAATTAAATCTGTAGTTTCTGTTTGCTTTTCTCTTAATCAAGCCCCGGTTCAGCGCTCTTGTTATGCAATTTACTACTTTTTATAAGATAATCTGACGTGAGTGTAAAAACAAATAAAGACCTATACAGACATGACTAGACAAGATACGGGGTTGAACCACCATTTTCCAAGAAGTCCAAAGTATTATGGAGAATAGAGCCAGCTGGAAGACCATCATTGATCGGGATCTGAGAATGACCCGATCAAAGTAAGTAACTAACTATTTTCAAAATTAGGGCAAAACTCTGGAGATGCTAGATGTACTGACCTGGTAAAGGATAACATCTGAACTCTCTATAGCCAGCAGTTCAAGAGCTTGAAGGGATAACCGCAGCGTTTCATTGTCTGATGTTGTACACAGTGACACTAGTGCTGCAGCTGGATTCAATAAATTTGAACAACATGTGATGATCAATTCAGATGGTATATTCATAATGTCAAAAATCATAACAAAGTATTCATAACAAAGTATTCAACGGAAAAAACTTTCTTTCATGGGACTGTCCGTCAGTATTAAAGAGTCTCGGTTTTAAGACATCTTGTAAAAGATTATACGGAAATTGAAACACGACTTGTTTATCTTCTTAAGATTGTCTTGACCTCTAAATTGCCTCTAGTAACACGGTCCTCACAATAAACATATCTTTCAAGAACCTTTGGGACAATAACTAAGAAGCAGGGGTGTAGTGAAGTGGTGGGGGTAGGGGTTAAGGGGTGTACTACACCCCCAGTAATTTTTCTAGTTAGCATTTTGGGACGGAGGGTTGGCAAATGATAATTAAAATCAAGTAGAACAGGGGCATCCAGACTAAAATTCAATCATTTTGCAGACAGAAAAATATATTTGTCTACCTTAAGCTCAAAAAGAGATTTGTTGCTTTGACATTATTGAAAACAGTGAGGTTCTCTGCAGGGTGAGCTAGTATTTCTTGAAATAGTGGAGAATATTGATAGTTAGCAAGTAGGTAAACCGGCTTCCATACAACCTTTTCCCCAAAATGTACTTGCTAAGCCCCCACTAAAATGTTTCTCTTTTGCATGACAGCATTTTTGTATCAACTAATTTTCAGTACCATCTGATTGCAGCTCCACAAAAAATAGAACAAACTTTCCACCACCAACTCTAACAACAAATGTGACTAATGTAATATTCTCTAAATCCAAGGTTTGCTCCATGTTCTTCATGTTCTTGTAGTCCGGCTCTCAGATTGAAGTACTTACTTGGGGAATTACGTGAGGCCATCTGAGCCCTGACGCTTGGGCTGAAGGCCAAGTCCAGATAGATCCCAGCTATGTTGCGCTTAGTGACCTCGTTACCCTCCTTAGCTGCATGGGCAAGGTCATCCAGGCCGCGGTCAGCAATAACGGCCTGTTTGCTGTCCTCAGAGTCAGCCACAACGTAAGAGATGGCAGTGACAGCCTCTTGGACCAAACGTGGGTAACGGGAATGCAGGAGGGTAGTCAGGGTGGTGATGCCGCCCAACTCCACAAACTGATCCTGGTGGAGGAGAAATTAACAAGATATTGATAATGTCAGATGAAATCACAGTTTACTGCTCCGAAATTCAAAGTTAAAAGATTTTAGATGAGAGTATCCTTCATCGTGTACACATTACACCTAAAACACCTTTAGCGAAAAATGTGACAAAGGACGTTTTTTTCAGGAATCACTTGTCTGTAAGGAAGGATTGAACTTTTTTTAAAGGTTTTCCAGGGTTCAACTTCGAGTTACTGCTTGTATTTCTCCCTAATTCATCTCTTCTTATTAATTTTGTTTTGTTCTTTCATTGATGTGTATTAAGCACTCAGTACTTTCCCAAGTTCTGCTAAAATATAGGACTCGACCTGCCTCGAGCCATTGGGCTAGCTCGGTGGTCTGGTGACATGGCAAAGGTTGTGGGTTTGAATCCTACCTGAGTGATGCATGTGGATTTTTTTTCACAGAACTCAGGAAAGTACTGAGTATACAGTACTCAATACACATTGGTGTAAGGGCAACATTATAAAAAATTTAAAAATAATATTCTTTATCCCCGATGCAAAATTACCATATATTAAATCATCTCTTCTTGTTAGAAGTGTTGTACACAATTGTTTGTGAGAACCTTTCTCAAAATTTTAGGCAATGGGCTCCATCAGTCACTAAGAGAACTTAATATGCATGTACAGCAGGGAACAGCAGAGTGTGGGTTCGAGTCCCAGTCTTGGCACTTGTGTCCTTGAGTAAGATACTTAACCACAATTGCTTTATCTTTCGGATTGGACATTAAGCCATAGGTCCCGTGTACTAGGATTGGTAGTGCACGTAAAAGAACTCAGACCATTTATCTTGGAAGAGTAGGGGTTAACCTCTGTGTTTATGGTTCACATAGCAAGCACCCTTGTTTACAGGTTTTCTCAGGCTTGCGAGCTACAGTGATTAAGTTCACTTATGAGGCATCCTTGGTTTCATTACCAGAAATATATAATTATAATACCCACTGGACTGCTGGCCCTAATTCGGTTCCTAATTGATTGGATAGGTTTCAAACTAAAAACCTCCTCCCAAATGAGAAATATGAAGAGAAAGAAAACACCTTTGGTCTTGCAAAAACAACTTCTGGTCCAATGAAAGTTCACTGTATCCTTTTGTTTTATTCCAGCCCTGTAAGTCTTCAAATCTTATCTTATCTTGAAATGATGATAAAAGAAACACTTAGTATGATACATACCTGAATAGCAGGAACTGTAAGCAATTCAGCCATTGCCTCAGTGGAATATTCTTGAGTTGCTTCATCAGTGGACAGACCCAGAGAGATCAGGACCTCCAACCTATGGACATGAACGACAAGAAACAAAAACAATCAGAACTCTCAAAAAACCTTGAGTTGAATATTCTTTAAAAACACACTTGTTATAAACATACACAAATGGAAAGGATTTCTTTTAATTTTTCAAATTCATGTTTGGATACATTCACCATGTGATTACAATGTGGAATGTCGTGGCTGAGCAGTCAAGCGCACCGGACTCTAGCTCTGGTATTTCTGATCAGCAGAGTGTGTGTTTGAGTCCCAGTCTTAACACTTGTGTCCTTAAGCAAGACACTTTATCGTTATTGATTCGTCCTTCGAATTGGATGTAATGCTGTAGGTCCCATGTGTTGTGCAATGCACATAAAGGAACCCAGCTACACTTATCGTGAAGAGAAGGGGGTTTGCCCCGGTGTTTCTGGCAGTGGCTGCTGAATGCCCAGCAGCACCTTGTTAACCATTAGAAGGTGCTTCATGAATTGGTCTCGTAGCTCAAAACATAGCTCTGCTTATCCTGTTGAAAAACAAATAATGTGCACTTTGATACGCTCCTAGGGTGTGATAAAGCGCTTTATAAGAACCCTGTATTATTACAATGCAGGCTGGTATAGTGCACCTATCATTCAAAACCATGTAGATGATACTGAAGGTTCAGACAGTAGGATTGTGGATGCATTTAAGACACAGTATTATATTGCAGGTTGGCAAAGTTTATCTATCATTCAAATCCATAATTAAATGGTCAGATAGTAGGAGGGTGAAGCCAACAATTAGTTCAAGGAGACTTACCCTCCCTCAGCTACAATTCTGAATTTGCTGTCATCTCCAGTTGTTGCTAGAGTGGCCAACTCAAAGGCAGCTTGTCTTCTTTCCTTGATTCTGTTAACAAGAAAAAATAAATAAAAAACACTGTCAGACAAGGCTCCATTTAAAACAAAAACAAAAACCCAATAGACCACTAGGTCTTGCAGATCAGACTTTTCACTAGCCCATTTCATGCAAACTTTTGCAATTTGGGCACGTGATCGGTATGCAAATTAGGTCTCCGATGTTGACCAAGTGCTGTGTGTTATTTAATAAACAGTTGTCTTACAGAAATGCACTAAAAACATTTCTTAATAAATTCGGTCAAAAGAAGCACAATCATTTCAAAATGTATTATTTTGAAAGTTAACAATTGAAATCATGACAAAGGCCTCCTCGCCACGACTCACCTTCCATTTCTTGCCGTTTCAATCACCTTCTCCACATCCCTGGTAACCACGAGGTGCTCCTCCAGGTAATCACCGATGCTGAACTTGAAGTTGTAGAGCAAGGACATTGCCATGGACCAGATGACGAAGAGGTAGATAGAGTGAAGAGTGAAGTAGATGGCTAAGAAGTAGGACCAGAAGCCACGGACTGTGCAGGAATCAGTAGTCTCATCCGTCAGACAAGAATAATCCTAACAGAAACCAAAAAAACAAAATATGAAAAAATCTAAAAATGTCATGTTGATGGGAAGTACTGTTAACATTTCCTTTAAAACAACTCATAAATGTATGTACGCTAAAAAAACTATACTAATGAAATTAACAAATTCCCTACTTCATATCTTTAACCACTACTGTCCAATTTTCAGAACCTTAAAAATACCAAAATAGAATGGTCCTATGTTTCATGTATAACAGTTACTTAAAAATGTCTGAAACTACCCTTAAAAGATAAATACAAAACCCCCTTCACCGTGCAAAATTGCTCTGTACAACAAGATTTTAGGGGTGTAAAATAGTTTATTTGCCTTTATCTATACCCTCTTTTAATATTGGACACATTTCAACAAAAAATGTTTACACCCTTATTTTACAAGCCATTTATATGCAAATTGTTGTAAAATGAGAAAGTTGGACATTGTGTATGTTAAGAAGCATAATGGTTTTTATAAAAACACTGTAAATCAAAAGAGAACACAAGTACAATTGACTCTCGTTTATAACAAGATCACTGGGACTGGCCAAATTACTTGTTTATAATAGAACGTTGTTACAGGAGGACAGCAAAACAAAGAAACACAAAGCAGAAATGAGATTCAGGACTTCTGAATGATGATACGGGCAGTTGGAGGATCCCCTATTCTTGGAAAATAAGCAGAATATTATGATGCCCAAATATTTTTATGTTCTAACTTAAAGGGACACGTTGCCTTGGATCGGACGAGTTGGTCAACAAAAAAGCGATTGTAACCGTTTGTTATAAAATGCACATGGTTAGAAAGACGTTATAAAAGTAGAATACAATGATCCACACAAATATGCCTTGAAATTGCGTGGTTTTCCTTTTACTTTGTGAACTAACACAGTCGGCCATTTTGTGGAATCAACATTTTGACTCCACAAAATGGCCGACCGTGTTTGTTCACGATGTAAAAGGAAAACCACGCAATTTCAAGACATATTTGTGTGGATCATTGTATTCTACTTTTAAAACATCTTTCTAACCATATGCATTTTATAACAAACGGTTACAAATGCTTTTGATAGACCAATTTGCTCGATCCAAGGCAACTATCCCTTTAAAGGTATTATACAGGATTGGTAGGAATAAAAAACATCAATGTTTAATTGAAGTCTGAAAGCTTGCTGATTATATATTTCCTTCTGAAATTAATTAAATCATATTATTCAAGAAAACTGTATCTCAAAACCTAAAAAAACCGCAACAACCAAAATTCCATGCTCCATGCCAAAATTAAGGAAAATTTCACTATTTACATGCTGAAAAGTGTGCAAGGTTTTCCACTATTTTCTCCCGACTCCCACGACGGATTAAGCCCAAATTCTCCCAGATTTATTATTTCATGTATAAGAGTTTATTATTTTTTGGATAAGAAGAACCTCTTTATAACAGTGCTCTTCATAATGAGGATTGACTGTATAAAAGAAATTTCGAAAAATGCCCCCATGTAAAGGAAAAGAGTTCAGGGGAAAGCAAAATGTTTTTACTTACCAGGATAGACAGAATAAACCTGATGGTCAGAAAAAGCGCTACACCCCAATTCATCATCGTCAAAATGGAAAATGTCACCATGAAAAACTTGGGCCTGCAAAAGATGAAAATGAAATTTGCTGGGAATTATTTAAAAGCACTCATGAAAAAGCTCAGGATTGCTTTGTAGTCATCAAACTAAAATATGAAATATTAATTTTTCAATCTTCATGTTCACAACACGTACAGCTGGTTTTCGAAACAATCATCATGAAACACATTTCACTCTGAAATTGTTCAATTTCAGAAAAACAAAATGCACAATTTCAAAAATAAGTTTAATATAAAAATGTAACCAAACCTCACCAAATGTTTCTACGATGAGAAAATTTTGATTCATTTCAAGATTTGATTTGTTAAAAAGGGAACAGTTTCATTGAATGAACTCTCATAAAAGAGCAATGATATTCTATCCCTTTAAAAACATAATGGCATGTTGTGGCCGAGTGGTCAAGAGCACCGGACTCAAGCTTTAGTGTTTCTGATCAGCAGAGTGTGGGTTCAAGTCCTGGTCTTGATACTTGTGTCCTTAAGCAAGACATTTAACCATTATTGCTTCGTCCTTCGGATGGGACGTAAAGCCGCAGGTCTTGTGTGTTGTGTATTGCACAAAAAAGAAGCCAGTTCCACTTATCGCTAAGAGAAGGGGTTTGTTTCTGGCAGTGGCTGCTGAGTGCACCACAGCACCTTGTAAACCATTATATGGTTTTACATAAATGAGTCTCATAATTCAAAACATAAATCTGCTTATCCTGTTGAAAAACAAATAATTAGTGCTTTGATACACCGCTATGGATGTGATAAGGCCCGCCTGGCCCTATATAAGAACCCAGTATTATTTTTATCATTATTAGAAAGAGAATTTGTTTTCCCACAAGTAATAAGAATAAAAGACTTATATAGAAGAGCTTCTGAATCTTCTAACTCCTCAGACCTCATGTGTTCTGGTCAGCAAACTCTTCTCTATGGAAACTCAAAATTTCAGGAAAACTATGTGATGGATTTTCCAGATTTGGCTTGGTTTGGACTCACAAAAAGATCTGTCAACCTGATAAGATGATCAATTAGACAAACTCTGCTGGTAGTCACTCACCACAGACTCGATGAACCAGTAAACCCTGATCTGTGAGTGTAAGACGGACATTTCTCCGTGGTGTACAACGTAATCAATCCAACACCCACACAGTAGATCAACATTGCCCATGGGAGGAAGGATCCGTATTGCCATGGCTGGTACGGCGAGATGAAGTACCATAAGAACATCAAAGCAGCAAACAGGGTGAAGACACGATTCAGTGACAAGATGCCCTGAGAAGTCATAAGGAATCAAATGTAGAGTTTTAATCTTACACATTTTCAGTTTTACCAGACTGCACTCTACTCGCCTCCCTATCGAGTTCCCTCAGGGAAGTTTATATACAATGTAGAGAATTTAGCAATATGATGTATTGCCTGCAGATTGTCATATTATACTTATTGAAAAGTACTAATAACTTTTTGTCTTAGCCTTCTCCTTTTTCCACAGATGTAGCTATTTCACAATTAATTACTGGTTCTCCCTCTTCCCACCTTTGACTTTTTGTCTTTTGTTTCCCACCTTTGTGGTTAAACTAGCTCCTTCCCTCAACCCCCCTGTCTTCTTTTCATTGTTCCTTCCTTTCTGACTTTCTTCTTCTGACTTCAATTTGCCTCTCTCTCTTTTCATTTCTCCCACTTGACTGCTTCTGTTACACTCGTTTACTTGCGTGTGTCTGTGTGTTGCGTTGTCATTTAGCCTTTGAGAAAGACTTTGCTATGGTCGAAATGTGAGACACGTTATGAAAAAGCTTTGAAGAAATTATTGAGGCAGATGGAAATGTCACTCTCCACCTAAAAAATTCCAATAAACAATGAAATGAGGAAATTCAGGTGAAATTACACACAATATTATTTGCTAGCTTTGGAGCTAGAATTAATGAGCATGCATGTGATATACTGACGTACCTAGTGGACATTCTTTTGTAAGGATTTATAAATAAAACAATCCACAACAAGAGTTGTTTCTGTTTATGTACATACACTAAAACCGGCCATCATCTGTTCTCTCCATTTCAACATGGCCACTTCCTTGATCAGAGCAAACTTGATCTCATCACTCTGTCCTGCACCCAGCTTGGCCTTCTCTGCTCTCACATCTGTGAAGGACTGTAAAACAAAAATTAAAAAATTAGTCTTTAAAGGTAGTGTGTACTTTTGGTAATTGTCAAAGACCAGTATTCTCACTTGGTGTATACCAACATATGCATAAAATAACAAACCTGTGAAAATTTGGGCTCAATTGGTCATCGAAGATGCAAGAAAATAATGAAAGAAAAACATCCTTGTTGCACAAATTTGTGTGCTTTCAGATGCCTGAGAAAGGCTTCAGACCTAAAGTCTTTCTCAGATTCAAATATTTTAGTGAGAAATTACCTCTTTCTCAAAAACTACATTACTTCAGAGGGAGTCGTTTCTAACAATTTTTTCTATTATCAACAGCTCTCTATTGCTCGTCCGTCCGTTTTTAAGCTAATATATATTTTGAGTAATTACCAAACGTGTCCAGTGCCTTTAAAGATAATTAATACAGAGTCTGTTGAAACCTTTGATAAGATGCAAATTTTGTATTCTTGCCATGAGGGCTTGCATACAAGAAATTTGTTCTGATATTAAATTACACATGGTCATTTTACAATTAGTGTAGTTTTCACACTAAAAATACACAACAATTTGTAATGTGGGTTATTTTTATTTCATTTTATTTTTGTTTTCCATTTTTAAGAACTGAGACAATTTTTGCCGGAATATATACTTTTTTTAAGACAAATTAAGAGAAGACTTGCATAGTTGTCGTTTCTGTCCAAATTTGGAGTAGACTTTTTATACAGATGTCTTTCACTTAAAAGTAATGTTACTGCAATTGATGCTTTCACCCAACCAACAAATTGTTGACACCTGGCTACTTTGAACTCATTTTGTGTCACATAAATCTTGTGGTCAGACAGACAAGGAAGGCTGCTGAAGTACACACCTCATTTTTTTTAGCCAATGGCACCATCTTCAGCACACAATGATCTCCGATGCGATAATCCTCCAGGGTGTATGCGTCTCGTAGATATTGACCTTTGTACCTCATGCGAAATTGGTGGTCCTCATGACCCATCTGGTATAGGATGTGTAAGAGGTTAGCCCTGACACGGGCCAGTGTGTCGCCCGGGAAACATTGCAGAACAAAGGAGTGAATCTGGTGAAAAGAACAGCATGTAAATTGAGTAATCAAAAGATTTAGATCAAAGAAAGGAGTTGCATCAGACTCTGTGACATGTAGATAAGTTCCATTCATTCATTTAACAAATTGAAATAAATAAAAGTATTTTTAAAGTGGCAAACACAGTCAAGCCACAATTTAATGTTCTTTATCAGGTAATTAACCACAAGGGAAGAAAACCAACATAGGGCTAGATAGCGCAATTGGTAGAGCGCCGGCACGTTAATCCGGAGGTCATTGGTTCAAATCCCGCTCTAGTAACTTTTCTTTGTTCAAACCCAAAATATTCTTTAGTGCCACTTTTTAGCCAAATAATTTGCATAATACTTATCTTCATAATTAAGCCGTTAGTAACATAGCTCCAAGTGTTTGAAAGTACAACTTTAATTAATTCCCTTTTTTCAGTAAACACATCAACAAACCAGACTAAACCTCTCCCAAGCTGTAGCATGTCTCTGCTTACCGTGGAATAAGCCGATTCACTATTGCAACTGCGCATGTCCGTTACTGCTGACAACACACTTGTTTATCTCCCGTGACCTTTTAGACAATACATGCATATATTGTCTAAAAGGTCACGGGAGATAAAGAAGTGCGTTGTCAGCAGTAACGGACATGCGCAGTTGCAATAGTGAATCGGCTTATTCTGCGCTTAATCCCTATAGAATTATGTGGTTTACAGGGCACCGAAGCACAGAATTCTGCAGTACATATTACTACGACTGTCGAGTCAAAATTTTTAAAAAGAGTAGGGGCCTTGGCCTAGAAGTCACTACAGCTACTCCTAGAACTAGTACTAGTACAGTAGTCTGAGGGAATCCGTATGAGGAATGAACCTCTTATTTTTTTTAGTCATAGTTCTACTGAGGAGTAGTAGGAGTAACAGCGCCCAGGTTTTTGGTCTACATGTTGAACTGCTATAGTATAGGCCTAACTACATAGCCTACAAGGATGGTTCAATGGATGCATATATGATCTCAAGCTTAGTATTTAGAACATCAGATAGTGGGGGTGTTTTTTCACGAAACTGGTTAAGTACATTCATTGCCTAAACTTTGTATCCTACAATGCATTTCAACAAGAAGTATTCTTCCTTCACGAAAATCAAAACTTACCGCAAAAGCGCTGCTTTCCACGTAAATCAACATGCTTGTGTGATCTTGTCAGCCTAAGACAAAGCGATGAAATTTCACATTTTAGTCACGAAGGATTCTATTGAATGATGAACTAGCTTGTTCTTCCAAAACAATATCCGTGTTTCCAAACTTCACGAAAAGATTTCACTACAACAGGTACGTGCAGGTGCCAATTCATTTCTTATGCAAATAACCCCCATAACGTCAGAAGTGCCAAGGTAACGCGTCTTACCAGAACTCGACACATGAGGGCGCTAATTAAAACGTATTCTAGCGTGCTCTCCCGTCGGAGTCATGTGCGTCCATGCTAAAACAGAAATCCTATAGAAACCGAACCAATGCTTGAGGAATAATATTTTGTTTTACACTCCAAAAGTAGTTAGAAGTCTCTCATTCTTTTGGAGAAAAAAAACCCAACAGCAACAACAATTGTCCAGTGACAAAGGCTTTACTTTTTTATTGGGGAGTCTGTGGAATTGCCGAGCTGTGCCCGTCACAAAGAAAAAAACCGATATGGGAGTGTTCATTTTCAAACAGAACAGCCGAAAAAAGGGTCCTACGCTTAAAATTTTCAGGGCCAAGCTTACACACACAAAAATACCCGCAATTGAGAGTCAATACTGCCATACAACGACCATAAAAACTCTCATTACAGATATTGTTAAGGGCCTCCAAAGTATGAGGCTCGCTGCATTGATTCAGCAAGGTCACTAGTACTAGTAGTAGTAGATGCATGCCGCGCCTCCCCCCAAACCCGCCCAGCATCTCGAATTTGACACTGGACCGCAGGCCCGAGGCCAGTGATTTTAGTGTCGGGCCAGTAAACTCATGACCTGACAAGTCCGACGGTCTTGTGTTTTTTTCACATTGAATGACAATACCTCACTGTGCAATATCTGAACAGAAACAAATTATGTTCAAATGTCAACTTTGGGTCTGATAAATTACCTTTCAATTCAATAAGTAATCAAATATACTTATTACCATTAAGACAAATGAGATAAATCTTCTCGTACATGTCTTAGTGCTTGTTCATATCAAAGGAATTAAATGTGTGTAAAACTGTGTCAGCATTGTTTCTTATTTTGAATCTGGTCTTGTAAAAAAATGTCTGGTCCAGTAAATATCGATCTAAACCATGTTGCCTTCGTCCGTCTTTCCCTACGTCATTATTGCATACTAAATTATATCGTTTTGTAGTAAGATGCGTGGCGATACCACCCATTCATGATCTGTTCCAAGTTTAGATTTCTCGGTCGCATTCCGGATACTGAGATCTCTCGACCTTTATCCACCATGGACACAGATGCATGCAACAGTCGTAGTCTCGTCGGTATGTCCTCTAAAGTTCTAAAAAGAGATGCTCTTGGAGACCAGAGCTTGCCCATTGTTTACCCATTATTAGGCTTAATACTATATTCATTTGGTGGATATAGAGGCTATAAATTAAAATATTTGAAAAGGATTGTGAAAATATAAAACTGTAAAAAATATGCATTCTTGAAAAAGGGTGCTTCTCTCGTGTGCACCGAAGAGTTCATCGCTTTCATAAATCATTGTTTATCCATAAAGCTTCATTGGTGGATATACAGACTATAAATTAAACGATTTATAAAGGATTTTGAAACAATTTAAAAGCTAAAAAGAGGTATTCTTGAAAAAAATGTGTTTCTCTCGTGTACACAGATACGTACCGGTATCTCTTTTGTAAATCATTGTTTATCCAGCTTAACTCTATTTTCATTCAGATGCTAAGGGCAGGGACTATATTTATGATTTTGAAAGGAGGTACAGTGTTGGAAACCATGTGCTTCATACACTTTATAAGATTTCATGCTTTTCTGTGTATACACTTAATTTAGAACTACAACTGCATTTTTCGGGTAATTATTCCATTGTTAATAACTCGGTATTCGAGCACTTTTAAAGACTGTAAAAGAAACAAACAGTTTCGAAATTGTTTAATATCAAATTCCCCAGAGGTTTATTTTAATCACTGTACAAAATTTTTTATCAGTCTGTTACTTAATCTGTTTGTGTATGGCGTGTTGTCATTAGCCTTCGAGAAAGACTCCGAGTCGAAACGTCAGGCTATTAACTACTTTTTGCATTTGTACTATAGGCCATTTTGGTTGGTATGCAGTCTGCAAAAGCTAGTTATATTTTCTCCATATTTAAACGTGACACTACTCGTAATATTCTCTAATTCTGTGTTTTCTTCTTCTCAATTGTGTTAAATTGGGCCTATAAACAACATACTCAAGAAAAATGTGTTATAGCAATAATAGTTTGTTAATTGCATCTGATCATGGAATACACCAATCCGGGCGCGCAAGTGTTGGGCACCGGGCGCCACTGCTGCGGTGTCGTCAGTGTCTAGATTATGCACAAAGACACGAGAAAATCATGTTCCTTTTCACTCTCTATGGAAATTAGATGTTTTCCTCAACGACTTACACAATTTCCTTGACAGGACATCATGATATACCAATGTAGATCACTGACCACAAATATTTGCAACTAAATAGAAACCGAATCATCCTGAAAATATGGTGTTCTTTAAAGGACACTTATCTGTTTTCTCGTGCCTGTGGAGAGTTCCCTCGTGCGTGTGTGTAAAACCCTCGTGACTGTGAGCAAACCCTCGTGTGTGTGAGCAAACACACGACGAGGGGTTTGCTCACAGGCACCACGGTTGTTTGCTACGCACGGGGGTTTTTGCTCACAGGCACAAGGATTTGCTCATGCACATTATTATTTTTTTACTCTGTAGTTAGGGTCTAGTCTTTAAGTGCTACCATCATCTTGTTTGCCGAATACGTGGGATATTGACAAACTTTGCAATGTGGCCTAAATTTTCCTTTCCTCTCACGCTGTAGGCCTTCTGGTATAAATAAACAAAATGTATTTTTGACTAAATTTTATAAATACGTATGCTGTTATTAATTTATAGTGTAAAGCAAAGTATCATTTTTAATAAAATAGTTGTTTTGCTCATAGGCCTTCTATCGGCCGACGTGACTCAAATTAAACGGTTTGCTCACAATAGGCCTCATGTTCTACCATGTACAGATGGAACGAGTTCAACAACACGACACGACACAAAGCATCTATTATTTTTTCGTAACCTCTTTAAAAAAAAACTTACATTGAAAAACGTTAAATACAAATGTTAGTTCTTACCTAATATAGTGAATTTTGGTCCAACCGTTCGTGAAAAGAGTGTAGCGGCTAACTGGAACGGTTTTTGAGGTGTAAATGCAATAAACTAATATCGGTAACAAAACTTTTAAGAGTGGTTTTTCTTGTCTGCTCAAATTGAAGAAAATGGCGGCATACACAACAGCACGAATACATTACAAAAGTGCATCACAAGCCTTGGGTGATGCGGTATCTCAGTAACAAGTACTTGTTTACAAATTATCTCTTCAAATTATCTCAGATTTTCGTCCGTTGGAGCGACGACAGTAAACGAAATTGCTTGAGAATATAAGTTGTTAAGTTAAGTTCTACCCCCAAATCGAACCCTTTTAGTGTCTAATAAAGTTTTAAGTGAATTTGAAGATACTTTGCGGACTATTTTTTGTTACTACGCAGTGTGTGTTTTTAGTGACAGTGTTTTTAAACCAATGTGTTGGTCACCAGTGGTCAAGCGTTAGCAATGAAGTTGATTGGATAATCATCTTTCGCTCATCTGCATACTGACAAAAGAAATGCCCTTATATGGTCATGATTCGCAGGTTTCCCAAACGAAAAATATCACGCATGTCATGTTGAAATTCCCGCTACCAGTTTCCAGTGTGTTGTTTTGCAAGCTGCTGAACACACTAAAAAACACAGTATCAGTGGTCTACACGTTCAAGCATTATTTTTGTGAAGTTTACATACCTACCGAAGGGGCCAAGCAAAAAAAACGTGAATTATGATAGACTTACGTTAACGTTAAATAAAGTCATTTCGAAGGTGATAGGAGTGGGTGGGTGGTTGGTTGCGTTTGCCGCGAGATGGAAATTTTCCTGATTAAAGGAAGGCCTACTACAATCAGCGCCGTAACTACCGGTATATAGTAACATTTTAGGGGGGGGGGTCACAAAGTGGTGCACCATTTTTTTGTTCTAGTTGGGAACTTCGTTAGTGTAAATAAAAATACATTGTCTGCGTGTAAATGGAAAAAATAGTTTTAAAAATATCGAAACTATCACATTAAAACTCTGGAAATTTCCAATCCCAAAAGTCAAATTTCAAATGGGGGGGGGGGGGAGGGGGCGGCAACCGGGGGGCACGGACATCAATTGGGGCACGTGCCCCCCGCCCCTTAGTTACGCCACTGGCTAAAATCCCGGCAAAAATGCCTGGGACACGGCGCATACCGTGCAATCAGAGCCAACGACCGGGGGGACAACGAAATGACTGGGATTGAAGGTGTGATTTGGGGCTGATTGATCCGAAATTGTAAGTTTAAATTTTAAATAGCTGGGCTATTTTTATAGATTCGAGAATCTTCGTGGCTAATGGACGTGAAATAATCACGGGATCCCGACACTAATGCATCAAAAGGAGTCTGTGTATGTAGCATTTGGGTTTAGCATCACCCATAATACAAGGGCCCAATTTCATGCCGCTTAAGCACAAAAAGTAGCCAAGCACCAACAAAAATATTATGCTGTCCAAAATAAGGTTACCAGCCAAAATACCATGTCACGTATACCATCAGTGGTTGGTAACCTGCTCATTTTTGCTTAGCAGAAAAATGTTAAGCAACATTTTCTGCTTAAGCAGCTCTGTGAAAGTGGGCCCAGCTCTGTGACGGATTCGGGAGGCCTTGCCTGCTAAACGCTGGTAAAGATCCGTCCTCCCGGATGCTCAGTGATATCTTGGTGTTCTACCAACCACCCAAACACTTTTGAAGTAGAACTTTCCCGACTATGACCAAAACGGCTACTACCAGTATGGGCCTACTTCACGCAGAAAGCAACCCATTCAATCGAAAGATAGAATTTTAACAAACAAGTCAACAATCGTAAATTAACGCATCGTTGAAGGATCAAACTTTCCTGACGATTATAGAGAGCTGAGGAATATTTAGAAAACATTTGTGTATTGTCGTGGAAAAGAGATCCTCAAACCTTAAAACTTTAAGATATTAGTCAGGATTGATAAATGATAGAGCTGACAAAATAGTCGCAGTGTTCATGTTTTGAGTGATCAAACATGAAACAACAAGCCTATACAAATTTGAGCTAAATCCGTTGCCGATTTTTCAGCATGTATAAACACGTGTCCTTAATTTTGGTTATAACAACCGCAATCAGCTGTTGCATTTTAAAAATGTGTCAGATACAGTTTTCTTGAATATGACTTTATTTCAGAGGGAAGTATTTCACTGAAAAAATTGTTCTAGTATGAAGTGCATAATCAGTAAGCTTTCAGACTAAAATTAAACAATGATTGTTTTGATCCTTACCTCCAATCCTGTATAATACCTTTAAATCCCCAAGAAAACCCCCACAAAATCTCCCCATGGGGAAAATACAATTATCGCGGCTGGTCCATACAGGACGTCTGAATAACACTTAAAAGTCAACTTGAACCTTTTAAATCCAAGTTCTTAAAAATTACGTCGAAGTTGCTTACAGACAACAATTTACTACACAAATAATTCCGTTTATTGTGATAGTTCTTTCTACGTATTAACAGTGTACAAGGTATATTGAGATGCAATGTCCACAAAGTAAAATTACAAAATTTGCATATTAAGGAATTTAAAAATCAAATAAATAAAACTTAATTTCATCCTAAAAACAAAATAGAGAGAAGGAGAGATTTCTTTTATTCGATACAAAGCCTACCCTTCAAAAGTTTGAATCTTTTGGCAGTGTGTACTTGCCTGACCTAACCCCCCTTATTTACAGTTATATATTATAAGTATTATGTTAAATGGAACAAAAAGTGAGCTCAAAAGCACAAAAACAAAAACAAAACATATATTTGTTTGAACCGGAAGCACCAGGCTGAACCATTTCTCTTCCATGGTAAATGTTCCGGGACCGGAATGGTATGTAGGCTACTCACACTGTAACATTAAAACAATATAATAATATAATATATAATATATATATATATAATATAAAATATGTTTGCCGTCATCAAAATTTGACACTATTAATTTTTCGTCCAAATCAGAGTTGCATATGGAAAACAAACATAATGTCATATTCATTTGACACAATATTAATGAAATATTTAATAAATATAATTCGCTCTACATTTATTTAATATCATTACACATAAATCATAAAATCATAACACATAAAATTACACAGAATCAAAATATAATCTGTCTTTTTTTGGTGGGAGTCAATATTTTAAATGACAAAATTAAATTTACAATAAAACAAACTTTGGCCTAAAATAGTCCTTGCAAGTCTGGAGCGTATTTTGAACATTTTTGTGAGCCTGGGTCCACGTATACAATGCTTTATCCTTAGAAAGCATATAAATATCATGAAGTTATATTGCAAGTGCAAAATACAGTCACACACAGTTGCAGGATTCCACAAAAGAAAGGCACATGAAATTAGACTCAGCTTCAGTTTCAGCAATTTACAATCTATATTGGTGTTTGTTTTTGCTTTACATACATGACAGGTTAACTCAATTTTAATTGATGTTGTATCGGCATCGAGGACATAGAAAATATATATTATTTTAGTTTTTGCGCTGCAGCAAGGCAGGGCAAAAACTATACTGGAATGAATACATCAAATCAGAATTATTAATTTTGTTGCTATCAGTTCTCTATTATCAGCTGCCTTTTAAAATACATTTTGAGGTGAAAGCTTTTCAAAATGATGTAGATTTAAAAAGGTCACCTAATTTGATTAACAGTCTCAAAAAATTGTTTTTATTATAGACCTATTGTTATAAGTGTGGCACAAAGACGGTTTTAGGAAGCGTATAGATTTATTCAAACCTTTAGTTAAACAAAATTAATAATAAGAATGTAGCACCTTCTCACGAAACTGAAAATAACTGTACATGTAAATAATGACAATAACTGGGTGGTTTCTCTCGGCAGAATGTTGGCTGCAACAACTCTGATCAGCTACATCAATTAATTATTTTGACATTAAAAAAATTAAAAGTTCACTTTAATACTCAGTGATATCTTGGTGTTCTACCAACCACCCAAACACTTTTGAAGTAGAACTTTCCCGACTATGACCAAAACGGCTACTACCAGTATGGGCCTACTTCACGCAGAAAGCAACCCACTCAATCGAAAGATAGAATTTTAACGAACAAGTCAACAATCGTAAATTAACGCATCGTTGGAGGATCAAACTTTCCTGAAGATTATAGAGAGCTGAGGAATATTTAGAAAACATTTGTGTATTGTCGTGGAACTTAGAGATCCTCAAACCTTAAAACTTTAAGATTGATAAATGATAGAGCTGACAAAATAGTCGCAGTGTTCATGTTTTGAGTGATCAAACATGAAATAACAAGCCTATACAAATTTGAGCTAAATCCGTTGCCGATTTTTCAGCATGTATAAACACGTGTCGTTAATTTTGGTTATACATGTAACAACCGCAATCAGCTGTTGCATTTTAAAAATGTGTCAGATACAGTTTTCTTGAATATGACTTTATTTCAGAGGGAAGTATTTCACAGAAAAAAATTGTTCTAATATGAACTTAATAATCAGTATAAGCTTTCAGACTAAAATTAAACAATGATGGTTTTGATCCTTACCTCCAATCCTGTATAATACCTTTAAATCCCCAAGAAAACCCCCACAAAATCTCCCCATGGGGAAAATACAATTATCGCGGCTGGTCCATACAGGACGTCTGAATAACACTTAAAAGCCAACTTGAACCTTTTAAATCCAAGTTCTTAAAAATTACGTCGAAGTTGCTTACAGACAACAATTTACTACACAAATAATTCCGTTTATTGTGATAGTTCTTTCTACGTATTAACAGTGTACAAGGTATATTGAGATGCAATGTCAACAAAGTAAAATTACAAAATTTGCATATTAAGAAATTTAAAAATCAAATAAATAAAACTTAATTTCATCCTAAAAACAAAATAGAGAGAAGGAGAGATTTCTATTATTCGATACATAGCCTACCCTTCAAAAGTTTGAATCTTTTGGCAGTGTGTATTTGCCTAACCTAACCCCCCCTTTATTTACAATTATATATTATAAGTATTATGTTTAATGGAACAAAAAGTGAGCTCAAAAGCAAAAAAACAAAAACAAAACATATATTTGTTTGAACCGGAAGCACCAGGCTGAACCATTTCTCTTCCACGGTAAATGTTCCGGGACCGGAATGGTATGTAGGCTACTCACACTGTAACATTAAAAAATATAATGAGAAAATGTGTTTGCCGTCATCAAAATTTGACACTATTAATTTTTCGTCCAAATCAGAGTTGCATATGGAAAACAAACAATACATATTCATTTGACACAATATTAATGAAATATTTAATAAATATAATTCGCTCTACATTTATTTAATATCATTGCACATAAATGAACACAAAATCAAAATATAATCTGTCTTTTTTTGGTGGGAGTCAATATTTTAAATGACAAAATTAAATTTACAATAAAACAAACTTTGGCCTAAAATAGTCCTTGCAAGTCTGGAGCGTATTTTGAACATTTTTGTGAGCCTGGGTCCACGTATACAATGCTTTATCCTTAGAAAGCATATAAATATCATCAAGTTATATTGCAAGTGCAAAATACAGTCACACACAAATGCAGGATTCCACAAAAGAAAGGCACATGAAATTCGACTCAGCATTAGTTTCAGCAATTTACAATCTATATTGGTGTTTGTTTTTGCTTTACAAACATGACAGGTTAACTCAATTTTAATTGATGTTGTATTGGCATCGAGGACATAGAAAATATATATTATTTTAGTTTTTGCGCTGCAGCAAGGCAGGGCAAAAACTATACTGGAATGAATACATCAAATCAGAATTATTAATTTTGTTGCTATCAGTTCTCTATTATCAACTGCCTTTTAGAATACATTTTGAGGTGCAAGCTTTTCAAAATGATGTAGATTTAAAAAGGTCAACTTTGATTAACAGTCTCAAAAAAGTGTTTTTATTATAGACCTATTGTTAAAAGTGTGGCACAAAGACGGTTTTAGGAAGCGTATAGATTTATTCAAACCTTTAGTTAAACAAAAATAATAATAAGAATGTAGCACCTTCTCACGAAACTGAAACTAACTGTACATGTAAATAATGAAAATAACTGGGTGGTTTCTCTCGGCAGCATGTTGTCCACAACATTCTCTGATCAGCGGCATCAATTAATTATTTTGACATTTAGAAATTAAAAGTTCACTTTAAATATCTGCCATTTCTGTTTTGACAATCCCCTCCTGATAATTGCATTCACTGAGAAGGAAACTTTATAACTCTCAGCATTCACGGTTCGTACAGAGACTAACAGAGAGTTCTTAAATGTTGTAGGCCTACTCTTCTTTGGAAAGCCTTTATACAGTATATTTTTATTTTATATTAATATTATTCTTTCTTATGTACAAAGTGTTAATGTCATACGCCCATTAACAACGCATAATTCTTTTCCATAAACAAAAAAACCAAAATAGAGATTATCAAGGATTCAATTTTATGTCAAATTTCTTACAGTTAAAAAAATACATCAAAGTTGATAATTTCTTTTACTCAGAAGTGTCTTCAGTATATAATGTGTGCACCTAAAGGAAAATTGGTGAGGAGCAATGACATTTTGTTGAAATAGACAAGACAAAAAATCCCAGAAAAGGAAATGGTTGATGTTTTGTTTTGTTGGTCATGGGACCAAGGAATCTACAGTAACGTCAGTTCAAACAAAAACAATTTTTATGAGATATCGCCTTACATCACAAGGCCGGATAGCCACTTCAAGGTGAGGGCTACACTTAACTGATTTGGGCTGTCGAACCTAATCAAGTGTCACCAGGGGCACGTTGCCACCTATTCCTGGGGCTGAAACAGGGTTACCCCCTTTACAGTTCGTAAGGATGTAGGCATGGGTATCATCCATTAGGAGCCTGGCTGGAAGAGTAGAATGCACTACCTTTTCAACTTGTAACTGAAACCCACCAGAGATACAATGGGAATAGAAGACAATGAAGGAAGGTTCAGTTTCAGACGTGGAAACAAAAAGCCAGAGAGTGAGGTAGTCTCGGAATACGCAATCAACATATTTTCTCTGGTCAGTAGGAGCAGACCCCGTCCACAGAGATGACAAATGGGGAAGCACCACTATACCAACCCAGGGCCAATTTCATAAAGTCACTAGGCAACAAATTTACACTGGCACTGATTCAACTTGCTTAGCAGAAATACGTTTCAAACAACACTGTTCTTTGACACATGTCACCGATATCTGGTTACCTGCAATATTTTGCTAAAAGCATTACATTTTTTAAGGATGTAAACATGTGTGGGAGTATTTGAACCACAGTCTTAAAAGTGACTGTCAGGTGAGACACCATCAAAATTTGATTTGATTAATAAACACTACCATAGTACGACTATGAAAAATAAATATATTTTGTATTCACTGAAACTATATGTTATGGGAATAAACATGCCCTTGTTATTTTTCAGTTATTAAACTTCTCAGTCCTTTAACTAAATCTTTTAATATTCTTGGGTTGAACCAAGAAAAAATGACTAGAGTGGGACTTGAACCTGCGACCTTTGGATTAACGTGCCGGCGTTCTACCAACTGAGCTATCTAGCCCTAATGTTGGTAGAGCGCTGAGACGTTAATCCTTTGTTCAATCCAAAATTATGAAACATTTACCAAGTCCGTTAGTTTCCTTTGTGGTTTATTACTTGATCCTTTAGTATTCAAATTAAATTGAGCGCCCTCCAAGTCAGGTTTCCAGGCCATCCCATAATTCCATTCCGTGAAGACATCTCTAACATGCAGTTCATCACTCTCTTCATTACATAGATCTGGAAATAAAGAGACTTGTCGTACCTCAGAATAGCATACCGACCCAATTCAATATACAAGTATCACATATAATTGCTCAATTTGGCTGTCCATTTTTACGAGTTTATCTATATGTGGAGTTGGTCAGACTCAGCACCGTTGCCATGGTTACAAAGATCCATGGTTTCAAATGAAGCATCACCACCACCTCCTTCTGGAATGTGTTCAAAGGCAAACTGTGGGAAAAAAGAAAAAAGAAAGAAAACAAAAAAATAAACGTCATCAAAAAGTGTCTGGATGTCATAACCGTAAGACTACCGAGTTTGCCCGATAGTAAAGTTAATATCTATTAAATCAATGCGGTAGAATTTGAACTGGCTCTAGCTTGGTGAAGGGTGGCCAGTTTGAATCTTCTAATTATCAACGATGTGACCACAAATTTAATTGATGTGAAAAAAAATCATCAGGGATAAAGGACCCAGAGAGCACAGAGTATACAGAGCTTATTACACTTCGATGTATGGGTTAAACCAAAAATACAGACAGTAACAGTGTCTTACACCATTATCACCCTTGGTCCAAACACATTCTTTGTGAACAACCATCTCTTAACTCCTTTGGAGTATGCAGAACCAGCGGATACAAATGGCTCACATAGATATCAACTGCAATAAAAATACAGTGCCTTTATCAAATGGCCCCATTTTTTTCTGATGACAAGAAGAAATTAGGGCCTTGTAACACAAGGCATTTTACAGGCAACCAGTTCCAGGCAATCTCCAAGAAGGAAAATTCATTCACATTTCAGTTTTCTTATTATTATGATACTGAGTTATAGCTAGAAGAATGTCTCTTGTGCGTTCAAGGGTTCCATGTGCATACACTGCAGATGGTTGCCTCCAAGTTGCCCGAAAAAATTGCCCAGTGACCCAAGACTTTTATGGTTATTAAAATGTCTTACTCATGGACACAAGCGCAATGACCATCCAGGCCAGAAATTTGGACCTAATGACTCTAACAGCAACCAAACCTGGTTCCAGAACTTGATACATGATTTTGTATCTTCTATGCAATACTGGTGTGAATATCTTCCATATTAGTAAGATTTGAAACTTTGCATGGTGGGAATACAACTTAGTGAGGTTTATGGAGAGACCATGTACATAAGACTGCCTCTATATGCTGTGGTTGTTCTCAAAAGAACAACTCAACATTTCGATCAGTATGCTCTGATCGTCTTCAGACTCTTTAAAGGTATCGTACACGTTTTGTAATGACTCAAAACAAATATTAGCATAAAAACTTACTTGGTAACAAGCAACAGAGAGCTGTTGATAGTATAAAACATTGTAGGAAACGACTCCCTTTGAAGTAACGTAGTTTTTGAGAAAGAGGTAATTTCTCACTAAAATAATAAAAATTTCTTGCAAGAAGTTTTTATTCCTATCTGAAAGCACACAAATTTGTACAACAAGGGTGTTTTTTCTTTCATCATTTTCTTGCAACTTCGATGACCAATTGAGCCCAAATTTTCACAGGCTTGTTATTTTATGCATATGTTGGGATGCACCAAGAGAGAACACTGGTCTTTGACAATTTCCAAACGTGTTCAGTGCCTTTAACTGTCTTCTCCTGAAGCTGACCGGAAGAAGACAATCACAGCATACTGATTAAAACATTGAGTTGTTAAACCACCAGCTCTTTTCAGAACCATCACAACTCATAGAGAGAGTCTTAAGTACATGGTGTCGCCGCAAAACTTGCTAAATTGTACTCCAGATTTTTGTATGCCTTCAAGTACATGTACCTCGTCTGCTGAATGTCCTTCATGTTCGTAAGAAATCTGCTGGATTGCATCATGTAAAGTGACAAACATTCGATCTAACCCAACTTGCTTCATAAATCCACTCCGCAGTAACATCTCACGCACGTTTTCTACAAAACAAATTATAACCAAAGGAAAAATTATAACAAAATAATTTGTTGTGAAATAGCTTTTACACTTAGATAGCCCTGATTTCAAAAACAATCTTGTACAATCCCAAAGATCTCAAATAGGGCTTTAAGCTTTACCTTTACAGTGTGCCATCACCACGGTGATCCCGATCTTCTCGTAGTCAGCGATGATACTCTTGAGGGCGCTTATTCCGACGCAGTCGATGAAGCTGACCGAGCCGAGGTCCAGCACGAGTGAGTGGGTACCGTCCTCCAGTGTCATCTTTATACTTTGAGCATTTCCGTTGTCATTGTGATGATCCTGACTCTCTACCAGGTTGACCTTGTCCATTGAGTCTTTCTTGTGGCCGTTGATGGTTACATGGTTCGCATTCGTAGGAGACGACATCTGAAGCACAATCGAGGAAGTGAATTTTTTAGGGATGGCACAAAGGTACAATTAATTAATTAATTATTATTTAATTTATCTGTTTTTATGTATTTATTACTTGTTTATTTATCCATTTTTATTTTATGTTTTTTTTTTTTTTTTTCTTTTTTTTGGGGGGATAGAGTTTTGACACCTTTTATGTCGATCCCTGAAAGGTTAAGAAAATGAAAAGTGGCAAGTTGAGTTTTCAATGACTCCATCTAATACTCCATCTAATATTCAAAAAGAGGACGTAATCATTGATAATTTCATGGAAAGTTCTCATAAAACCTGTTTAAGTTTTAGCTCAGAACTGTTCAAACTGTCAACTACGCTTCTTAAAACATTTTTCTATCCACTAGGCCTAAAAGAAATTGTACGATTGACCGAACAGGCCAACAAAATTAGGATACGTTTATTTCGGTCGGATTTTATTATTATCATTTCAAAAATATTGTTTAAATGTACTTAAATCTTTTTGGTCTCTAAGACATCTCTCAGACATCTCTGAAGTAGTAAAAATATTTCAAAATGTACAGAAAAAAACTAATTTTGTGCTGGTATTATAAACACACATATTATGTGATATATCTATAAACATTAGGTCTTAGTATGGTCAGGATTCTATCTTAAATCTTTCACAGTATATTTTTGTGGAAATCTTTATTTTCTTTTCCCTCTGAAGTTAGTTTAAAATGAGGTTCAGCTGCATTTTAAGGTTTGGTCAGTCTACGCGCAACATACAATCGTTTTTAAAGGTATTATACAGGATTGGTAGAGCTGACAAAATAGTTGCAAACAGTGTTCATGTTTTGTGTGATCAACCATATACATGAAATAACAAACCTGTGAAAATTGGGGCTTTATCTGCTGCGTGAGTCAGGAGAAAATAGTAAAAAAAACCATGCACAATTTTCAGCATGTAAACACACTGTCCTTAATTTTGGTTGCAACAACCGAAATCAGCTGTTGTGTTTTTGAAAGGTTTTCAGATACAGTTTTCTTGAATATGACTTCATTTAAGAGGGAAATATTTCACAGAAAAAAAAGGTCCTAGTATGAATTTAATCAGTAAGCTTTCAGACTAAAATTAGAAAATTTTGTTTTTTATCCTTAATAATCTTGTAATAATACCCTGGTGCTTTTTGCCACAGCAAACATCCTTGTATAGGAAATGAATACTTGGCCCCTTGGGGTATATAAGGAAAATCATTGATCCGATTGCCATAGATGAATCTGAAACTTGACCCCTCTCTATTCTTAATGAATATCTTTGCCTCATGAAAAGGCGTTTGTCTCTCACCCAGCCATCAGTCGCAGGGAGGCCAACCTCAATGACTCTCAACCATTAAAGAACTTATGCATCAACTTTATTTATTTATTTTGTATACACTTTAAACTGGCAAAACAACTACAAGTCATTAAAAGGCACATTCCACAAAATAAAACTATGACTGAGAAAATAAAAGTCTATATAAATTTACAAAACTGTATAAAATACCAAGCCAGTGAGTGGCAAGAGAGGTGACCAGCACCTCTAAAGGCCGTCCTACCACAAAAATTGCCAATAAATACTCGCTTTACAAGGTGACATATAAATGAGTTTCATTATGCAAAAATTAGCATACCTTTCTTTAACATTTATGTGCCTTGGAATAGTTAAAAAATGTATTTATGCAAATTCGCTCCAAGGAGCTA
This sequence comes from Plazaster borealis, assembly GCA_021014325.1. Classification (NCBI taxonomy): domain Eukaryota; kingdom Metazoa; phylum Echinodermata; class Asteroidea; order Forcipulatida; family Labidiasteridae; genus Plazaster; species Plazaster borealis. The sequence goes on from CM037474.1 coordinate 23,149,075, forward strand.
CAAGATGAAAACATCAAAGATGAAAACAACTCAGGGAAGCTGAAGGTAGGAATCGTTATTCCTCTTAAAAACAGTCTAGATTGTAGGATGGAGGGGAACAGGCAAGGAGTTCCAAAGAGATGCAGTCTGTGACTAGATCAATAGCGCATTACATTCTTACTGTTGATGTGGGAATTTTTACACTTTGTGTTGTAATTTCAACATAAATTTAAGACTATTAAAAACAATAAAAACTGAACAAGTTTTCAGATGTGCAATCATTAAATGTATTAAGCTCAATATACTTTGTGCCTACATGAAGTCCAGGGCTCAATTTCACAAAGCATTTAGATTCATCTGAAGCTCAGTTGCCTATATCGCCCTGGTGATTTGTATTATGACATCACATTTTGCATAGCAACCAAGATTGACCCATCAGCTAAGAAAAAGTTTGAGTGCGCACCATGGTGAACTAACTATTTTGACTCGAACCCTGGCTGGTCGACCATTGGTTGACTACTGTGGTCGACCACTTGGAACCAGCCTCATGACTGTGGTTTCTTCCCCAGTCCCGGTAGCCTTGTTTCATGCTAACCCATGTAAAGCGCAGAAGGGAACCAGTGACACTACAGTGAAATGGCGGAAGGCAATGGAAGTGTTGAATACTGAACCGATAGTTGACTAGACATCCAAACGAGTCGTTCGAGTGAGTGCATCACTGCGCATGTACGTTGCTAGTCAGTGGTCAACCACGGGTGGACTAAATGTGCAAACTTGAACTTGCTCTAAGTTGAATACTTTGTAAAAACAAACCCAGGGCCCAATTTCATAGAGTCGCTTAAGCAGAAAATGTTGTTCAACAATTGTCTGCTAAGCAGAATTGAGCAGGATACCAGTCACAAATTTTACATGTGACATGATAGTTTGGCTGGTAACCTTATTCTGGTAAGCATAATTTTGTTGTGCTAAGCTACTTTTTACGCTTAAGCAGCTCTATGAAACTGGGCTCAGGTTCTATGGCTCTTTTATTTATAAGCTTGTGATGTCAGGGCCTCACCTCATACTCTTCATCTAGTCTTGCGTGTTTAGACATCTTTTTCTTCCGTCTGACTTCAGCATTTTTTGCTCTGGCCTCCGCTTTTAACCTCTTAGTCTCTGCCTTGGCTCTCGTCCTCAGAATCTCAGGTGGGTTCAGCTGGGATTTACTGTATAAGGTAGCCTTGACGTAGTCGGTGTTTGCATAGTACAGGGGGCAGTGCATACGGAAAACCTTGACACCTGGTATCGGCCGAGCCTGTGGAAATCAATTTTAGAATGAATCGATAAAACAGATTGTCAGTATTTCAAAGGGAATCGTCAACTATGTCCAACAGAAAATCAAAATTTGCAAGACGATATACCGCAATATTCAGTTCATATTTCAATAATGATAAACACCCTTAAAAGTTGCAGCTAATGCTTTTGAAAAAAATTGTGAAAAATATATTTCTTATATCATTTGCAGAGTGCTTTTAATCGAGTGCCTGGATAAATTGAAAACAAATATTTCCATAAATAAAAATGAGTTTCAAATGCAAGTTACAACGTTTAAAACTTAAAAGCCACCTACACAACCACATTCTATGGTGATCATGCCTCTCTTCAGTATCCGCTCCCAAACTCTGGAACTCTTTAGGCCTACCATTAAATATCCGAGCTGCAGTATCTCTGGACATTTTCAAAAGCATGCTTAAAAGACATTTGTTCAGCATTACTTATGACCGACTCTATAATTTGTTTTTTTTTTGTTAGGGTGCAAATCTCTCTTTAATGTGCTCTTAATTACATCACCTGTATACTTTGATTATCTAAGTATCTTGTAATCTTGTATCTTTTTACCAGCGCCTCAGAATATGTTTGGTCACAAATAGATGGTGCTTTACAAATTTTGTATTATTATTATTATTATTATTATTATTATTATTATTATTATTTCTACTTTGAATGAACAATAAAGCATTTAATTTGTGAAAAAAAACCCCACATTTTGGCACAACTTGTCAAACAAATTGAACATGCAGTCACCCATGATTCCCTTTGGAAGTGAAGACAAACAGAAACAAATTTGTGACGTACACTTTTGTAGTAAGCCACATCTCTGTAGATGTCGGTGCCAGGTATTCTTCCCATCAGACAACAGTAGGGCTTCTGGGTTCTCACAATGACCGTCATGATAGCAAAGACCACGCCCACTGCTAGCCCAATGTCGACGCCCAGGAGGGCGGTGGCAGACCACGTGACTAACCATATCATCTGTAAATGACAGTGCATACATAACATAAATTAATGCATGAAAAAGATTTAAAGGTAGGTTCATCGTTTGGTTTTTGTCAAGTAATGCTGATTTATAGGCAGTATTATCAAGAAATATACAATAAAAGAGAGTTTCAGTTGAATACTTTGTCTACTTGTTGAGCAAAACAGGAAAAAAACCTGTCACGTTATTGTCACAAGAACATCAAATCCATCAACGTTTAGCGAGGTGACAGTGGGCACCAACAGCATCTCTGGGGCAGCATTCCAATGTTTTTATTTGATTATTTTATTTATTTATTTATTATTTATTCAAATCTTCGGACACTAAAAACATCTTATCAAGGGGGGCATTTCAGAGGAAATAATTTCACATGATGCTTACTACTATTACCATCTTTAATAAAAGTAAGCTTTCCGATAGAAATTACCCATTTTTTTTGGAGGTCATTACCAAAGTATGACCCTACCTTTAAGTTACCCATGTGGCATGTCGTGGCCGTGCGGTTTAGTGCATTGGACTCAAGTTCTGGTTGCTGAGTCATCAGGGTGTGGGTTCGAATCCTGATCATGACATTTGTGTCCTTGAGCAAGACACTTAACCATAATTGCTTCTCATCACCCAGGGGTAAATGGGTACCTGTGAGAGCGGAGATGGTTCTTGTGATTGATTTAGCTTAGTGCGCTACATACGTGGCAGCACAGGCTGTGTACTCCCCAGGGAGCTGAGATGGTTTAAGGAATGAAATATATGGTCCAGTGACCAGGGGCAATAATTTTTGAAGCCCAATGATCATTCTTTTGTATACATTATACAAAAACACACTTCAACGACTTTAATTATGATATTTTGTAAACAATAAAGATAAATCAACGAAGTAAATGATTTTGAAAAAATCAACATTTTGAGATGTTTATCTTTTGACGGATCTGATTTGATTATTTAAAGTCTGGAAATACAACTACATATAATTCTTAATAACTCACGCAGTCTATTTTTGAGTATTTCCATAAAACTTTGATATCTTTAAACTGACGGAACATTCCCCGAAGGGCTACAACAACAATTGCAGCAAGACAGCTCTGTAAGACAAAAACAAAATGGAAAAAAAATTTAAAAGGAAAGAAAAGAAAGAAAGTGAAGTTTCGTATGTTAACAACGGATAAGGGAGCTCATACAAGTACGTCAAAAAATTGATACCGTTATGCTAATTTTAGTTGTATTTTGCCCTAGATTAAAAACATTTTCCACTGCATTGTTTTTAATGGTGTAATTCATGATATAGATAGAAATGTGTTAGTCAATGTAAGCTCTTGTAGAAACTTTCTTTACAAGCGTTGAAAGTGTGGGTCCGAACATGAACAGTTTAACAAAAACACTGTTCAACGTAACAAGAACATATTATAGAATTTTTTTTGATTTGCTCATTGTGTATCTATACTTTGGCTTAGGCTCGACACACAACTCTATGATCGGAAAACAAATTCTGACACGCATCCAACATAAATGGATACAGTTATCGCATCTGTATCTGTATCCATTGCCGTACGCTTGCCAAACCTCCCTAGTGTTTACTACGATGACTTGATTGACTTGATTTCTAAGACTAAAGACAGTGTCAGGTAACATTGTTCGGGAAAGCTTTTGTATGGCAACCTCTAGATGAGCAAAGCCTGGTACCATTGTGCCATACATATTCATTAAGAACTGTGAATGGGTGTTCACCGTCTCTTACTGCCATAGCAACTGTCTCTAGTCTGAGGATAAGCAGTAACTTGTGATTAGGCACATCATTGTACCAGACATGGTGTATCCCAACATATGCATAAAATAACAAGTCGTAAATAATATAATATAATATAATGATTAAGTACATCATAGTACCAGACAATATTCAAGTCGTAAATAATATAATATAATATAATGATTAAGCACGTCATAGTACCAGACAATATTCAAGTCGTAAATAATATAATATAATATAATGATTAAGCACGTCATTGTAACAGACAATATTCAAGTCGTAAATAAATAATATAATATTATAAATGACTGATTAGTCATAGTGTCATATGAAGCAATAATTCAAAAAGAACACAGACAAATAATTTTAAAGATGCTAGGTCAAATTTTTGGCCAATTTGACCCAAACATCTATACTAAATTCTTAAATAGCTATTTTTATAGGTTTTAAAAAAAGGTACAAGCTTTCATTATGGTATTGCACAAAAAATCTTGCAATGGTATCTGGTAGTTAATTAAAAACTAAACATTGGTTTTTGTCGGGATCCCGACATTAAATTACGTCCATCAGCCATGTACAAACAGTTTGGCACGATACATGTATTCTGTGCATTGTCCATGGCATGTGCACAAATTAAATAAATAAATAAAAATTTCAGTGAAAATCAGGCCATTCAACTTTAAACAAACAATACACAAATTATATTAAAAACAAGAAAGAAATCCCGTACCTTTGGTAAAGAGTAAAAAAGTGGTGCTATAAACAGCAACACAATTAGAATGAATACACAGGAAAGCAAACTTGTCAACTGGAAGGGGAAAGAAGTTAGAGAACAAAATACAGTCAGTCATTGAATTATCAAAGTTGAGGAAGAATTTGTTGATTTCACTTTTTAGTTGTTGTTTGTCTGTAGATTTCCTCAGGAAAAACATAATAAAAACAAGAAATTCAGTTTCTGAGAGTATTAACGAAAAGAAATCAAAACAAATGACATTTTTAAGAGTCTTCTTACAAAAGAAATATCAAGTACTAAACCACAAGGGAAACTGACTGGGTAAATTTTAAATAATTTGGGGTTGAATAAAGAAAAATTTACAAAGAAAAATTGACAAGAGCGGGACTTGAACCTGTGGCCTCCTTATTAACACTCAGCTATCTAGCCCTATGTTGGTGATCTTCCTATTTTGTCAGTATCTTTGTTCGGGGTGCCAGTCAGAAGCCATACAAGCTGTAACTGCCGTGTAACCAGGGATCACACCCAAGTCTCGCTCAAGTAAGTTTTCTTTGTTCAACCCCAAATTAAACAAATTAATAAAATAAATGTAAAGAGTCTTGACAAAACAAAACAAAAAGAGCAGAAGTTTTTAAGAGTCTCCACACACACAAAAAACCAAAAAAATGTAAATTTTCTTTAAAAAGAACAAAAATTGTAATGCTCTTAATTGGTCCAAGTTAAAAACTAAAATTTCACATTGTACATTGTAAGGTACGTCTTCTTTTCAAAAATTAGTATCAAAATCAACGTTGATAGGAAAATACAAAAGCAGATACGCACTTGTGTCTTTCCTCCCGATATTTCTTGGAGTAGTGATCGAGACAATGAGGTGGCAGCGGGGTAACATAAGAAGAACGATCCAACAACACTCATGGAACCTAGAGCAACCAACTCCTGCACAGGGGAAAAACAGAGCAAATGAGATATTGTTTGGTTTTTGCCCCTACACTGATGTGTATTAAAGGCATCGTACACGTTTGGTAATGACTCTGAAAATTTATGGCAATAAAAACTTGGTAAGAAGTACAGCAGCTTTGGATAGTATAATGCATTTTGAGAGACTTTTTTCTTTGAAGGACTGCGGTTATGGAAAAATATATCACTTTTTATCCCCAAAATATTTTGAATACAGAGTGTGTATTCCAATGCAGATTATTCTTCCTGCGTGGACATAACCGCTCCAGATTTTCGGCAATATCTCAAAAACACTACCACCTATTGAAATGAAATTTTCACAGGTTAGTTTTATGATATATATCTACAACTATATAGGATTGAAACAAACAATAGGCTCCAATTACCAAACGTGTACGATGCCTTTAAGCACTGTGTACTCTGTTTTTTCCCAATCTTTGGGGGCTAGGGTGGAATAGGGAATATTCTTGCTGGGCATTTTCTTACAATGCAGAACAGTAAAACTCCCTTTAGGCCTAATTAACATTTTGTTCGGTGGGTTGTTTAATTTTGTACTATTTTTTTAATGAAAAATCTCCCAACAAAAGGCTACAGGGCCACTCAACGTAAAGGCTATAAGAACTTATAAAGACAATTTAAAGAGAGAGAAGATTTCTGTTCACATTCCTCTTGCACTGGAAAAGATTGCAAGATGGTGGAAAACAATATACAGGTATACAGAGTACCAAAGTGCAGCTGTACTGACCTTTGGAACGGGTACAGTGAAAGGGTGAGAAGTTGTGGAAAAGTGTGTGCTGCGAGTGCTATTATTGTACTTTCAGTTGTTGGGGCTGTTGTTGGGTTTTTTATATTTTCTTTTTAGTAACATATAAATGCAGTTGAAAAGCCTCCAGACAAACTTTTAGCTCTTTAGGCAACCCTTCAGACCTGCATTTTGTTACCTCAGTACTATAAGATTGAATTTCATTTCCGTAAAGATCAAAAGGATGTTAAATAACAAATTTGTATACATTTGAAAAAATAAAACAAAATCCACATATATGAATGTTTTTTCTTAGAAACTGGCAGTTTCATTCTGCCAAACAATTACTTTGGAGACCACTCTTGATCAATGAACTCCATTTACCAGGATCTCAAAAATATGCAAAACCCGTGTTATGAAATCCATACAAACTGCACTAACGACCCTATTGACCTTAATCACACTGCCGCCATCTTGGTCATGTTCCCTGTATCCAATAATAGTAATGAATGCTAATATTCATTGTACAAAAAGGAACCAGACTATTTTTCCATTCCAGCCTAAGTTTGTTTACATTGGTTTGAATGGGAGAAAATCAAGATGGCCGCACCGTGATAAAGGTCTATAGTCCAGATTCCAACTATTTGTTTCTTGGGATGTGTCTGTATTTGTCTTTACCAATGTCTTGTGTCTTCATCTGGGCGTTCCTTGCTCATTTGTCTGTCTGTCTGTTTGTTTGTTGGCTGCTTTTATTTCGTTTTGTGTTTGTCAGTAATTTTTTCTTTGCTCCCAATGGCCTATGTTGTTTTAACCCCTTGTGATGTTTTACTCTTTTACAAGTAGATTTTCATATTACAAACTATTCATTTATCTAAACTTATATTATTCCTGAAGTATGATCTATTAAAATAAATAAAACAAAAAGTCTATGGATGAAAAGACAGAAATTACTATGGTTAAAATTATTTACCTGGTTTGCGTCGATTTCATAGTTGTTTTTCTTTGCGAAGATGTAGCTGACTGACACCGAGACAGAGAATGTGACGATTGCTATGACGATTGCATCCACGATCATAGACTCCATGTAAGAAAACACCGGTAAAGCAGGCAGTGGAAGGCTGGAATAACACAAGAGATACATACTTTAATACAGAAATTCTAGTCTTTTTACACAGTGTAAGTATATTTGCTTAGAGGTGTCAGTCAGAAGCCATACAACCTGTAACTGCCGTATAACCAGGGATCCCACCCAAGTTTACCATACAACCTGGGAAGCGGCAGCAGAGGGATCACCTTAAGGGGATGCAACTTTTTCTTTCAAATATCAAGTAATAAACCACAAGGAAAACTGACTGGGTAAATTTTAAAATAATTTTAGGTTGAAGAAAGAAAAATTGACTAGAGCGGGACTTGAACCTGCGACCTCCGGATTATTGTGCCAACTGAGCTATCTAGCCCCGATATCTAGCCCTGATCCCTGTGATCCCTGGTTATACAGCAGCTATACATGTTGAATGGCTTCTGACTGGCACCCCTGAATGAAGATATTGACAAAATAGGGAGACTGCCAAGATAGGGCTAGATAGCTCAGTTGGTAGAGCGCCCGCACATTAATCCGGAGGTTGCAGGTTCAAGTCCCGCTCTAGTAAATTTGTCTTTGTTCAACCCAAAATTACAATGTAAGTTCGTATGGAATTACAACATATACACAAGGGCCCAATTTCATAGAGATGCTTGATGAACACAAACTATCTAAGCACAATACAATACTGCTTCCCATAAAAAATAAAATTTGTCCTGAGCTGAAAGTTGTTAAGCATATTTGCTTGGCACACAAATGTTAAAATAAGTTCACATTTTTATTATTTTATTCGGATAAGAATCACTGGACAAATACAAGTACAACAGTAACTTTATACAAAAATATCAATATTTTAACTTAATTTATTATTGTTTGTTCCTTGTCAGATCTAGTGATTATATCACTTTAAATTGTATGAAATTATACCTATTTATTGTTCTTTGCTATATGTCCTCTGAGATGTATGTAATAGCAATATTTATTGTATGTTGTTTTTGTGAAGTATATGATCATGTGTTGTTGAAATAAAAGGAGTAGCACAACTCTACTAAAAAGAAAAAAGAGAAGAAAATAAGCAACAACAAAAATATGGGAAAGAGTGGGATGGGAAAGAGTGGGATGGGAAAGAGAAAGGGGAGGGAAGGGCTGAGGATGAGCAAACAAGAACTAGGACAAAGAAAGAAGAGATTCAAGCTTACTCAGGCATGATATTCTTCCTAATTTAGTCTCATTTTATCGACTGCTTTGCCCTTAAAACAAAATCAGAATACTTTTGATTAATTAGCCTGAAAAGTCTATTAAACCCTACATCATATAAACAAGTAGGTCAGACCTTGTGCTCAATAAAATGTTCCTACTTTGTTTCCAAGTGCCAAATATCATGGCTGCTTACTATCAAAGGGCTCAATTAACAAGAAACTGGGGCAACCCAGTTATATTTCATCCAACATATTTAAACCTGTTTTCACAAATTGAAAGCGTCACATAACTGAAACTAACTACTGGTTACTTATTCAGTTCTATTTCTTTCAAACGGGCCACATATACAGCTACAAAGAGCATCTGTACTTGATAAATGTAGCTGGTGTAGTCTTAGTATAGGGCTGTTAAAATGAACTCTTGAGGAAAGCGAGTTTTTAGAAAGCATCATGTTTGTTATTCCAGTGGGGAATTTTCATATTCTAAAGCTCAGTGTGTTTTCTGATTACACCGTTTTCACACATTGAAAGTGCCACACAACTAATACTAATTACAGGTTACTTATTCAATTTTATTTTTTTCAAACCACCATAAAGACTGCAATCTGAACTTGATAGTACCTGGTGTAGTATTAGTATAGGGCTGTTAAAATGAACTCTTGAGTTTCTAGAAAGCATTGTGTTAGTTATTCCTGGGGGGAATGTTCATATTTTAAGGGTCAACGTGTTTTCAATTACCCAATTTTGTAAAAGTGTTTTCATTGGTTTTTAATGAAGCCTTTGTGAAGTTATATCAATTTATAAATGGATGTAATGAGTATTAACAACAAAGCCGTGTACAAATTCCAAACATTTTTTGTACCCTTATATTTTTCTTTTGAATCATTAGCCTAACATCCATTGAATTGTTACTCTTTGTGTTAATATTTTTTTCAAATTTACTGCTTCCAAAAGAAATTGTTGGAAACAATAATAAAATTATGATACCAAGAAATAATTATTACCCTTAGTCTGTGATAACAAAATGCAACATCAATCAATAACAAGCATTTTACATTTTAGTTGAACTGTGCGTCCTGACAAAGGACACCTGTTCCTGTTTGAATAAAAGACCATTTACGATTTATTGTCCACTTTATTCAAAGACTTCCCGTTGCTTTCAAAACTGCGTCATATAAACACAACTCGTATACAAACTTGCCGCTGATATAACACAATGATAAATTTGAAACTAAAAGCACTGTACACTTGCATTAATAGCATCAACGGATCTTTCAAATCAATCAAACTTGATCAAGTCTGAAACGCAAGGAGTGAAAGGAAACTTTATGAGCAAACAACTTCAGTAATATCCGGGTGAGAACGGCGGTTCGTACAAATTGCACCATCGTTGATGCATGAGAAGGAGCTATATTGAACTGATCCCTCATGGGTACTTGATAGTCACTGGTAACCAATAGCAACTATACAGGATACTGAGGACACAGAAGCCAGTTTCAGAGTCTGTATTTGACTAGTATTTAGTCGTCCCACGTGAATTCTACTGGGGCAGCATGTAAATGAGCGCAGTGTGTTTAGTTGTTTCGGAGCTGGTGAAATCTCAAGGGAAATAACAAGCCTTAATTTCTGTGCTGAGGGAGGAATATCTGTGCTCAGAATGCAGCTGGCAAACTCATCCATATAAAAACATTAGAAATTGAATCTTCCTCCCGGGTCAGATGCTGGAGAAGAAACTGGAAAAAGACGCAAGGCTATTTCAGCTGGGCAAGACTGTTTTCTATGTCCTCAACTATTATTGTCAAACAAAACCTTTGTTCTGATAGTTGTTGTAAGAATAACTCTGACTGGCAAGGGAGGATTGTCTATTTCAAGATGAAAGGAGTTTTGATGGAGCTTTTGGTTTCATATGGATGCAGAGGAGCTGTTCATTCTAAGATGACTGGTGCCCATCTCAAGAAAAGCTAAATGTTTATGACTGGTAACACGATGGAAATAACTTCAATGTCACTCATGCTTTGACTTGTAAAGTAGACTTGAAAAACAGAAGCCATGGCTGGAGGCATGTGGAAAACTGAACAATTCTACATCTACATGCACTAACAATATAGAAGACAAGAAGACCTCTCCAGAAACTTTACACAGACAGACGCAGTTTTACACTTTCAGAGCTTCAGAGATCAATATTTACCAGCGCATAATGGAACCATAGTAAATATCATCTGTAAATAAATTGCACTTTCCAAGTGTGAGGAGATCCCAGGATAGGGTTATTATATTTCAAAAGTGATTTGCCAAGTGGATGGGATCTGGAGAGCTTTAATAATGTGCTGAACCTCATTTGCACATGAGTATTAAACAAGAAGTGACTAACTGTAATTCAAGATGCTTGGTATTCGTTAAAGATCTATCCCCTTCATCTAATTTGAAGACCGGATTTCAACTCATTAAGGTCACAGTGTTCAGGAGTAAAGAGTTTACAGTGGAGACAATACTTGTGTTAAGGTGATAACAAACTGTAAGTGTGCCAGTGTAGAGAGGAAAATGTCATCCAATAATTCTTCAAGAATGTAATGAAAAGGAGTGAATTCCAGAGATATTTTGAAGGAAAAACAGAAACAAAATTTAAATAAAAGGCCGCTCAAAGCGACAACAAAGCAGATAGCATAAAAGTGACTGATCTGCCATGTGTATTCCTAGGGTAACTTAGGTTGCTATACAAGTCAAAATATTACCACACATGCTCAAACTTGGTTGTATAAAGGAGGAAAGAATCTGAACTGAATGTCAAGTGCATTAGAGAAATACCAACAAGGTAATCTCATTTTTGCTTCATCAACGGGATGGAATTATATGAACCTGCACGCCACATCTGTAATCAATCCACACGGCACTGACATGACATCTCTATATGCACATATTCAGCCCATCCTTTCAGTCAAAGCTCCAATAAAAGATCAATGGATGACAGCGTTTTTCACAAAGAAGCGTCACTGCTCATTTCACAGAATGCAAATTAATCATTTAGTTTGCTCTGGTGGCTATGACAACCTTGGTTCATCAAGTGCAGTCTAATGATTTAAAGCACGGGGACTGCATATGTTACATTATATGCCAAGCTGCATACAAGTGCATCATCAAAACACCTCGTTTCAAGAACCACGTCCAATTTGAAAGTTTTGCAGAAATCAAATCAATTATTTGTTCCTTTTCTCGGTCGACCGAGGGTGTTCCAAACGGCACTTCACTTTGGAGCTGGAAAAACAAGTGAAAACATTCACATCTTGCGACATCAGGGACATGTGAGGAAATTTGAAATCAATAGAAATCAGGACATTTGTAAAGAATTAGACTGCACTCGTCAAAATACTGCCTTCAAGAATAAACATCTGTATCTCAGGAAGTCGTTTCATTTACAGACTTTATTTTAAAAAAATTGTATCCGGCATTTTAACGCATTGTTGGCGTTTATGATTTTAACTCACTTAACTTACAAAAGTCGGATAATAATTCCACTCACAAAAGAAAATGGAGTCTACAAGTTTGAACATATCTTCTGGAGGAACTGAGGTTGTGAAACCAGTCTCACTAAAGGTGATACTGACAACTTTGTTCACTGTGATCACAGCTGTGGCAATTCTTGGAAATGCGATGACAATCGCGGCATTCGTTCTCGAGCGTAGTCTCCGCAGAAAGGCAAGAAATCTCTGGATTATTAGTTTATCCTGTGCAGATCTAATCATCGGCTTACTGGTCTGGCCTCTACTAACAATTGATATGGGTTTCGGACACTGGCCGTTCGGCGAGGCTGGTTGCAAATTTCGACTTTTCTTCTCTAATATCGGAATCACTGTTGGGATAGCCAGCATTACGGCCATCAGCATCGATAATTATCTCCTGATGTCACAGGATTATGCCAAATATCTTTCCATCCAGACCCACAGCAAAACTGCAAGGAGTATTATGTTCTCGTGGTTTTGCATGATCATGTATAGCTCTGCCGAACTTGTTCTCTGGGACATTCAAACATTTGCAAAACATGAGGGATTAAACTTTGATAACGAATGCGTTTCTCCTGTCAAGAAAAATCCTGTCACATCATTGTTAACCTTTACATTGTTCTTTTTCATACCGCTGATCATAATGACAGTCTGCAGCGTTCGTTTTCTGAGTCTTCTGAGAAGACGTCTCGAGAAATCTCAGAGAACACCAACTCTTGTTAACAGAGCTCAACAAAACAGTGATTCCGAAGATCCTTCCCATCAGCAAAGTAGCCCCAAACAAAAAACGAAATCAGCAAATGCTGGAATTCCAGTACATGTCTCCAAACTGCAAAACAGTGAGGAAATGTCTAAACCACTACGCCAACCAACAAACTATCTCCTCGTCCCACAAACCAATTTTAAAGTTGAGAAAATTAGTAGCACAGAGGAAATCCAGACATCCCAAGGAAGCCCTACACGTAGTCTCAAGAAAGAAACAGAGTTGGATCGAGAACTACGAGTGTCTTCTTTGTTCAGTCCGACTAGAGTCAAAAAGGAGCAATCACGCAGTCTGAAGGATTTATTCAGAGTCAAAGTTCTTGGGAAAGATCGACGATTTCATCAGCGCTACATCCGACCGACGATTACCCTTGTTGTACTACTCAGTGTCTTTGCTGTTTGCAATCTCCCGTACTTCATCTTCAGCGCTGTGGTGAGTTTCTTTGGCTGTGTCTGTGAGGAGGACTCATTGCGGGTGATGCTCTCGCAACTCGTCTTTGTTAACTCCTTCCTCAACCCCTTCCTCTATGTGGCCACAAACAGAAAGTTGAGGAATTTTTTCATGACGAGGCTTCTCAGAAACTGCAGAAACAAGCGCTCTCTTTGTTCCAAAAAATGACTGTTGTGTTCAAACTTTTTCAAAAGAGATAATGGTTCTGTTTAAGAAGGACCTAAGCTTTTAAATGCAGCATTCTCCCTTAGTGGTGGTCCACTGGCCAAATGCTAAGACACCTGAGGACTAGTCAAAGTTTTCTACAAAAGGTCCAACTGGCTAGTTCAATGTTGAAAAACATCCCTACTTAACCCTGCAGTGAGGGACCAATTGGTTACAACGCCCCTGTGGTTCATTGTCAGCACATGCTGACAAGCATTTTCCATAGTTTAAGAGGGTTTGTTTTGCATTTTTCATTTTTTTTCAACAATTTTTTTTAGATCTAAGTATGTTGTTAAAATATCAAGGTATTGCCTGGGTTAATTTTAGCTTATTTGTTTGCTTAATTAATTAAGTTTTATAGTTTGGTTTCATCTACTATTGACAATTGACATACCAAATATTTACACAAAGGATGCTGGCAGAGTTTTGTCCTGCCCCCTTCTAACCAAATCACTCCCTCTAAGACGTGTGGCATGGTCCATCTAATAGGATATCATGGGATATGAGCTGACCAGTGTGTACGATGTGGTTAAGACAGTATTAAAATATGTCACCATGTGCAGACAACGGCCCTCACTGCAGGGCTTTAATGTGAATTATGGACTTGTAAAAAGCTAGGGGACAAGAAAAACAAACATGCTAACTGGTCCTGCTGGCAAGTTCCCGGAAATATTAAGGGCAAACCCTACAATGCATCCAAATATTGCTGATATATGTTGAGGCTTGACAAAGTCAGAAAAACTGCTATTTTTATGTGAGAACTTGACTTTATATGACCGTAAGTGCCATGACATTTGGAAACTTTACACTCAAATTGTAGCATGCAGGAGACATTGAGTAATTTTCAAACAGTATTCTTTATCCCCGATGCAAAATTAACATCTATTAATTCGTTGCAGTACCCGCTGCTAACACAGGATTTGAACTGCCTCTAGCCACCGGGCTAGCTCAGTGGTCTATTGGTGAGACACCTGCTCTAGCAATGCAAAGGTTGTGGGTTCGAATCCCACCCGAGTGATATGCCTGTGGATTTTTTTTCACAGAACTCGGGAAAGTACTGAGAATACAGTGCTTAATACACCTCGGTGTAAGGGTAAAAAACAAATGATATTTTCTTTATCCCTGATGCAAAATTAACATCTATTAAAGTATTTGCATTATTCTAAACTGAATGCACTTTAAGGCCACATCTTAACAGGGGGCTTTGGCTGCATCTTCAGCTTAATCCCCCAAAGGTCTGCAGACTGATACAAGTCCTGTGCGCAATTTTGTTTGCTTCAATCATAAAAGCAATATTAATGGAAACACAGGGCTCGATTTCACAAAGCACTACGATTCATCTTAAGATGAGTTGTCAGTATTAACCATAGTGATTTGTATTGTGACAGGGCTCAAAATTTACACTGGAGTAGGCCTGAGGTCAGTGATTTGTGTGTCAGGCCACTTAACTCATGACCGGACAAGTCCAATGGTCTTGTATTTTACAATTGAAAGATATTACCTCACTGTGAAAAAAATTAATACAAAAATGGTGTTCAAATGTTGATTTTGAATCTTTTTTCAAATATGTTGAGTACAGAAGTGTAATTACAATACCCATCAGACAAATTACATCAATATCTCTTAGTGCTGTTCAAATAAAAGAAGTATAGTATAGGCTTTTCTCATTTTGATACTAGTCTTGTATAAATAATTCTGGTACAGCAAAAATCGTCGCTCGTACCATGAAGTGACTTATCTGTCAAAAAATACAAATTTTTGCAAATCATTTTGTATGCAAATTATAAATATACTCAATACTGTTAATATTTTCAGCATGTTTCATTTCCTTATACGTAATGGTTTCTTAATTACACTAAATTACACTTAATTACACTACTGTACATATACATGTTATTGTTTGTATTAGCGCCATGAGCACTTTTTTTCTGGATTTGTGCACTTTATAAGTTTTCAATATTATTATTAGTATTATTATAATACAATTTGTATAGCCATAAACTACATTAAACTAAATTATGTATAAAAACATAATCGTGCACACATGAAACTAAAAAATTATGGTATTGACCAACTTGGTCATGAAAATTCAAATATGCACGAGACCTGCACAGTGTAATGACTTGAATGTGAATGAAAATTTATAGTCAAAACTTTTACTAGTAGCAATCCTTCATTCTGATAATTTTAAATTAGCGACTAGGCCAACTGCCCTCGTCAAAATGAATCAAGGGTGACACAGAAAACCTCATCTGTATCTACTGAATGCCTTGATGCAAACTGACACAGCTGGCCTTCAGTGCATGGGGTGATAAGAACAAGATTGCCAACAAGTCTAGCCTATTACAGCAACCCTTGGCTTTTATCATGAATTATTGCACTACCATCAAAACAAAATTGTTAATTTGTCAAACTATGGTCGATTTGGTACATGTCCTGACATGTATGCATCCATGTGAGATTTTGTTTCAAAGAAAAGGCCTTTTGAATTCCAATAAACTGCTTTGTGTAATCGTATGCTGCGGGGACAGAAACATTTTTAATAATAAGAGTGAGTAAAGGGTTGAGAATTTTAACAAGCGTGGGACCAGGGGCCCACTTTCATAGTGCTGCTCAGGCACAAAAAGTAGCCAAGCATAACAAAATTACACTTACCAGAATAAGGTTACCAGCAAAACTACCATGTCACAAGCACAATTTGTAACTGGTATGCTGCTCATTTCTGCTTAGCAGAAAATTGTTAAGCAATATTTTCTGCTTAAGCAGCTCTATGAAATCGGGCCCTGTTTGGTTGCAACGCCCCCGTGGTACATTGTCAGCACATGACTCCAATCTTGATCCCATAGGTTAAGAGGGTTTGTTTTTTCAATTTTTTTTTATCCAAGCCTTATTTGTTTGCTTAATTAAGTTTTTGGTTTCATCTATCATTGACAATTGACATACCGATTGTGTACACAAAGGATGCTGGTATAGTTATTTCCTGCCCCCTTCTAACCAAATCACTGACCCCTGTTGATTGACACCCCCTTTAGGACGTGTGGCATGGTCCAGCTTAGAATATCATGGTATACGAGCTGACCAGTGTGTACTACGTGGTTAAAACAATGGACATACTAAATGCAGAGCTGCCAACATTTGCATCTTACAATCATAGAGATTTTGTACAACAATCAGGGAGTGACTCAGAATTACATTCAACATAATAGGGGAAACGTTTCCATAATCAGGGAGATTTTCAAATTTGTCTATCAGAACATGGAAACGGGGAATCAGGAAGAGTGAGTCAGTTTCCTGTGGTAATCGGAATAAAATGTTGCATCCTCTTGAAGTGATACGTTAATCCGGAGATCGCAGGTTTGAATCCCATTCAAGTAAATCTTTTCTTTGTTCTTCAAATTTTTTAATAATTATGATAATAATAACAATATTAATAAAGGGATTTATGTCATGCCAAATCACCATCAAGGCACTTTAACAAAAAGTAATTTTGGGTTGAACAAGGAAAAATTTACTACAGCGAGGTTTGAACCTGCGACCTCCAAATTAACTAGCCCTAATGTTGGCGGTCTCCCTATTTTGACAATGTCATAGCCTGGTATTCGAGCCTTAACAAATCTCAGCTGGAATGCCTTGAGAAGTTACAACGAAAAGCTCTGCGAATAATATTGACTTGTAAAGCTAAGTCTTTCAGAGAAATTTATACCCAGTTTGGCCTGCTCCCAATTCCAGTGAGACTCGAGCAGCTCTTTGTTAGTTATGGTACATCACTTCTCAACTCTGACAACTATAGACACTGCACTCCTAAAATTGGTATTCTTGTAATAAGAAAACAATCTTATTTCAAGAAAAAAATTCTTGTGTCACTCCCAAGAAAGATATTCTAACAAGATTAATGGGAGTGACACAAGATAAGTTTTCCTAAAATAAGATTTTTTTCTTATTTCAAGAATACAATTTTTAGCAGTGTGGCTCCCTCCCCCTAGAAATAACAACTTGGGAAACTCTTCCAAACTCTCATTTCAGTTAAATGCAGGACCAACCGATAATAAAAACAGCTGCCTTCCCACCCTAGGTAATTTCCTCAATCAATAAATTTACTGTTTTGTCCCATTTTTCTCTCGTATAAAAATATATTAAGAAATTCACAATAGCAAGATAATATACAAAACATGACAAATTTTGTCATGTTAAGATAATGTACATAACATGACAAATTTTGTCATGTTATGTACAAAATATGTTATCTTGCTATTGTAAATTTCTTAATATATTTTTATTTCTTAAGCCGTAATGTAATAATTGAACGAAAACAAATCTTTGTTCGAACTAAAACATTATTTGTTTGAACAAAACAAAATTGGTTAAATCTTTGACTTAAACAGCGCCCTCTTGTGAATTTACCCCGACATTAATCTTTGATTACAGACTTGAGAAGCTTGTTCATCGGTTTGTACACACCCTTTGGCGAATTAGTCCAAAAGTTGACGGAACACAATCTGATTGGTCAGAATCGCAAACGCCTTCGGTAAAATTAATATTCAAATTAAACCGTTTATACTACGGGATTAATACAACATTGATGCACATGTAATTAAATTCTGCCGCTACTCAGTAATTTAACTTGCAGTTTTCGAATAAAAAAAACCCCAAATTGATTCTAGTTTTTAAATTCAAAATAAATAAAAACGTTGGAGGAAAATTAATCGACAATTGCATTCAAACCATAGGTAATACGGTTTTTAGACAAATGAGATAAAACAGAAAATGGTATAGTGATTGTAACCTATTGGTAATAGACACGGCCGACGCGGGGTTTTGTGGCCTCCTTATTGGCCATCTTTTTAGGATCAGTGTTATGTAAATTTCAGTTGTGAATAAGTGAATAGCCCGTACACACGAGAGGGTCAAGTCTGAGATCACTAGATTATTTTCGTTCGAACGAAGATTATTTTCGTTCGGACGAAGATTATTTTCGTTCGGACGAAGATTATTTTCGTTAGAACAAAGATTGTTTTCCCAATTTTTCTGTTCAGGGGTCTACGGCCCTTTTAAAAGCTCCGTAGACAATTGGGGTGACCTCCCCCCAAAAATAATAATAATTGTACCTACCCTGTAGGAATTTCACCAATCACATTGGTGCCATATGTTTCTTCTAGCGATGCAAAATGGGACACCAAAGTAGTCAAAACAATCTGAAAATACAATGATAACAATTATATATATATTAAGTAATAAACCACAATGGAAACCGACTGGGTAAATGTTTATATAATTTTGGGTTGAACAAATTTTTTTTACTAGAGTGAGCCTTGAATCTGCAACATCCAGATTAACGTGCCGGCGCTCTATCAACTGAGCTATCTAGCCATAATGTTGGCGGTCTCCCTATTTTGTTTATAACAAAAAGTAACAGTGCTTGTGGTCTCCATGTCGAATGGCTTCTGACTGACACCCCTGAACAAAGATATTGACATAAAAAGGAGACCACCAACATTAGGTCTGAATAGCTCAATTGGTAGAGCGCTGGCCCGTTAATCTGGAGGTTGCAGGTTCAAATCCCGCTCAAGTAAATTTGACTTTGTTCAACCCAAAATTACATACATATATTATCAGTTAAAAAAAATAATGTTTTATCAGGATTTCTCTGCGTGAATTAAATATCATATCTGGACCCAACAAATTTCTGTTAGGCAATAGTATGCACTGGAAACCAGTTGAAAATGGTTTATATGGCATGGTATTTTGTCTGTTTTTTTTTTCTTTTGTGGTTAGCACAATCATTTTTCACTTGGCTTTTGTTTGTGCTTAAGCAGCTTGTAAAACTGGGCCTTAAATGGGCCTGGATTAATATTTGTTTCTTCCGAATTTCTTTTCATTGTTACCTAATATACCGTTAAAAAAAATGATTCAGATTGCTCAAGAGCTAACAATAAAATGATGTTTATTATAATTTTATATTTTTGGTAATGAAACCAAGGATGCCTCATAAGTGACCTTAATCACTGTAGCTCGCAAGCCTGACGAAACCTGTAAACAAGGGTGCTTGCTATGTGAACCAGAAACACCGGGATTAACTCCTACTCTTCCACGATAAGTGTTCTGGTTTATTTTACGTGCACTACCAATCCTAGTACATGGGACCTACGGCTCAATGTCCCACCCAAAGGACAGAGCAACTTTGGTAAAGTATCTTTCCCAGTACAAGGACACAAGTGCCATGAAAATGAAAATAAGTAAATAAATAAAAAATAATCTTACATAAATATTAAAATAAACAGAAGTAGTGGCGTAACCAGTGGGGGAGGGGTGCATAAGAATATTCAAAAAAATGCTTAAATGAATGGTTCGATAAATTAAATACCCCCCCCCCCCCAAAAAATTACATACAAATTACTTCTTTACCCCGCTCCCCCCTCCCCCACCATTGTATCAAAGTCCCTTGCACTATTACTATCCCTGTTGATTGGACTTTCAACATTCCCTTTGAGTATGCAGCACCGGTAGCTAAAGTAGGCGCACATGTTGCTAATAATTCACAACAACAATCTCTACCCTCCTGGGTGATGAGAAGCAATAGTCAATTGATATTATTTGGTTTTAATGTTTAAGTGTCTTGTACAAGGACACAAGTGTCATGACTGTGATGACCGAGTCATCACAACTTGAGTCCGATGAGCTAGACCGCTCAGTCATGACACGCCAATATAAATGAAAACTTGAACAAAAATTAAAGAGAGAGAGCGAGAAAAAATTACACTTACTGAGAGGAGCTCTAGTGGTATTGGGTACTTTATTTTGTCTCGATATCTATCTTGAAGTTCCTTGACGGACACCAAAGCAATTAAATTAACAAGAGCTATTACGAGCTCTGATAAGTTGGTAGATGCTAGATTGGAGAACAAATCAATAAATGTCTGTTGGAGGAAGAAAAGACAGATCAATATTTGAGCTGTAATAAATGTTGTTAAATCTAAATCATCCCTGCAATACAACATGAAAAGTCAGTATAATTGCATCTTATTATTTTTCTTATCTCAGAATTATTGTTATTTCTTCTTATGTATGTAAACAAGAGCTGTCATACTGTATTGCCATCCTATTAAGTTACAAAGTTGATGGCGGTGGACTAAGATTCAGAATAAAATTAATTTTGTGGAGTCAAAAATTTCGTTATACAAAATGGCGGACAGTGTTAATTCACGAAATAAAAGGAAAATCACACAAGTTCGAGGGATATTTGTGTGAATCATTACATCTTTCCAAACACATTCATTTCATGACAAACGCTTGTTAAAGCCCAAAGCACCCAATCCGAAAAAATGTGCTCCTTTAAGCTTAAAAGGACGGCCGAGTCTTTATATTTTATATGAGGGTATTTTTATTGGTGGGTACCAGTGCATATGCAAGTAGGAAACATAAAATAATTTGCTTGTTGGTCTTCCAATATTATTGTTGGTTTTAACCCTAAACCGATGTGCGATAAGCACTGACACTGTATACTCAGTTAGCATCAATATTAGATGTTGTAACTGCGTCAGGGATCAAGAATGTTAAATTCTGGTTTCCACCCTACATCTGTTTTCCCGAAATAATACATAAATTCTTTCTTATCACTGTAAATATTTCTCTTAAACAATGTTCCTGTGAATTTAATTGATGAGGGTATTTTTACTGGTGGGTACCAGATGCAAGTAGGAAACATAAAATAAATTGCTTGTTGGTCTTCCAGTATTATTGTTGGTTTTAACCCTAAACCGATAAGCACTGACAACATATACTCGGTGCTTTCCCAGGTCCTGCGGAAAAATATATACAGGCATAAACTTGCGTGGGATTCGAACGTACAACCCCCACCAGCCTAGAGTAGATGTCTTACCACTAGGCCACTGAGCATGACCGGTGACAAGAGGCCAGTCATGTAGTTAGCATCAATGTATTAGATGTGGTAATTGCTTCAGGTATCAAGAATATTAAATTCTGGTTTTGGACTTTCATGTGGCAGGGGGTGTGGGTGTGAATCCCACCTGAGTAATATGCCTATAGATTATTTCTGCAGGACCCAGTAAAGCAATATACACATTGATGTAGGCTGCAAACCAAACATATCTTCTTTAAAGGCACTGGACACGTTTGGTAATTACTCAAAATATATATTAGCGTGAAAACTTACTTGGTAACGAGCAACGGAGAGCTGTTGATAGTATAAAACATTGTGAGAAACGACTCCCTCTGAAGTAACGTAGTTTTTGAGAAAGAGGTAATTTCTCACTAAAATATTAAAAGACTTCTGGCCAGAAGCCATTTTCAGGCATCTGAAAGCACACAAATTTGTACAACAATTGTGTTTTTTCTTTCATCGTTTTCTTGCAACTTTGATGACCAATTGAGCCCAAATTTTCACAGGCTTGTTATTTTATGCATTTGTTGGGATACACCAAGGGAAAATACTGGTCTTTGACAATTACCAAACGTGTCCAGCGCCTTTAACCCCAATGCAATGATTACATTAATAAAGTCTTCACATCGTCCTTAAAATCGAGCAGACTGAAGAACAACCTATTAACATATCTAGGGAGGGGGGACGTTGTGGTTTGAAGGTAGGGTAATAAATTGTTTTTTTTGTCAACGTAATGCTGATTTATAGGCAAAATTTTAAAGAAAGATACAATAAAAGTCACATGTGAAAGTTTCAGCTGAATACAGTGATCTACTTGCTGAGCAAACAGCAAAAAACTGTCACAATATTTTCACAAGAATGTCGAATCCATCCACGTTTAGCAATGTGACAGAGAGTACCAACCGCATCTTTGGCTGCAGCATTCCCGAACGAACACCAACCCTCAGAAATCTCAGATACGATTCATGCATGAATCGTTTCTCAGGTTCAAATGTTTTGGGGTAAAAAATTATCCAAACCATATTACTTTGAAAGGAATCCTTTCACAAAATAGTTTATACTATCAACAGATGCAGTGCTTCCCACCATGTAAGTTTTTATGGTCATTAATTTTCGGAGTAGTTACCAATCTATGACCCTAACTTTAAAATCTTTGTTTTTGTTTATTCTCACCTTAATTATGGCAAATGGTCCACTGTGCCTCTCCACACTAATACCAAACAAGTACTTGAACTGACTGTTGAAGACATAGAAAGCTGCACCAGTAGTAAAGCCCCGTACCAATGGCTCGGAAAGATATGTACTGACAAATCCTAGCCGAAGTGCTCCTAGCCCAAACTACAAGATAAAAATAAATAAATACATCAGTATTTATTTCAGAAATATTTTCTGTTTAAAATGGTGCTCAGAAAAATTCCTCGTGTGGCACGACCAAAAATTGGCTGCACACACTCCCGGAAAAAGTTGGCCCAATAAACAGACAAGTAAGGAAGTTTTCCAAGGTTCTGAAAATTGGGTCGAGTTCAGAGGCAAAAAGTCCTCAAGATCCACGACCGCAAGGAGGACCGAGCAGGCATACCGGCGAGGGTCTTCTTGGGTCGGGGGCCCGGGAGGTAGCCTTGCCTGGTTGGCGCTGGAGCCCCAGGAGTAGAGTTCTAGGTATGGAGTTTGAGGCATTCAGAAAAGTGCTCTGATGGGGGCCGGCGGAGCTCTGTTTCCCACAAGTGGCTGGGCTGATTCGGTCCCAACCGCAAGGAGGACTAGGCAAGCATACCCGGCGAGGGCCTACTCGGGTCGGGGGCCCGGGAGGTAGCCTTGCCTGGTTGGCGCTGGAGCCCCAGGAGTAGAGTTCTAGGTACGGAGTTTGAGGCATTCAGAAAAGCGCACTGATGGGGGCCGGCGGAGCTCTGTTTCCCACCAATTGGCTGGGCTGATTCGGTCCCAAACACAAGGATGACCGAGCAGGCATACCTTGGCGAGGGTCTACTTGGGTCATGGGCCCCCAGGGATAGCCTTGCCTTTGTGGCCCCAAGAGTGGAGTGCTAAGTACGGAGTTGGAGTGGAGTGGAGACTCTCGTGGGGAAAGGAGGAGCTGTGGCCCAAACCAAGCGGTGGTTCGTGAAGGCCACACTACCTAGACTCCGGGAGAGAGAAACAACAAGAGAGAGAAACAACAATTTGGGTAAAAATGAAAACAAAAAATGTCTGCCTTCTGTAAGATTGTTTCTGTCATAAGAATATACAAGGTGTTACCATTTGTAGTGTCTTGATCTTGGGTAGGATTTCTCCTGGGTCCTCCTTTTTTTCTTCCGTGCGGAATGGTTATGAATAAATAGGCCTAATGGGTGACCACCAATGAAATTAAATTGACGATGCAATAAATTGATGATACACTAAACAAGGTTTTATTAGGAGCTCTGTTCCTTGCCAGTATCTCTTCCAAACTGACCTCTTATTCTTACATTTCTTTATTTTATTCCAATCTTCGTTATTCATCATTTTCTAAATCAAAATATTATTATTTATAAAAATAAATCAACCGTGCACGCGCTTGCGCTTTGCAAATAGCTTGCGCAAGCGGTGATTTCGCTACAATACAAATTATATAAAAAGTTGCAAGGACTAGCAAGCTCAGGTTAAAATACAAATAATAGAAATGGGAAATAATAAAACAAGAAATTAAGAATATTTCAAGACTTAGTACAAAAGGAAATACAAAGCCGGATTTGATACAGATGACTCTGAACAAAAGGTCTTAAAAACGACAATGGTAAGTAAATAAATAACAGCATCAAGTTCCAAAAAACTGAATAAAGCATCTTCAAAATCACATGGGTTGGTAAACATTTAATTAAAAATAGAATTACAAAATCACTCTCCCGTGAAACATTTGGAAAAATTGCTGACATTTCAATTCTCCAGGGGAGGTTGGACGGTTTTATGGCTGAGTCGAGTCCCGAGGGTACACCTTGCATCCCTATCACGCCGGGGTTGTATTGAGGTTGCCTCGTCTCATAAAACCATCCTTAAAGAGAGGCTCAAAGGTAAACTCATGAAAGTGGGGGAAAATTTCAAGTCTCTAACCTCACATTAAAATGGTGTAAATTGTAATTTTATTTGATACTCTTTCATAGAGCGAAATTTGAAACATGACGTCCTCGAACATCAAAAACAAATGGGTTTGTCAATCCAAAGAGGAATTTGTGCGCCAGTCAAAAGATACATAGAATGCCGTTTTGACTGAATATCATCAAAATTCAGGAATGACCTAAACATTCTCTGTACACAAATTTACAAACCATATATTTGAAACGTGACATGATCAAGCGTTTTATTGCACAGCGAATTGGTGTAGTTTGACTTTTAAAAGGCCTTACCTGTATCATGCCAACAAGAAACGCTAGAGATGATGCTATCCTGGCCCTCTCTAAACCTTCATCATACGGTCCTTCTGTTGGTCTTGTCTCAGCTACCACTCTGTCCACAGCTACAGCTGTCATTATACTGACCACAGCAAAACTTCCTGCAAAGCCAAAGACAAGTTTCAAGGGATGACACATTATTGGAATTCGGAAGAGTAAATTTACTTTGTTCCATTTGTCTATAGCTTTAAAACAAAATCAATAGGTGTGAAATCTAGTAAGGTTTGTGGAACCACCATTTATGAAATAACCTGTCTATGAGTTATGGTGGTTTTCAAAAGAACCGATGGTGTAACAACTCGACGTTTCAATCAGTATGCTCTGATTATCCTCAGAAAGAAGCTGGTGATGACAGTATCTACTTTCTCCTGAAGAAAATCTGAGCGTACTTATCAAAACATCGAGCTGTTTCACCATCGGTTCTTTTCAGAACAACAACAACTTTTAGAGATATTATTTCAATTCAGAGTTCTCCCTTAACAGTAGTCCGCTGGCCAAATGCCAGTTAAAACACCTAAGGACCGGTCAGAGTTCTCTCCAAGTGGTCCGGCTGGCTAGTTCAGCGTGACAAGCGAAAAAGACAAGCTAACTGGTGCGGTTGTCTTGTCGCTAAAAAAGTTAAGGGCAAACCCTTTACACGTACATGGAAAGTTTCAAATCCTACCAACCTGCGAAAGTTTCATCAAATTTGATGGTATGTTTTAGTGAAACAATGCAAATTATCGAATGATCTTAGCACTAGGCCATGACCCCACAAACAAACAAACATCGGTCTAATTTTTTCCCAAACACTTCTAAGGTTTCCTAATGCTTACAAAAGATTTTCAATTCTAAACCACCTCAGTAAACATGAAAAAAGTGGAAAAATAGACTGTGCAAATTTGCGCATATTCAAACTTCCGGGACCATTGTGGATGGAGCTTTACGCGGGCGGGATTTTGTTTCGTCAATTATTTTAGTTTAACGTAGCTTATGGCAATGAAAATTATATATGATGTGGTCAACAATATGAAAGTAAAACCAATTCAACAAAATAACAAGAAAACCTGAGGATAAGACTTGACCGGTTACTTGTTAAACATTAAGAATGTTGCCCAACTGACGATCATGGTGTCATTAAACCTATGTGATAGATGCACACATTCGGGCGTGATTGGCAATTGGGGTTTCTAACAATAAGCATCCTCATCCCAAGTTTTAATTTTGTTTCAACGTTAATTTGAACAAATTATTTGTATTATACAAAAATTGTAAGTTTATTTATAACAACTTGCTATGGGTATTTTTATTTTCAAGAATTTTGTATAAATGAAAATTAAAAAGAAGATTTGATTTCATAGAAAACTATAGACTTTGTTCATGTTTTTTTTTTCTTGCAGTCTATTTGCAGGTTTTGTAGAAAAATATATAAACAAGTTGGTCCAATGAAAGTCCTGAGTGGTTGAAATTCAGACACTGGAATGATGTATGTTAAAGGTTTTCTGCATGCTTTATAAAATATACACCAACAGCAATCCCTGATCCCTGATGCAATTAAACAGAGACCCTAGTTTTATTATAATATACCAATTCCCAAGTCAACCATAATCAGACAATGGAGGATCAGACTGACTGACACCAACAGAGGGCAGTCTTCAAGATCAAGAGTAATTCAACACAACACTTCACTTCACACAAGCCTCGTGCCTTCCTGTTACTTTAAAACAAAAATTGTACCAAGAGGTTCAACCAACAAATGTCTCATTTAATTTTTGCAAACTCTTAGCATTCAAGAGATCAATGTTTTTGACATAACGCTTTGGTCCACATCCTTGATGTGTTCATTATTTATTTTTCCCAACTGTATAATATTAGTCTTTTTGTTTGCATCCACAAACAAATGAATACTCTAAAAACATCAACAGAATGAACAGTTGTTATCAACTTTGAAAATAGTTTGGCAAAACCCCTAAAAAGAACCAAATCCAAAATAAGCACATTATTTAACACAGGTTACCCACTGTGCAAGTTTGAAGTCAGTTAACAAATAATTTATTGGTGGTACCTGTACTTCATACACTAACTTCCAGTGTTAGACCCTATATTTTTTTGACATAATTGTGTTAAGTTTTCTAATGTGAAGTAATGTTTACAAATGTACGGAAGGGTTGCATACCACAAGGTTTGAAATGGAAAAGTGCATTAAAAAGTCACCCCATAATCTGTGCATCACGTTGAAATAGGCATGTAAGTGATTTAAAAATACACAAAGGGGGGAAATAATTATGTGGTGTTAAAATTGTAGTTTCTATATTTGTTGAAGGCATTTTTTCCTTTGCTATTTCCTCTGTTTGACTGGTCTTGGCTTTGGTGTCCCTCAACAAAATTTCCCTTAAACATTCTTAAATGTAATTCAGGGCCCGAATTTGGGGGGAAAATCCACAAGACCACAGGGCTTGTAGCTCAAAATGTTTACTGGACCAGAATTGAAATAAGAGAAGAAAATAATATTTACACCATTTAACATTTGAACTGGTTGAATTTGAACAAGCACCAAGAGAAGATTTATCTCATGGGTATTATGGGTTAAGAATTCTTCACTACTCAACAGAATTGAAAGAGATTTATCAGACTGAAAGTCAACATTTGAACAAAACCACAAGACCGCCGGCCGGACTTGTCCAGTCATCATCATGACTTTACTGGCCCGGTGCTAAAAACACTGACCTCGGGCCTGTGGTCAAGTGTTAATTTGAGCCTTGTAATTGCTCTTTAATCTGGGGGGAAATTGCCATACCCTCTGTAATTCCCACGAGTTCATCTATCTGTTTCATAGTGTTATCATTTAAATGGCCGGCCTACATTGTCTTGTAAAACTGCTGTGGGCTAATAAACACCACTTCTCAACTTGCCCTGTGGGCTACCAAAAACTGTGCAACCTATGCTCATATTTCTTCCTTTTCATTTTTAAAGTTTATTAATTTATTTTTGAGTGTGAGAATGAAACTTCGCTTGACCAACAAACTAGTTGAGATTGCTACAATTAATACATCAGAAAGATCCATTTATGACAATACATGTTTAAAGTCTGGGCTACTAAAACTTCCTGGGGGCAAGTAAAACGCACAGTTTACAAGCCCAGTGTGTCACTTTACAAAAAGCTTAAGTTCTTTGTAACATACATAAATTTGTTTTCAACTAAATCAATTTGTTTCTAGAGGTGTTTTTTTGTGTGCATACAAATTTTACATAACTTATTTATACTCTATAGGTTTTCCTTATCAATTTCAGTTATTGCAGAGGTTAAATTTTTGGATATGTTTAGTGAAATTAGATGGTTTCAAATATACAGTGCTCGTTCAAAAAATGACACGTTTTATTTACAGAACTATTCAATTGACACAGCAGCACCCTTCAATTCTACTTAATTAATTAAATAACTGACATCAACACTTTAATGAAGGTTTTATTATATCTGGGACAAAAGACCAGAGCTTTGGCTGCACAGGATGGTAGAATGGTTATTAAATTGAATTCGTTGTTCCAAAAGCAAATATTTGTAAAGGTGGATGTGTTCATTTCAGTTTCGTGTGTCGTCTTTGGGCCAGCTGTGCTTAAATGTTGACATAGAAATTCCATTTTATTACAATCATAAAGTAAGTGAGTCTGATACATTTTAATAGCTTGCAACAAAGTTAGAATTGGTACAAATTGTGCTTAAAACAACTGAAATGTTGTTAAGAACAATGTTTGTTAAAAACTGAAAAACTATCCAATCTTCCTGTTGGTAGGGTTGTGCATCTATATTTATTTTCCTAAACGGTTATACGGAACATGTGACTTCCGGCCGTTTCTACCGATCCCAATTTGAACTATGAGTCAAACTGTACCCAGTTACAGCACTTAAAGGAACATTACAGAATTGGTTTTTGCTAACTGGCAGTGTAAGCACTTTATATAATCCACCATATACATAAACTGACAAACCTGTAGAAGTTTGAGATCGATCGGCCATCTGGGTCACGAGAAAATAGTGAAAAACCAATTACACATTTGCATGTGTTATACAATGCATGAATAAAACGCTCATGAGCGATAAACTCCAATCGGAAATTAGTTTTATTTATTTCTCATCAAATATGGCATTTTAGACAGAAATATTTCTAGGGATGTCTTCTACTATCATCATCATTAGACTGTGTAAGTTTTATGTAAATCTGTGATCATAAAGAAAATTTTAATTACCAGTTCTGTAACGTTCCTTTAAGCAATGCAGTAAACAAACCATGACATCATCAGTACAGGGTCTATTGATCTGTTACAAGATTGGTTAGTTAGAGACTTAGGCCACTAGCAGCAGTGGCTATGGCCAGATTGCTAAAAAGGCCTCAGCCTCGCTACCATGGGCAGCGCGTCCCATCGATACCATGGGGGGCTGTGACCATTTTGAGCGTGCTCGTAGAGTGATTCAACCACAGGCCTAATTAAAATATCCAATAGGCCTATATTTGGATTTTTCAAAGTCACACTTCAAAGGGGTTATGATCGAGCAAGGCATTCTGGGAGAAAATAATGGCGCAACGAGATTATACACCCCTGGGAAAAAGGTTGGAAAAGGCCTATTCTTCAACACTGTTGCTACTCTGTAGCAAAAGCCACTTTATTTGGACGCGGCTTTAAAGAGACAATTGAGAGGAGCAAATGACCTCTGACCTACCTACTGAGATGTGTCTTGATGTTCCCATCATTGCATAGATAATAGCTGGGAAGAATACAGTGTAGAGTCCATAGACTGGTGCCAAGGTTGCTAAGAGTCCGTATGCCATACCTTCAATACAAAGAAAAAGTCAATTCTGTATTATGCATTGTTACTGATATTGATAAACCCAATTTTTAACATTCTCAGCAAATGTTTCATCAAATATTCAAATTCAAATGGTTCTGTCATTTTGGTTATTGGTGGAAAGTTTTAAACTTTCAATGGGCCAGGAAATGTTTATTACCCCAAAAAGAAGAAGAAAAAACCCCAACCCCAAAACAAACAAACAAAACAAAACAAAAAACTTGCTCAACTATTATTTGAATGTGATTTTATCACTTTCTAACTTTATTGATTGGTCCCCAAAATATCTTCAACAACATACATTTATCCATTAGAAAAACATTTGATGGATTAATTTTCAGGGGAATTTCTTTTTTTTAATCAGATGCATAACAATTACAACGTACAACAATAACCACAATTGCCTATTTTTACAGATAAAATATTTATCCATTAAAACCCTTTAATTGAGGTATTTTTTCTGTATTTTAAGTAACACACCACAATGGAAACTGACTGGGTAAATTTTAAATAATTTTGGGTTGAACAAAGAAAAACTGACTAGAGCGGGAAATGAACCTGTGACCTCCAGATTAACGTGCCGGCGCTCTACCAACTGAGCTGTCTAGCCCTAATGTTAGTGGTCTCCCTATTTTGTTGACTTGCCAACATTAGTGCTATAGATAGCTCAGTTGGTAACGCATGTATTACATCCACCACAGCTGTGTTGATCCCAGGGCAATTTACAACTGCACAAATGAGTCAGAAAATTTGGTGAGATTTTTAAATAAAAATAACAGTCCTTTACACAGTCCCGAATCCTTCTATATCCAATTGTCAAAGTGAAGGATTCAGAAAGACTGGGGCCAGGCCCGAAACAACAATTGCTTATCAAAGGGTCAGGCTTTCCAATCTTATCAAAGTCCAAACAATTTGGTGTGGAGTGACAATAGGAGAAGAGGATATTGGAAAAATTATGCCACAGGCTAGCCAAACTGCCTCGTCTGAAAGTTTAAAAACAAATTATGTTGATGAGTTGATAACAAATTTGGACAAGTCTAAAGAACACTTTAAAAGTATGTGAACTTTGAACTGCCACCTTTTTGATTTGTTATCATACTGGATCACCTGCACAGACAATCCCATAGTAACCAGAGTCCTTCAAGTCTATGGTATCTCAACATCCAAATTGTTAAAATCCTATAAAGAATGGGCTCTGCAGAATCAAATCCATTAAATTGTAAGTTATAGGTATGGGAATATTGAGGTTGTTGGGGGTTAAGGTTTACCATCTAGGGCACTACATGATTCAGTTGATACATAGTTTTTGTCAAAATACTGTGATTTATTGGATTGATGGCTATTTGGGAAAACAGTTTAAAAGTATATTTAGACTTATATTTTTAATTTATCAATGAGGAGCATATGGGTATGTTAGATGACATATTCTTGCAATTATGTGAAATACAAAACGTTTAACAAAAATACATGGTGATTTTGCTGGTAGTCTTATTGGATGGTTTTTGGAATCAAAGGTAAAGGTAGCAGTGAGACACAGTAATGATTCAACTCAACACTTTAAACCACCATTGCAAGCCTTAAAATTTACAGTGAACTGAAGGCCTGTGATTTCAGTGTCAGTCCAGTAAACTCGCAACCGGCCAAGTCCAGAGGTTTTGTGTTTTTCAGTTGAATTATAATAACTTACTGTGTAACATCTTCACTAAAAACGGTTCATATGTTTAGCTGTGTATAACTTTTTTTTCCTTCTCATTTTGATACTGGTCTTGTAAAAAAAAAATTATAGACCAGTGTTTTTTAGACTTGTCCAAAATGTGTATCAACTCATCAACTTTCAGACGAGGCAGTTTGGTCTTGTGAAAAAAATCTATAGTCCAGTAAAAATTTACAAGCCCTGCAAATTTGTTCCCCAAATTCAAGACCTGCATGGTGTGGAACATCTTCAACATGTTCCTTGTATAACAAAGTATGACTGTTCTAATTCTTATTTTAACTTTAAAAAAACCAAGACTATATTTGTCCTTCCAGTCACCGTTTTGTGATGACGCATGGGAGATAAGCAAAGTGGCTGTCTCATGAGTTAACCAAAGTCGGCGACTTCAGCCGGCCGATACAACGCACATTGTAACCTGCTGAACAGACTGATTGAAAAGAGCTGCCAGATTAATCCTTGGTTGCCCCTACCGAACTTCCTCAACTGATATATTTAATGAATTGAGCTGGTTATCTTTTGCCGAGAGAATTCGTTGAAAAAAATTATTCTAGTGTATAAATGCATACATCATCTATGCCCAGAGTACATGGCAAAACTATTCATTCACTTCACAAACAGCTGTTCCACTAGACAAAATGACAACCTTACTCTGAGAGTTCCTATGGCCAAGAAAGAAAGCTTGTGCTCAAGCTTTGCTTTTTCTGGGGCCAAAATGTGGAACGACCTGCCAGTTAGTCTGAGAAAAATTGAGTCTTTGTCTGTTTTTAAAACTGAGCTTTTTCAATTCCTACTCGCTTAATTTATACTGTGTACATATTGTGAGTTTCTTTTATTTGTACTTCTTGGCAGTTTTTCCCGCCTTTTTTCATTTATTGTACATTCATCCAAATCACATTTTTATTTATATTCTGGAATGTGTATGTAGGGACCGGTCTTTTTTGTTTTGAAAGCTTTTGCCTGTTTACTTTTTAATATGTTTATTTGTTTGTTCTTAACAATGTTATTATGCAGGGCCCAAATGGAAACCAGTTATTTTTACTGATTTGGCTCACCCTGGGTAAATAAAGGAAATAAATAAATAAATAATTAAATATGGCTATGGCTATGACTTCAGCGGCAATATGCAGACTGTGTCTTTTCAGTCTTAGCTACAGCCAAAGCTATCAATTCAGACCTGGCCTTTCAATTATGAGCAAAAACGAAACAGGTATTGGCAATGGCTTCAGCGGCAATTTTGCAGACTGTGACTTTTCAGTCATAGCTACAAAATGTAGTTTTGAAAGGTATGGTCTATCACCAGACAACATTCAGGTCTGGGTAAAGCATAGCTTTTCAACCATAACCTATTGACAGACAAGACACAAGTGACAATAAGCAAGACAAGTTATCAAAGAACAAAATCTACCTAGCAAGTAGATTTCATAACTGAGAAGTCTCCCGAATTCCAAATATTCTACTCTGCAGCAGTAGAATAATAAGCAAGACAAGTTCCCAAAGAACAAAATCTACCTAGCAAGTAGATATACACATGGTGTTACCGCAAACCAAATACCTCACCATGAAATGCCTCAAATCCTATATGACAATAAGGAGTATCAGACAAAACACACACAATAATATACATGTATTGAGGCAAATTGAGTTTTAGCAGCATTATGAATGCATTCAGTGAGTGTTTTTTAAGGTTTCAAATAAATATTGGACGATTGCAGAATTTCTTAATTGGGTTGTTTAGAACTTTCCAGTGTGTAACACCGCGCTGGACAATTTTTCCAAATAAGCAAGAAAGTTGTGTGAAAATTTTTACATAAATGGTGCTGAGTACATTAAATTATATTTTTGGTCATTTTTTGAAAGTTGAATCTATACTTCCTCTGTAGATTAAATCGTGATATAGAGTCAAGCACTATTATTTATGATACATGATTCGTTAAAAATGTGTTTCTATTACATATTGGCAGACTATTTCAATTTGGCATATATTATAATTATTATGATGATTATTATTATTGTTATTTATTGGAATTACAAACATACAGAGAAAATACATTAAAAGTACACTTATTACAAAGACAAGGATAGCCCCCCAAAATACGGCTTATTTCCATCGGGGTCCTTAAAAAACACAAAGACAAACAAATACAATACGAATGGAGAAAAAAAATGCATAGGAAATAACGAAGAATGGTGATTAAAAAACTTACTGAAAAAATAGAATAAACTGTTAAAAATTAGATTGAGAAGAGAGATGTTGTTTTACTGCCCTTTTAAATTGATAATGAGATTATTTGAACATTTGATGCTATTAATTCCAGTTTTTTAAAATGTGAAAAAAAAAAAAAAAAAAATCATGGACAAAGGTATGTGTCATAGATGAGAGATGATCATGTGGGTAGCACACAGCTCTCTGCTAATGTCACACTTCCTGCAAGTTTTCTTTAAAAAGAAAATGCATCCTGATCTAACTATGACTAGATTTCCTGGGAAAAGAATATAATGTAAAGGTGAAAAGGCCAGAGAACTTTTCCTTGAATGGGGAATTTGTTTGTCTATTCTTAAATGGCTTTAGAGTTATCAAATGGGTAGTTAAAACTTATACCAACAAAATCACTTGGAAAAGTAATAAGTAAATAATTTTTACAAATAACGAATGATTGTTTTTTTTCCTAGATTGTTTAGTGCTTATGTTTTAAAACTACACATTTAAAATTTATTATTTACATCTGAAAACAAAGAAATATTGAGCATTTTAAACAAGTAGGTTGCACAGTTTTTAGTAGCCCACAGGGCAAGTTGGAAACAGGTGTTTAGGCCAAACAAAATAAATGTTCTGTTTCCGGTTACCCGACCTACCCTAATTTTACGCCGCAATTTCCGCGACCCTAAACTTTTTATTCGACACAAGACATCAAGTCAAATTTACAAATCTCAGTGATTTGAGTTGACGATTTTGCGATCTACGGTCGTTGTTATGTGCCTTGCATAGCGCAATCACAGAGCGCAATATACAGAGCGCAAACTACAAATTGCGCGCGCTTTTGCTTGATCAGCAGCTTGAGCTGCAAATTCTGCAGAGCGCAAACTACAAATTGCGCACAATTTTGTCAAATTCGTTGCGCAAATCCTTTGAATGCGCTCAACAGATGAAGGAACGTCAACAGAAGTTGCGAGCAGCCGAGTTAGACATCGTTTTAGCTGAAAAGTTATCTTTTTTAGAAATATATTTGACACAATCGTACCTCCATAATAACCAGCAACATCTCCTGCATACCCCATGTGAGTTTAAAGTACAGTAAAGAGGTCTTTCATAGATTTGAGCAGTTTTTTGTCACTCACTGTTGTTTTTGTTGAATTGAATCGGGGAAGTTGGGAATTTTTACACACTTGCCAAACGTATCAGAATAAAAAAAAAATAATAAAAAAAATTTTTCCCGACCTACCTACCCTATTTTAGGATGCCATGTAATCGGAAACAGAAGATTTATTTTGTTTGGCCTTACTAGCCAGTGGCAGTTTTTACTAGACAATGTAGGCGGGGCTAATGTTATGGGTGAGCCCTGTGACAAATCGTAACTCACCCTGAGGTAACCTCATGATTCCAACTGTAATCCCAGCCGCACAGTCCCCCATTAGGTCACGTTTGACGTCATATGCTGGTAGCCAATCAAGTATTGGACAGACTCGACGGAAGAAACTCTTCAAGCCTTGACTGGTGCACTGCTGCCGACCGACAAACCTGATGGAAATGAAGAAAGGGAGAATGACTTGAAACTTGTTCAGCTGTTCCTTTTCTACATTAAAATATTTGTTCAAATTACTAATTACACCCCCAAAAAACAACAACAACATCAAGAAGTAAATAAATAAATAAACAATTGTACAAAATTTATCAGAAGCTTTTTTTTCTCCACATTCAGACAAGCAACTTGATTACAAAATGAGGAAACTGAAAGAGTTGCCTAATTTATCAGTCCATTTTTTGATTGAAATTGGAGGGTAACTAAAAATTAATACTACTCAAAAATGTTGTTCAGTATAAGCCTGCATGTCCATTCACTTGTTGAAACACTTTTAAACTGCTGTAAGCTGAATTTGAAAATAATTTGTTAGAAAGACTATTGAAGTTTAAACAAGTTGTGCTGCTCTATAGACCTTTATCATGGTGCGGCCATCTTGATTTTCTCCCATTTAAACCAATGTAACCAAACTGAGGCTGGAAGGAGAAATATAGTCTGGTTCCTTTCTTGTACAATGATTATGGTGTTCATTTCTGTTATTGGATACAAGGCACATGACCAAGATGGTGGCAGCATGATAATGGTCGATTATGGCCAGGGCCCAATTTCATAGTGACTGCTCTTAAAGCACAAAAAGTAGCTAAGCACAACAAAATTATGCTTACCAGAGTAATGTTATCAGCCAAACTACCATGTCACATGTACAATCTGTGACTGGTACACTGCTTGTTTTTGCTTAGCAGCAAAATTGTAAGCAAAAATTTCTGCTTATAAACAGCGCTATGAAATTTGGCCCTGGTTGCTGTCTGGGAGGTCTATTAGAGGGGAGGATTTCTATCAAGTGGGGTTTGTTCTTCATGTACCTTATACGGGGAGGGGGGGATAATTAGTTTTGGGGGAGCAACTCCCATAATAAAAATGGGTTGTCTCTATTTTGTTTGGAATTTCAGAATGCGAATGCGGTGCTCAAAATTGAAAATCTGAAAATAAATTTGCATTGAAATTATACTTTTAATATTAAAATTTGTCACACATACCTTGTAAATGTCTTCCGCAGTGATATTTTCTCCTTGGTACTCTCCTTATGTATCTCTTGGAATTCTAACTCAGTGTAGGCGGGACGGTTGACCCAAACACTTCGCCGTTTCCGAGGATGGACAATATCCGTGTCTGGAGGCTCCTCATAAGCTGCCATAGCTACTGTTCGGATTAGGCTGCAGTAGAAAAAAATTAATTAGTTATCGTCAATCGAAAATTTGACCAAATATCCTACAGCAAAATTTCCCCCCAGATATATCATATAACATGCAGACTTTACATTGTACAGCTGTATGTTTTGGGACCTGGCATGTATCCAAACAAACATACTGAAAAAGAATATTTAAACAATGAATTATTCAAAAGAAAATTTTACAGTCAGGATACAAGCACTTTTATGTAAATGAGTTGACAATTGACAGATGTGTTTGACCGCCCAGCTTTAAAAAGGAAATGTGTTAATCTGTAACAGGTAATTACTATTTAATACACTGTACAGGAGACCACTGCGCTGATGTTGCAGGCAGGATGGCAACAATGAAGTCATGGTTAAACTCTAATGACTCACACTAGGGCTGACCCTTAACACTAGCAGGGCTTAAATTAACACTGGACGCCCGAGGCCAGTGATTTTAAAGTCGGGCCAGTAAACTGAAGACCGGCCAAGTCCGGTGGTCTTGTGTTTATCAATTGAATAATAATACTCAATGTGTAAAAAAATGTTGGCTATGAATCTGATAAATATCTTTTTTATACGGTTGAGTATCGAAGTACGCATGTACACATAAGACAAATGAAGATCTTCTTTTAGTGCTTGTTCAACTCATTTTTATTCTGGTCTTGTCAAATAACTTTTGGCCCAGTAAAAAGTTTGAGCTGCAAGCCCTGCAGTCTTGTGGATTTTCCTCACAAAATCGAGCCCTGACTATAGCCCGGCATACATTGTCTAGTAACTTGCCCTATTGGCTACTTAACACATTGCAACTTACTTGTTTAAAATTTTCATATTTCTTCCTTTTCAGATGTTAATAACAAAATTTGTTTGGGTGTTTTCGAGTGTGTGAATGTAACTTCATTTATCGGTTAAACTGGTTGTGATCGCTGCCATTAACACATCACAAGATACATTTATGACAATACATGTTTAAAATCCAGGTTACTTAAAGGCATCGTACACGTTTGGTTTTTGACTCAAAATATTTAAAAGCATAAAAACTTACTTGGTAACAAGCAACGGAGAGCTGTTGATAGCATAAAACATTGTGAGAAATGGCTCCCTCTGAAGTAATGTAGTTTTTGAGAAAGAGGTAATTTATCACTAAAATAATAAAAACTTCTTGCAAGAAGTTTTTATTCCTAACTGAAAGCACACAAATTTGTACAACAAGGGTGTTTTTTCTTTCATCATTTTCTTGCAACTTCGATGACCACTTGAGCCCAAATTTTCACAGGCTTGTTATTTTATGCATATGTTGGGATACACCAAGTGAAAACACTGGTCTTTGACAATTACCAAACGTGTACGATGCCTTTAAACTTCCTGGAGGCAAGTAAAATGCAGTTTACTAGCCTGGTGGGCTACTTTACAAAGAGTGCAAGGTCTGCAGACAGTTGTTCACGTATTACACACTGATAAATAAAACCTTGGATGTTGGAGCATAGCAAGTAGTGAACAAGAAGCTACTTCTAGAGAAAGAAACACAATAAAGGGTACCATTTTACATCAGTCAAGTGAGCAGTTTTTCCCAATGGTTGTATTTTTTGTTAAAGGTAGGGTCATACTTTGGTATTGACGCTAAACAAATTGTGTAATTTATCTGAAAGCCTACTTGTTATAAAGACGTTTATGGTAGTAAGCATCCTGCGAAAGTATTTTGTCTGAAATGCCTATTGATTAAAAAACCAATAAAAGTATGTCGACAAATTTGAATCTCTAAAGATCGCCTGCAGGCGACTTTGGGAGATTCAAATTTCCATGGTGTCCCGTTTGTAAATGCTGCGGCCAGAAGTGTGGATGGATTTGACAGTCTGATGAAAATACTGTGACAGTTTTTTGCTGTTTTCTCAATTTAGTAGACACTGTATACAGTTAAACCTTCACAGGTGAATTTTATTGTATCTGTTATAATAATTTGGCCTATAAATCAGCATTATATTGACAAAAAACAATCTATGACCCTTACCTGAAACCACCCAAAAAGTGTTTCATGTGAATGGGAAATGCAGGCTTATACTGAACACAATTTGAGTTGAATCATTTGTTGTTTTTTTTAAAGTTTTTTTTTAAAAACCATCAAAAATGGACTGTAAAAAGAGGTTACCTCATTTATCTGTCCGTTAATGCACAAAAATTACAACCACCGGAACAACTGATAATCTTTTTGTAGATTAATACATTTTTTTATGTCCTAGTAACAAACTGGTACTCTTTATTGTGTTTCTTGTCTTTAAGTTTCAAACTTCTCTAGAATTACTAAAGAAATATTGTTTTTACCACAAAGATAAACATATGTGACCTCATAACTGGCCTTTTGAATTGTCAAGTATAGATCTAATACAAACCTGAACACAACACACAGCTCATAGGCTATAAAGCAGTTTTAGGTATATAATGCATAGATCCTCCACAATGACTTTCAGATTCAGACCAGCTTAGTTATCCACTATGTCTACATTGCATGCATGTTTATTTTGTAAACCAAACAATAGGCCATGTTGAATCTGCAACCCCCTCCCAACAAGTAAGGTGGTGCATGGAGCAATTGCTCCATGGGTGGTGCAAACTGCAAATCGCCAAAGTCTACACAGCTTGAAGAGACACCAAACCCTACCAATGCAACAAAATGCAGCAGGTTTGTTAATTGAGGTACAACCCCATACTCTGGCATTACATTTCAGTCCCCAGCAAACTTCAGTGCATCATCGGTGCATTTAGCAACTGCCCAGTGCCACAGAGGTTCCTCAAATTTCCAGTGCCCCCCCCCCCAATAATATAAAATAGTAGTAATACAGTTTGGAAAGAAAAACTAGAAAGGCTTGTAACTGTAATATAGAAAGCATAAGACACCCCCCAACCCATCCCCTCCCCCCACTACTGACAACAACCAGGCCCCCGGTGCCCCCACTAAATAGCCATCCCCCCACCCCGGTGCCCTCCACTGAAAAAGCCTTGGCTACACTAATCTGTGTACATTGTATAATGTTAACCATCATGACCGTGTCAAAATGCTTACTCATTGCATTAATGCCTATTTATAATAGGCATTATGCTATAGTTTATACCCACATCTCTTCTTGCATCTTTAATCAGGGCTCAAATTTTACACTGGTCCACAGGCCAGTAGTTTAAGTGTGAGCCAGTAAATTTTTGACTGGACAAGTTTGGCAGTCTTGTTTTATAATTGAATATTAATGAAGAATAATACTATTAATACCTCTGTGTGATAATGTCTTGAACGAAAAATGGGGTTGAACCATACAAAGAAAAAATGACTGGAGCTAGACCCAGTAACTGGGGCGCTGTTCTCCTTTTTTTGAAATTTTAACATCTTCGGTCGAACTAGCCGACTGAAGATATTTCAAAAAAAGGAGTACAGCGCCCCAGTTACTGGGGTTAGACTGGAGCAGGATTTGAACCTGCGACCTCCAGAGTAATTGCTCCCATGCTACCAAAATCATAATGACCTGGGTAAAAAAAAAGATAATATTTTGGTCAAAAGTGAAAAAGTGGCGGTCAGATTAGGCATCTGTTCCCGTGTTGATGATGAAAGCATGGATGAAAGTCACCTTTAAACAGTTAAAGCTAGCTGGATACAAAACCACTTGATCTATTCTTGTTTACTTTTAGCATCCACAGTTGCTCCATAAGACAAGTTCTGATTTCTTTAACTTTTTGGGGTTAATAATTTAAGGCTAGTGTTTGATGAGAGAAGGAAAGTTTAACCATGGAGGCAGAAGTTCTATCTGGTCCTTGCTCTAGGCCCACTAAATGTGGCCAAGTCAAGTGTATTGTAGCGGATTAAATTCACCGCCAGTAGAAATTAGGAATACAAACAACTAAAATCACTAAGAGAAATCGAGAACAGAATAATTGAAACAAGATGGAAACGAAATGCCGATACATAGTTATATTTTATCCCTTAACGGGACCATCCAAACAACGTATACCAAATGACAAGGCTTTTTGCCACAAAGGAAAATACTAAACAAAGTCTGGCACAGCAAAGATTTCGGGACACTCCTAAACTAAAATAAATAAATGGTATTACCTTAATAATGGTCGGATGACTGGCTGCAACTTATACAACTTAAACAACCCAACTTTATACAGAAAAACTAACACCCAGCCTCCGACCACAACCTCCTGCTCCCTGACAAGACTGCCACCCCGAGCTCTAAGGCCCAGTGGTTTTATTAGAGTGGTCTGTAAGATTAACAATAACCATTAACTGCATTCCTTCTCCCAGATAGGGAGAACTGGAATGTCTAATTATTACAAGACAATTACAAATAACTGCATTCCTTCTCCCAGACCGAGAAATTGGAATGACTCTTAAATATTACAAGACAATAACTGCATTCCTTCTCCCAGACCGAGAAACTGGAATGACTCTTAAATATTACAAGACAATAACCAATAACTGCATTCCTTCTCCCCGACTGAGAAACTGGAATGACTCTTAAATATTACAAGACAATAACCAATAACTGCATTCCTTCTCCCCGACTGAGAAACTGGAATGACTCTTAATCATCTTATCCATCACAGTATACACTCTTCTGCATCACAGCAAGATGATGATGATGACGGATTGGTAGAAATTGAACTTAAAAATAATCAAACAAAATCATGCAACAAAACTATTCAATTACCAAAAAGAACTTTGGCACTTATTTTATCGGTGAACCGGTGATTGCATAATACTGGGTTACATGTGTAATGAAATGAATGAATGACAGTAACACTCACCTAAAATGAAGAAATTCACCCCCGAGAGCACGGGCGTGCTTTTTTAACAAACCACCTCCCCCGAGTTGTTGCACGCGTAAGGCATAGGCTAGTCAATAACTTGCCGTCTGCTTTACGCTCTCTCTGCTGCGGCATAGACGTTATATATAGAGTAGACACACGTTATATATAGAATAGACACACACAGCAAAAAACCCA
Organism: Plazaster borealis; assembly: GCA_021014325.1. Taxonomy (NCBI): domain Eukaryota; kingdom Metazoa; phylum Echinodermata; class Asteroidea; order Forcipulatida; family Labidiasteridae; genus Plazaster; species Plazaster borealis. Next base: position 23,190,514 of record CM037474.1, read on the forward strand.
AAGCCGCGTGCGATCTTTGATAAACACAGCACAGCTGATTGAACACGTTGCAGAACACAACGCATACCGGAGATCTTGTACCCAGACTGATTTTCATAAAAAATTATACCGTCTAGACGAAAGCGGTTACCCGACTAAGTGCTACTAGACTGGTGCACCAACTGTAGTTGTGTAGGTAGTGTCAATGATGTGGTATAGGTTCCACGCAGTTGCTGCGATGCATTCAGCTGGAACTTCTGCTGATACAACTTTCAACTTACAACAAGTGTTCATCTACGACTCGAGGCTAGACTCTTCAAACTTACAAGTTTAACATTGGTAAACTCAGTAATTTTAATTATTATATTTGAGTATTCTTAAGAAACAGTTCAGTCAACTTTATCACTTGGTAAAGAAAAAATTCAGCTTCTGAGCCTTACTTTCTAAAGGTTTGTTGCTGCCCTTTTTTTAAATAAATTTATTATTGCCGATTTAGCCTAGAGTAGACCCAGTAACTGAGGCGCTGTACTATCTACTAGTACTACCATAGTTTTTTTTCTCGAAATGTTGACATTATCGGTCGTACGACCGCAGATGTCAAAATTTCGAAAAAACGAGTACAGCGCCCCAGTACTGGGTCTATATTTAGCCTACTTATTTAATTATAGAATGTTGTGTATAAAATTATAATTGTTATATTGTGAAACATTAATTATTAAAATTTGAGCTCATATTTATAACGAGTTTACATGGAGGACACACTGGAGACTCTCCCAAAAAGGTTTTTTGGCGCTGTCGATGATTTAATAAAAAAATGAAATAATATTATTAATTATTATTACAAATAAAAATCATAATCAGCTCCAACAACCACCCTCTGGCGGGTTACGATTATCGCAACTAAGATAAGTGGTACTTAATGAAAAACTAAAAATGAAATATTGTCGGGGTCCCGACATTAATCTCACATTCATCAGCTGTGTACAAACAGTGTATTGCATGTTGCATGTATTTTGTTAGTCTAGCATTTTGTGCATTGTCCATGGCGTATGCAAATGTTTTTCTGTTTTTTGTTTTGAAACAGCTCATCGTCTGTCGAAATTTCAGCGAAAATCAAGCCATGCAACTGTAAATGGTATTATATCATATATGAAGCAGTTATCATGAAGGCCTTTTTAAGCTGAACTGAGAAGCCATTTCTGAGTTCTGTGAATCATTGGGTATTTGAATCTATAAAATAGGCTCTACTGGTCCATTATTTTTTAATTTTTGTTTATACATGTAGATGTTCCATTTAAAGGCCCTGTACACTATTGGTAAGATCGAAAAACACAATGTTCACAGATTCACTCATAACTTACATGATTTAAAGTAAGTAATGATAGAAAGGTTTCCTTAAAATATTTCTGCCTAAAATGCTATCGTTTCTGAGAAATGAGTAAAACAATGGTTTTTATCACTTGCGACAATTTGAAAAACAGAAAACACATAAGGTCTCTTTTCACTATTTTCTCGTGACCTGGATGACCAATTAAGCTCAAACTTTCACAGGTTTGTTTGTTCATGCATATGTTGAATCACAACAAAAGTGGACACTGATTTTGAGCTGTTACCAAAAGTGTACAATACCTTTAACTAACAATCTAAAATTGCTCAAACTTAAACTTTCTTTACTAGAACCTAGAAGACCAACAATGGCTCAGATGGACATGGATACTCTGATGGATGAAGACTTTCAATATGAAAATTTGGACGATATTCCCGAGGACGTCTTATATCAGATGATGCAGCAATATCAAGATGAGTATGGAGGAGATTTCAACTTTGGGGATTCTCAGCCGCCTCCCTTCTCATACTCAGGGCATCTTGAGAACTGCTTCCTACCAACACTGACACAGGGAATTCAGATCATTACGCCCCTGGTACTTGCATGTCTGACAATGAGAACCATTTCATTAACAGGTAACAAGTACCGGTGGATTTTGTGAAGATAGAGTTATTGTTATTAGGCCAAGTAAAATAAATAACATGTTGCTCGTCCCCGCCCGCCTCGGTTTTGGCGGCTGCACCGATTTTTTTGTTATTTGTTATTTAAAAAAAAAAAAAATTAAAATCAATTTACATATTATTTATAGCTATTTCCAATGTACCCTTTAGTTTTATTGAGCAGTTTCATCATCTGTCTTACATGTAGGCCTACAAGAATAGCTATTGCAACGCATAATGAGAAACTCTTCACTTTGAAACGTTTTGCCCTTCAGGTTTGCATGCAACAGTTCTTTGGACAAGGACGCGATGCCACGCACACAGAATAACTTTGGAGCAAAATCAAGAATGACTCTTTAGAAATAATTACAATGTATCAAAATGGACACAGAAACACACACAGAATTTGAGGACATACAGAACATACTCATAAAACCATAAAACCATCTTCAAATATGATATGGCGGCCATCTTAGACATGGTGGCCATCTTGAAAAAAATAACAAAAAAATTGAAAATAACAAATAACAAGGACCTCCCTCACCAACTTTTTCAAAAAGTCCGGGCGAGCAACATGTTATTTATTTTACTTGGCCTTTTTATTATTATTCGAAACAACAGGATGGTTGGATTAAAAACAATTTAAAAATTATCAAAGCAATAACATTACTAGTTCTTAATGAAATACAAGACAAATATATTTGACAAGAAACACAATAAAGTGTACCACTCTGCATCCGTCACGACTCACAATAGCAGTTGAAACCACCCCAAAAAGTGTTTCAACATGTGAATGGACATGCAGGCTTATACTGAAAAATATTTAAGTTGATTAGTACTTTATCTTTTTAATTTCCCTTAAATGGATGGAAAAATGTTGTAACTTTTTTCGTCCGTGTTTGATGGAAATTTGAAGGCAACTTTCAAAAAGGAAAAAACAAATTAATCAACTGAAATTATTTTTTGGTTTAAATCTGCATACAAATTATAATTCACATTTTGAAACATTGTTTGGCTTGTTTCAGGTGCTTAAATTTTCTCACAACAATTCATTGTGTTTCTTGTCATTTATTTAACATTTCACTTTCAGACCGACCCAGTGATGTGTAGTCTCTGGTAATGTTACAATAAAGTAGCCTCTCAATTTTGTGTATTTTAGCTAGTCCTGGTCTTTGATATCCAGTCTATTGGAGCTTGCACAGTAGTCAACAGATGTAGATATGCAAATGACCAGGGCTCAATTTCATAAAGCCTTTAAGCACAACAACTTGCTAAGCACAGACAATTTGTGCCTAGCTGAAACAGGTTACCAGCCAAAATTTCATAGAATCTCCATTGTTGCAACTGGTTACCAAGTCATTTTTTAGCTGAGCAAAGAAATTTGGTAAGAAGTGTTTTCTGTTTAACAGCTTTATGAAATAGTGCCCTGTTGGAACTCAAATAATCATCTAATAGCATCTACAACTATGTATACTTCCCAGCTCAGCTGAGTTTCTGTTTTTCTTTCATCCTGTTTATTGCAGTAGAAAAACGTCCTAGAGGGAGTTTCCCCTCTCTTGCACTGTTTTTTTAATGTCAAAGTCTGAAGCCACAGTTATCAAAGCTCTTGTATTTGGTGTAAAACTATATGCAATTTTGTAAATACTTATTGTGTATTGAAGTGTTCTTCTTATAAATGTTTGATATAGGGTAATCATGTGAAGAAATGTCATTTGAATTGTCAACTTTGCAGGCCTGTAATTTCATACTTGAGAGGGCAAGGCCATTTTGATTTTTGCAAAGGACATTTCCATTGGAAAATCTCAAAGTCTATGGGGAAACTTCTGAAGAGGAACCAAGGCCAAAACCAGGGGCAGCAGAGGTCATGGCCTCCGTGACCTCCGTAACCTACGTATAATTCCAGGCCTGTCTTTGGTTTTAAATTTGAACTATTGTAAGTTTGGAAGTGAATATTACTTAATAGGATTCGAACTGCCTCTAGCCATCGGGCTAGCTCTTGGTCTAGTGGTAAGACTTCTGCTTTAGCAATGCTAAGGTCATGGGTTCGAATCCCACCCAAGTGATTTGCCTGTGGATTTTTCACAGAACTCATGACAGTACCGAGTATACAATGCTTAATACACATTGGTGTAAGGGTAAATTATATTCTGTACCCGATGCAAATTTAACATCTATTGAATGATACTTCCTGAAATTGAATACAAGAATGTGTTTACTGACGTTGTTGACAGGTTTACCTGCAACCATCTACCATCTACTGTCCATGACTGCCGGCCTGACTGCCCTGTCTTACTTCTTTGAGAATTTGATCATCCAGATTGTTGCTCTGAGTCTCCTTGGCTATTTCTTGCTACAAGTAGCCCAGACGCTAGGCATTACCAGTAAAGGAGCTGTCACCGCAGCTGTTTTTGCGTCTCTGCTGGTTGCTTGGTAAGTTTTTTCATTGAAACATGGCGTGTCATGGTTGAGCGGTTATGAGCATCGAACTCCAGCTCTGCTGTTTCTGATCAGCAGAGTGTGGGTTCGAGTCCCGGTCGTGGCACTTGTGTCCTTGAGCAAGATTCTTTACAATAATTGCTTTGACCTTCGGACGGGAAATTCAGCTGTAGGTCCTGTGTAGTAGGATTGGTAGTGCAAGTAAAAAAAAACGGAACACTTATCATGGAAGAGTAGGGGTTAACTCCGGTGTTTCTGGTTCACATAGCAGGCACCCTTGGTTACAGGTTTCCTCAGGCTTGCGAGCTACAGTGATTAAGTTCACTTAAGAGGCATCCTTGGTTTCATTACCAGAAATATATATTTATAATAATAATAACATAATAGTATCTCAGTTCCATGGAGGATGAAGGATCCTTTTCAGTACACGTCGGTTTTACAACAAGATCAGGGCACAAATTTTGGGTTAAAATTCACAAGACCGTAGTGGCTTTCAGCTTAAACATTTTACTGGACCATAATTTTTTCACAAGACCACAATCAAAATTAGAAAAACCCCAAATGTGCACAGTTTAACATATAAACTGGTTTTTAATAAATATATTTGAATATGCAATAAGAGAAGAATTATCTCATTTATTTAATTGGTAAGTGTACTTTGTTATTCAACAGAGTTTACAAATAATTATCAGATTGAAAGTCAGTATTTGAACATTTAATTCTCTTGGCAAAGGTCGTGGGTCCGAGTCCTTGGGTGGGATAATATGTAGGTTTTTTCACAGGACTCGGGAGTACTGAGTGTACAGTGCTTCACACACATTGGTTATGGGTAAAACACAATTAATATTCTTTATCCCTGATGCAAGTTTAACATCTATTAAAGTGGTTTATATTGTTTTTGACTGGACCTACACTTAATTTTGCTGAGAAAATAAATGTATTCAGCAATATTCTTAGTTAAAGGTAGGGTCATAGATTGGTAAATACTCCAAAAATTAATGACCATAAAAACTTACTCGGTGAGAAGCACTGCAGCTCTTGATAGTATAAACTATTTTGAGAGAAGATTCCCTTCAAAGTAATATGATTTGGAAATTTTTTCACCCAAAAACATTTGAATCTGACAAACGATTTATGCAGGAATCGTTTCTCAGATTTCTGAGGATTTATGTCCGTTTACGAATGCTGCGTCCAGAGATGCGGTTGGTACCCGCTGTACATCGCTAAGCATTAATGGATTCAATGTTCTTGATGAAAATACGTAACTGTTTTTTGCTGTTTTCTGAACAAGTACACACTGTATTCAGCTGGAACTTTCACAGGTGAATTTTATTTTATCTTTATTGATAATTTGGCCTATAAATCAGCATTACTTTGACAAAAACAATCTATGACCCTACCTAGATCATGTTATGGTTGTCTTTTATTTAAAAGACAAATGTAATGCAAAATCGCACAACACAAGGCCAGATGGTCATCCAAGGTGAGGTATACAAGAAATAATATAGAAAAGTTAAAAAGATAGAGAAGATATCTGTGCACATTTCTCTTGAACTGCGATATTTTGTCAGATGGTGGAAAGCAAGATACAGATAGGGAGTTCCAAAGTGCAGCAGTACGAGGGGAAAAAGATAGCATTCTATCTTGCAGTACTGGCCTTTGGAACAGATACAGTGAAGGGATGAGGAGATGCGGCAATACATGTATTACAAGTTTTTTTAGAAACACATTCTATGGAACCAATGGTCTGAGATAGGCCGTTTTTGTACAACCAATTTGTTTTTTCATGACTTATAAGACAACCTTTCCCCCAAACAACAATTATTTGTATGGATATATATAAAAAACAGAACTTGATTAAGAATGTTAAAACAGGAGCTCAAATTATTAAAATTTGTGGAAATTCTTTTATTCACCAGGGAATTGATTATTGCAGATCCTGTTGAGTGGAACAGAATAAGAGGTTAGCACAAACTACTTTTAACTTTTAAAACTTTTTCCCCCCAATGAAGACAGTTGGAAAGAAGGGTCCAAAAGGAATTTTTTTAGATTGTAGGGTTGATACAGTTTACATATCGTTAAGTTGTTGCAGCAAGGTTGTATCTCATAAATAGCGGGTTTACACGAAGCACACGTTTTAGAATGTCAAAAGGTCGTCTCTTGCTTACGATAACCAAGATGTATTCTCAAAGTCAATAGACGCCGAGATACAACGCTGTTGCATATAGAGAGTTTTCATGTGAGGTACGACTTTGTTGCAGAATCAAGTTACGACCTTGTTGCACTGACACAATGCTATTATCGCCTGAGATCTGAAAATGCCCATTTGCATCTCTTTGCATTCTTCAGCCTGGGTTTTTTTTTTATACACTGGGAGATATTTGGGACACTAGGTGGCGACAGAATTACCAGGTAAATCCATTGTTCTTGGAAATGTGCACATAGACCCAGAACTAGGTATAAGCAAAGGAAGTTTGCCTGGTATGTTTATGCTTCCACCTTCCGTTCCGATGTCTCCCATTGGTTGTAGTCAATCCATTTCATTTGACAGTCATGAGATTTGTCAGGATTTTTTCTGATTTATATGATTTAAAATTTTTCATTAATGTCTCTGCACCTTCTGACTTTTTAAAAAATCTCACAGAGATTAAAGACTCGGCCCTTGTTGTTGTTGTTGGATTTTTTGTAATGCGAGTTTGCCCCATACAAACCTAAAAGCCACTCTTGGTAAAGGGCTACAAGCAAAAAAAAACATTTGAAGATGAAAATAACTCAGGGGAGCTGAAAGTAGGAATTGATATTCCTCTTAAAGTAGTCTAGATTGTAGGATGGAGGGAAACATGCACCAGGCAAGGAGTTTCAAAGAGATGCAGTACTGGGGCTCCCATTTTTATAGAGCTGCTTAAGCACAAAAACTAGCTAGGCACAACAAATTATGCTTACCAGAAAAAAGGTTACCAGCTAGAATGTCATTTTACATTTAGCATCTGTGACTGGTATCCTGCTTATTATTGCTTCAATAGCAGACTTTGTTCAAGACACTGGACACTATTGGTAGGCCTATTTGTCAAAGACCAGTCTTCTCACTTGGTGTATCTCAACATATGCATAAAATATCAAACCTGTGAAAATTTGAGCTCAATTGGTCGTCGAAGTTGCGAGATAATAATGCAAGAAAAAACACCCTTGTCACATGAAGTTGTGTGCTTTCAGATGCTTGATTCGAGACCTCAAAATCTAATTCCAAGGTCTCAAAATCAAATTCGTGGAAAATTACTTCTTTCTCGAAAACTACGTTACTTCAGAGGGAGCCGTTTCTCACAATGTTTTATACTATCAACAGCTCCCCATTACTCGTTACCAAGTAAGGTTTTATGCCAATAATTATTTTGAGTAATTACCAATAGTGTCCACTGCCTTTAAGCAATGTTTTCTGCTCAAGCAGCTCCAGTCTATGCACAAGGAGACTGTTATTCTTTTTCATACAATCTCACCCCAGATTTTATAAGAAGGAGAACCTTATCATGGAAAAACAAATAAAAGGAAAAATCTTGAAGGACTATTTTCTGACATGAGATGTTATATGTTTTGATCCTCCTAGGAGCACAGATGATCTTGGTGATGAAGATCATCTCCTTGGCCTTTGACCTTGATCAAGAGGTCATTTCTGAGACTCCAGACTTCATGGCGTACCTAGGCTACACCTTTAACATCGGAACAGTTATATTTGGGCCCTGGATTAGCTACTCTAGTTATATAAGTCTCCTTCAGCCTGGTGATATTGTGAGTAGCATGTACATTTCAAGCATCTATGCCCTTGTCTTAATATACAAATCATAACAATTACAATTTACAATTTATAGTCCCCCGATCCACTAAGACCGATTTCCTACCTTCCGCCCAGGTAGTAGTTAAGAAGCAGGACAGTTCTTTTCAGAACTTGTTAGTCTCCCGAATTCTGAAACCTACTCCGCGGCAGTAGAATACATAGCAAGACAAGTTCTCAAAGAACAAAAATCTACACAGCAAAGTAGATATACACATGGTTTTACCGCAAGCGTAATATACATACAATTTATAAAGCGCTATTCCATCAAGATCATAGCGCACACAATAGAAAATTATAAATTAACATGGACAGAGGTGAGTCTTTTAAAGAGCTTTATGAAGTAGAGATAACTAACAGATTCCCTTATGACATGAGGAAGATTGTTCTAAATCATTGGTCCAGCTACACTGAATGCTTTTGACCCAGAACTTTGTTTGCACGGGGAACATTCAAGTGAGTTATGTCAAGTGTGGGCGGAAGAAAACGTGGAGGGGTGTAATATGACAGTAAATTGTAAAATATCTAGGAGTAGTTTTGTTCAAGCATTTATAAACAAAAAGAGCAAGTTTAAAATGAATCCGTTCTCTAATCGGTAACCAATGAAGTTCCCTGAGTGATGGGGTAATATGTTCCTTCAAGGAACATACCAAATGAGCTGCACTATTTGTAATCTTGGCCTCTGTTTGTCTTCATAATCTTGTAGGTTTTGAAATTTTGAAAACTAAGATCTCTTTGGAAAATGTATTTAATCAAAAGCCAGGCTTGGATGGAGTGGCAAAACTCATCTTTAGTATGAAGGTACGCCAGGTTCAAATCCTGCTTAGTCAATTTTGTTTATGCTTCTATTTCTACGGAATAGAGTAGCAACATAACATGGATGCATCACGTTTTCCTCTCAGTCACTTCAACAAAACCAAACCCAGGCCGGAAGGAAAAATAGTCCGGCTCTTTTTTATGTAAAAAAACCCCAGTAATCATGATTGTCATGGTATACAGGAGACAAGACGAAGATGGTGACACCATCATAATAAAGACTAGTTGCTATTTTTCTTTGTAGGATATACGGTGGATTCTCACAGCATTCTTCAAGTACATCCAATCACTACTGTGTCTCTTAATATCAACGTGCGTTGCCTCAATTCTGTTTATTGACTCCGAACAAAAGTGAGTAACAATCAAATTGGGATATTTTCTCATTTCCCCTGGTATTATAAATGAACAATAAGGGTGTGGGTTCAAATCCTGGTCATGACACTTGTGTCCTTGAGCAAGAAACTTTACTATAATTGCTTCTCTTCACCCAGGGGTAAATGGGTACCTGTGAGGGTGGAGATGGTTCTTGTGATTGATTTAGCTTGGTGTGATACATACTTGGCAGCACAGGCTGTATACTCCCAAGGGAGCTGAGATGGTTTAAGGAATGGCCCAGTGACTAGGGGTAATATTTTTGGAGTGCCATGAGCGTCACTGAGTGACGGATTTGAGAACTATAAGAAGCCACTATTATTATTATTATTATTATTATTGTTATTAACAATTACAGGCACCATATTTTTAAATTTACACCCAGTTCGTTAATGATTTGGATACCTTTTTTACAAAGTCTGGCTAAACCCTTGCTATTTAAATCTTCTATCTTGTTGCTGTGTATGTTTCTACCTGCCTAATATTTCTGTCATTCAACATGTTTGTTTTTGTGGATTCATTTTTCATTGTTAAAATATTAGAAAGCAGTGGATCCAGTTGCTTGTTTTCCTTTTGACATTCCATATTTTGCCAAATAATCCTTGTTTTCTTTAGAATTCAATTCCTTGTTAGTTTGACATGATACTAACTTCATATTGCACTCTGGGCAGATTTGATGTAAGTGTTTCAGTGGAGACTCAATACAACATTTGGAATGATTGTTTCTAAACAGATGGCTTGATGCATACAAAGATGCCATGGGGTTCCGTTTCAGCCATTACTTTGTTAGCTTTGTGTCTGAGTGTACTGCGATATCATCTGGTCTTGGCACCCCACAGGAAGGGGGGGATAATAAACACTGGTAAGAAATCAACCCACAGCCCTTTGAGAATTTAGTTAGGCTTTCGAGCTTCTCTGCGCAGCATAACTCAAGATTGAAATTGAATTGAACGTTGAAACTCATCAGACAATTATTATAACCTCAATAGGGAGATTGAAGACGGCACAGTATTAATGATTTCATCAGGTATCAAATTGCGTTAAATCAAGTTTTAGTATTTGAAAAAATCATAACTCCTGAACCACATATTGGACTTTTTACAACGGGAATGTCTTTAAACACTGAACAAACACTATACATAGTGTGACCCCATTTAACCTTGACTTTCGGTTCAAAAAATTGATATCTCAAGAGCTACTTATCATTTCATTACAATTTTCACATCAGATTGTAGGTCTTTTTTTAAACTGATGACGTCTTAGCTTAAAAGGATGTCATAGCTTATTTCATCCAGACATTATTACAGTTTTTATGTTCACATTTATATTTAATTTTTTACCCACGGTATGAATGCGAAATATTGTTGATGGTCTCGCCATGGCAGAGTCTTTCTCGAAGGCTAAATGCACACAACACACGCATTAATACACACAGCTCTGTGCCGCATACACTCTGTGGACATTCCTTTGTTCTGTGCACATAAGAAAAACATACTCTTCAACACTGTAAAAAGCACTGTGTGGACGTGTGAAAGTCCACATAGTGTTAAGTCTCTACATTGTGTGGACCACTTTCGTTCTCAGGCCCACACTTCATATGTGTGCTTATTAAGCAGACAAATTTACACAAGGAAAAGTGTATCTCATAAAATGAAATGTTAATCCGTTGAGATTAGTAGCCTCTTACTGGTAAGATTTGATTATGGAGCTCTGAACATTGTCGCCCCAGAAACGAACCCTCGTATCTAGGACTCTGTACCTGTGTACAGCACAGAGGAAGAGTCATACCATGGAGGTAGGATTCTAGAAATTCCACCATTTGGATATTAAGGTTTCAGACATTTTTGGTCAGCAATGATTCTCACCATCATATGGAATCCAGGATAGTAACTTCCATCGGCAGCGTAATGGTTTTTATTCATTTTGGGGGTTTTGTTTCTTTCACTCTAAGGGAATTGAGTGTTGCAAGACCCTGGCATATTGAGTTACCCCGCTCTCTGGTTCAAGTTGTCACCAACTGGAATTTACCGATGCATATGTGGCTGAAAACATGTGAGTCAAGTGTTCCGTCAGACTTAGCCTGACGATTGTCTTGGGGGTTTTTCCTTTAAATTTATTTTAAATAAATCGAGACCATGTTGTAGATTAGGAACAAGCTCGCAACATGGCTTGTGAGAAGCACGGGTGCACCCGTCACATCAGAGAAGCTATTGAGATCCATTAGCACAACACTGTTCCTCAAGACTATTTCGTCAGCAGTATTTGGCACACTATCCTACCACCCTACTCCACTGATATTCAACAGTCTACTGACATGCTCCAGTACACAAGGCACTCACACACAATGGGCAGCCCACTCAATACCTCTGAGCCCTCCAACTACAGTTCTCCGTTCAGAAGAACCAATCAGAGCAGTGCTGACTCTACACTGAAACCTCTGAATCCCTGTATAAAGAGACCAGCATCTCAAACACTCTTCAGTCTCCTGACAATGACTAGAGCAGGCTAGTCGAAACTTTGAAACCAATTAATGACTCACTCCGCAGCAGTGAAGTTTATAATTAGAAGTCGCCTTGATCCACTAAGCAAATGTATTTTAAAAGCCGATTTCCTACCTCCCCAGGAAGTACTTAATAAGCAGGACAGTTTTTTTTCAGAGCTAGTCTCCCAAATTCCGAAATCTACTCTGCGGCAGTAGAATAAATAGCAAGACAAGTTTTCAAAGAACAAATCTACACAGCAAAGTAGATGTATACACATGGTGTTACCGCAAACTGAATATACAAATTACATTTTTATTTTTAAAAAGCAATTGATAACATAGAATTAAGAACGATGTTTTTTTTGAAACACTCAAATCCAGCATCTAACAAAATTTCTCTTTTCTTTGAGCAGATGTATTTAAGACGAGTCGGAAGTTTGGTAACTTTGCAGCCGTGCTGCTGACCTATGCTGCTAGCTCCCTACTGCATGTAAGATGCCTACTCATTTGAATTCAATTCAATTCAAACTTGCATTTATTTCCGTACTTGATGAAAATTTATAAACTATACTTAACCAACAAATTTGAATTATAGAAATAACCATAGATGCATTTTTTTTACAAGGCAGAAAATTCTCCATAAGTCAAGCATCGCCAATGCTAACATTTGGGTACAGTTTTTAGAAACTGCTTCCCGACAATTGCTACATTTAACGCCTTAAAGGGGGACTGTCATCATAATCACAACAGGCCTGTGGCTGTACATACAATTACTGCACACACACGTGCTGCAGTCATATCACAATATAATAATGACAGCTCCCTTTGAGATGTGACAGCCAGTGTGTGTGCGCATGCAGTAACTGGGTTAGAGTTCATATTGCTATGTACAGCTGCAGGCCTGTTATGATCATGATGACGGGCCCCCTTAAAATTAATGCATGCAGTAGATTAATGGTGTTTGCTAATTATTTTAAGGCTAAGTATCAATAAAGAGAATTATGCCTGTTGATTTTTTTTTCACAGGACTCGGGAAAGTACTGAGTATACAGGGTAAAAACAAAATATAATATTCTTTATCCCGATGCAAATTTAACATCTATTAATAAAGAAAATTGCCAACATTTCAATATATACATTAGAAGACTCTGTATTATCAAAAGGTGTGTTTATGTTTTTACTTTTTCTTCTTTTTCAAAAATTTATTTGTTGTATCCCGTCTTCATTACATTTTCTCATGGATCAAGTTTGTTTTATATTTGGCATTCGGGTTGGCGTAGTGGTATCTTACCTCGCCCTCCACCTCTGGAACCCAGGTTCGAATCCAGCCGGGGGCGCTATGTGGATTGGGTTTTGAGTCTCTACCTGATTGCGTGGGTTTTCCCTGGAATAATTCTCTGTGGTTTTCCTTCCACATCTAAAACTGAAACTGCTTTCTTTGTCTTCTCTCCATTGAGTTCTTGGCTAGTATAGTGATTAAGTTCGCTTTTCTGAGAACTCTTTGCTTCAAAATCAGATATAATTAATTTTTATTTGAGTTTATATCTCCTTAATGAGCTTTTCATTTGTCTCTATATTCAGGGACTAAATTTCCAGTTAGCTAGTGTGCTCCTATCATTGGGATTGTATTCTTACATTGAGCATGGTGAGTTAACATGTTATACATAAAATGACAACGTTTCAAAAGTGTTAAAAGTGGGGATAAAAAGTAATCTATTTTTCCATAACCGCAGTACTTTCAAAGTGAAAAGTTTCTCAAAATGCATTACGATATCCAAAGCTGCTGTACTTCTTACCAAGTAAGTTTTATAGTTGCCATTAATTTTCAGTCATTACCAAACGTATACAGACCTTTCTCTCAATAGTTGTCTTGGATTCTTCACTTCCATAGCTTCAAAGGTCACAAACTGTCCACACGAACTCTGAACGCACACAGCATGCACCAGTGTAAAGCCATTGAGGAAAAACTAGACTGGAAAACCAGTCTTACCATGAATCATTAGAGCCAACCACGGCACAAACTGGGAGTAATGTGCGGAGTATAATGCATTTGATTGTTTACTCGATAAAATAAATTATTTTTTTAGATAGAAGAACTCTTATTCCAGATGCTAAAAAAAATTGATAGTTTTGAGACATTCATTCCAAAGTTAGTTTTTACTTTTTCTGCAGTTCTTCGTCAGAGGTTAGCGATTACGTTCAACGCTTGTATTCTTGCCAGGAAGTGTAAACCTGACTGCCAGCATTCACATAAAAGTGTAAGGATCAACTCCAGAATTTTTTTAATTTTTTTAAATGGAAGAGTCAAATTATTGCCACTCTGTAGTTTTCAAGACGAGGTCACTGGTCTAAAAATTAACCCACAACATCCAAAGGCAACTGCTGTGTGTGGCTGCAAGTCCTTTTGGAATTTACATTTTCTTCATTAAAGGCATCGTACACGTTTGGTAATTGTCAAAGACCAGTATTGTTATTTGGTGTATCCCAACATATGCATAAAACAACAAGCCTGTGAAAATTTGGGCTCAATTGGTCATTGAAGTTGCAAGAAAATGATGAAAGAAAAAACACCCTTGTTGTACAAATTTGTGTGCTTTCAGATAGGAATAAAGATTTCTTGCAAGAAGTTTTTATTATTTTAGTGAGAAATTACCTCTTTCTCAAAAACTACGTTACTTCAGAGGGAGTCGTTTCTCACAATGTTTTATACTATCAACATCTCCGTTGCTCGTTACCAAGTCAGTTTTTATGCTAATATATATTTTGAGTAATAACCAAACGTGTACGATGCCTTTAAAGTGCCATGGGAAAAGATTATGTTACTCTTCAAGACCTGGTGTGGTAAAGATAAATTGTGAAAACGTCATCGAAAGAAGGTCTCATCTTCTAAAGAAAGACCCTTATAATTTGTTGTGTCCGTGCAACAAGGTCGTAACTTGATTCTGCAAAACAGGTTGTAACTCGTGCTAAAACACTCTGTGCAACAATGTTGTATCTCGGCTTCTATTGACTTTGTCTATACATAAATCTGGGTTATTTTAAGTGGTTATTTTAACATTCTAAAACTTCACATAAACACTATGTTAGAAGATACTACCTTGTTGCACCGACATGACAAATTGAAACGTATTTTGTTGGGATTCAGTATGTTTTTGGCTTACTTTTCTGGATTGGTCAAGATAATAAAAGTTTCCTACTTGACACCCAAACAAAATTAACAGCTTATTTTGCCGATAGTCACCAAACTATACAATGCCTTTACAGAACCTATCACTGGGTTTGATTTCGAGTCTATATAATTTGAAAAGTTAATTTTTTTATTTAATGAAACATCGTGGCCGAGTAGTCTAGTGCACTGTATTCAAGTTCTGGCGTTCGCAAAGTGTGGGTTTGAATCCTGACCTAGCTGGTCACGATGCTTTTGTCCTCAAGCAAGATACTTTTACCATAATTGCTTTGTCCTTCAAATGGGATGTCAGTCATAGGTCCTGTGTACTAGGGTTGGTTGTTTATGTAAAAGAACCTAGAATATTTGCATTGGAAGAGTAGGGGTTTACCCCAGTGTTTCTGGTTCACATAGCACCCTTGTTTACAGGTTTCTTCAGGCTTCCAAGTTACATTTTGAGGCATCCTTGGTTTCATTACCAGAACTTAATAATAATAATGATTTTATTTTTGTTTGTGGATCAATTTAAGTATCGTTTGTTTAATTGTTTTCTCTCAGCACACACCTCTAGTTGTTCTGACCAATTTAGGATTCAGTTTCCTGGCAATATTTCATCTGGCGTACCTCGGTGTCATGTTTGACTCTGAATCAGAGGTTGAAGAAAAGGTGAGTACAAATTTGAAGTAATTTCAACGTTTAAGATTGGTGTTTTACAAAATGATGACAAAGATACACACAATTAATGCTTCAATTAATAACAGTTTTCATGCCTGAACTTTTATAATTTATAAAAATCACTTGCTTACCTTTGTTTCGAAAGGTGATGTATTCAGTTGTATGTTTTGGGATTTCAGCTTGATTATATTTATCAGTAGTGATCAATGGCTTGATTTAATTAAATTTTGACAACTAATATTTTTTGATCAGCAGTAATTGCTAGCTTGCTTGCTTGATTTTATTGATCAGCGATTATGAGTGCTTGATTCTACTGGTCAGTAACATTTGAGTGCTACTAATCAGTATTGATTGATTGCTGTTTTTATTGATCAGTATGTTTTAAGTGCTTGATGCTACTGATCAGCACTGATTGATTACTTTTTTTTATTGATCAGTAATATTTGAATGCTTGATTCTACTGATAAATATAGATCGAGTGCCAATTTTATTGATCAGTATCAAAGTTTATCGGTTTTTCACAGGGTTATGGTATGGAACACACATTGAGCAAATGGTCCAACCTGAACTACGCCAGTCACTACGTAGCAGCCGGTACATACGTCTTCTATTGGCTTATCAAGTAATGCCAATTCAAGAAGTTGAGATTGAGATTAGTATCAACTTGGGCCGTGTCTGAATTGGCGGCTTTGGCTACGGCTAGATTTCCACGTCATCGTGTGTTGAAGTATAGGACATCCTTAGCAACAGTTGTAGCCGTAACTGTAGCGGCCAATTCGTATACGGCCTTACGTAACTCAAAAGTGCATGGCAATTTTCTTGGGCACACAATTGGGTAGCCTGAACATCTGACGTCACACTTCGAGGCTCGTGAATAACGCCAGATACCGGCCTTGAGCAACTGGCAAGATCCTGCCAGTTGCTTCGCATCCATTCACAGGGCAGAGATTCGTAGTCACACACACGTGTACCCAGATTACATTACATACAAACATTATGTAAACGCGCGCAGCAGCAGACCATCAAAAAGTTCCTGATGATTGTGTAGCTGACAAACACGTCACTTCGGAGCGGACCAATCATAACACAGATATGGAAAGCTTACGTCACTCCCCGTTTATCCAATGAAATTATTGGGTCTGTAAAACCAGTGCTTGTCTTTATCCTTGCGGAAAGACAGGGGACCAGTCTAACAATTGGGAGGCTCTGGATGCAAAAACATTTACTTCACTTTGCATGAGGTCTGGCCCAAGCTGCAGTGTCTCGAGTACGATGCTTTGAAAGGAGTCTCAACCATGGGCCAATTTCACAGAGCTGCCAAGCACACAAGTCTGCTAAGCACACAAACACTTTGCTGAGCTAAAAGAAGGTGACCAACCACAATTTCTTATGTGATGAATAGTGTTTAAGACTTGGTCCCTTCTGGGTTTGGCTGAGCAGTATATATTCCTTTGAGCAGCTTTGTGATTTTGGTCGAAGACTTCAGCAGTAATTTTTTTTTTGTAAGTTGTGAGGTTCAGAGGAACTTTTCATGCTGCATTTTTATAGTACAAAATTTCAACTAGATCATGAGGTAGTGCTACTGGCTGAGATTATAAGCCAGACACTAAGATGTAAGACCGTTCTGTTAATTTTATTCTGGTAAGCATACTTTTGTTGTGCTTTGCTACTTTTCATGCTTAAGCTGAAATTGGGCCAGATCTATACAAAAACAAGAGAATTAGCCTTAGGATTTTGTTAGATTTGTTGAATTTCAATATTATTTTTCCTATCAGCTTATTTTTGTGTCTTTTGGATGATTAACATTTTGTTGAAATCACTCAATCATTACATTATTTATTCATGTCATTGCATTATTCTGTTTCAAAAGTTTTGATGTGATCAAATCATGAATATTCAGAATGCTTATAATTATTCATCATCTAATGATGTTACAATGCATTCCTGATAGACTCATTATTCATAACTCAATTTGTTTCTATTTTGCATATTTATAGTATAACATAAACTCCAGTGAGATCCACTGGGTTACCTCATCCGTCCAAATTGAGTGAAAACTCACCCATCCTACTTAAGTTACAAAATCACCAAGGAACCCTCACAGGTGCCTTGTACTCAGTGGCATAACTAACGAGGGGGGGGGGGGCTCCTTGGCACGGTTGGATTTGAACCGGGTTGCAAGGGATTGAAATAATCCACTAAGGCAAGGCTCCTTGGCAGGGTTGGATTTGAACCGGGTTGCAAGGGAGTGAAATAATCCACTAAGGCAAGGCTCCTTGGCAGGGTTGGATTTGAACCGGGTTGCAAGGGAGTGAAAGAATCCACTAAGGCAAGGCTCCTTGGCACGGTTGGATTTGAACCGGGTTGCAAGGGAGTGAAAGAATCCACTAAGGCAAGGCTCCTTGGCAGGGTTGGATTTGAACCGGGTTGCAAGGGAGTGAAATAATCCACTAAGGCAAGGCTCCTTGGCAGGGTTGGATTTGAACCGGGTTGCAAGGGAGTGAAAGAATCCACTAAGGCAAGGCTCCTTGGCAGGGTTGGATTTGAACCGGGTTGCAAGGGAGTGAAAGAATCCACTAAGGCAAGGCTCCTTGGCAGGGTTGCATTTGAACCGGGTTGCAAGGGAGTGAAAGAATCCACTAAGGCAAGGCTCCTTGGCAGGGTTGGATTTGAACCGGGTTGCAAGGGAGTGAAAGAATCCACTAAGGCAAGGCTCCTTGGCAGGGTTGGATTTGAACCGGGTTGCAAGGGAGTGAAAGAATCCACTAAGGCAAGGCTCCTTGGCAGGGTTGGATTTGAACCGGGTTGCAAGGGAGTGAAAGAATCCACTAAGGCAAGGCTCCTTGGCAGGGTTGGATTTGAACCGGGTTGCAAGGGAGTGAAAGAATCCACTAAGGCAAGGCTCCTTGGCAGGGTTGGATTTGAACCGCGGTGCAAGGGAGTGAAAGAATCCACTAAGGCAAGGCTCCTTGGCAGGGTTGGATTTGAACCGGGCTGCAAGGGAGTGAAAGAATCCACTAAGGACATGTCTGAATTAACGGCTTCAGCTGCTGTGTTTAAGCATTGGTGGCCAATAACAACACCCTTCAGGAATGAGATTGGACGAATGTGAACATTCCTGAAAAATAGCTTGTGGATCTAGGTCCCCCTTATTATAGACTCGGAAGCTCTCGGATATTACAATTAAGGAGATTTACAGACTCTGTGCATCACCACAAATATAAACTACAGGTTTTCACACAGTGTGGAACCCATTTCTTTCTCCCTTTGGTGATTTCTTTACCAGTATACTTCTTTCGAGAAAATTTGAAGGCTAAAGGAGGTTCAAAAAGATCTTGAAATCAGAAAAAATCACATGAGTAACCTTAGCAAAAGCCACAGCTACAGCCACCAATTTGGACACGGCTTAAGCCAACCTAATCCCTGCAAGTGTCTAATTGGAACAATGTTGGGCCATGGACGAGTTACTTTTTGTGATCCCCCAATTGTACCGATTTGTGTAGACTATTTGTAGCACAAGATATTCAGAAAGTTTTTCTTGTTGGGGAAATCATTTAAGTTGAGATGCAAGATACAGATAAGTTTTCGTTTTTGTTCATCTTCGTTTCCCATTTTTCATCTTCCGGTTACACTAGGACACGCCTTCCTAATATCTAGGATGAATATTTCTTCTGAATGTTGCAAATAATACCCTTAAGAAAGACAATGAAGATAATTTGTAATGTTTGTATTAAAGATTTGTTGCCGTTTGTTTCGTATTCTAAACTTAAAATGAAAAAAGGGTGTTTACTTTAAATTAATTTTGTTTATGCTTCAGTTCTGTAGTTATTCTTTAGTCATCAAGCGCCTTGAATATCCTTCCTGTGCCTTGGTATTGGATATAATAGTTATATTTTTTTAGACTATTTTCTAAGTTATTAAATGCCATCGCTGCTAAGCTAAAAACCCTTTAAAAACTCTTTTTTCCCATTATATTTTCTTACAAGCTTTGTGAAATAAAATATTTCCAAAGAAAAATGTACATGTATCTGTGTCGAGTTCTTGGTCTTGTTTATAAAAATGGAACAAGCATTACATGAAAAGCTTGGACCTCAGAACAAAGATAATAATACTAATTTGGGAGGCTAATCATCCTTACTTGCAGCTGAGAAGCTGAATTGCGAAGGACGCGGCTACAACGTGTTTGAGAAGCAGGCATGCGAGGGCGCCTTTGGCAGCCAGCCACATCAATCCATATATGACCACGGAGTAGAGCCAGAGATCGAAAGTTTTGATTTTTTTTAGAGGGAGGAAAATCGGAGGGCAAGGAGAAAAACCCTTGTGGCATAGGAGAGAACCAACGCACAACTCTACACACATATGGCCCACACAATGTTTTCACAAATTAGAAATTCAAATTTTTCTTGATTTATCTTTCTTTCTTAAAGGAACATTACAGAATTGGTTTTTGCTAACTGGCAGTGTAAGCACTTTATATTATCAACCATATACATAAACTGACAAACCTGTAGAAGTTTGAGATCGATCGGCCATCTGGGTCACGAGAAAATAGTGAAAAACCGATTACACATTTGCATGTGTTATACAATGCATGAATAAAACGCTCACGAGCGATAAACTCCAATCGGAAATTAGTTTTATTTATTTCTCATCAAATATGGCATTTCAGACAGAAATATTTCTAGGGATGTTTTCTACTATCATCATCATTAGACCGTGTAAGTTTTATGTAAATCTGTGATCATAAAGAAAATTTTAATTACCAGTTCTGTAACGTTCCTTTAAATGTGGTTGTCTCGAAGTGAAGCAGATTATGTAAGGGATCACCAGAGCATCTCTTACAACTAAACCACTTCAAATGGAAATGGTACTGGTTTACACAATTACAGAGGAATATTCATGGAGAGTATGTAATGTAGGTTGTGTGAGGTTGTAATGGTGAAGGTGTGTACTCATTTAAACTTTAACAAAAGAAAAGATTCTTAATATTTATTATTATATATTTCTGGTAATGAAACCAAGAATGCCTTCTAAGTGAACCTAATCACTGTAATTCGCAGGCCTGAGGAAACCTATAAACAAGGGTGCTTGCTATGTGAACCAGAAACACTGGGGTTAACCCCTACTCTTCCATGATGAGTGTTCTGGGTTCTTTTACGTGCACTACCAATCTTAGTACTGAAGAGACCTACATTTGTTTGGCTTAATATCCCATCTGAAGGACAAAGCAATTATGGTATATTATCTTGACCTGGACTCAAATCACACTCTACTAATCACAAAACCCACACTCTGCTGATCAGAAACACCCGCGGTCGAGTCCGGTGCTCTTAACCACTCGCCTGGTGTTTTAACCGAGAGAGGAGATCCTCGCTTCACTTTCATGTACGTGCACTACCAATCTTAGTACTGAAGAGACCTACATTTGTTTGGCTTAATATCCCATCTGAAGGACAAAGCAATTATGGTATATTATCTTGACCTGGACTCAAATCACACTCTACTAATCACAAAACCCACACTCTGCTGATCAGAAACACCCGAGGTCGAGTCCGGTGCTCTTAACCACTCGCCTGGCGTTTTAACCGAGAGAGGAGATCCTCGCTTCACTTTCATGTATGTTGGGAACATTACTAAAGGGGGAAACAGAGAAGTCCTTAACTTACCAGTTTGACAAATATGGATATACTGTGTTGTGTTTATCATGGTACCTGTTTTCCAGTATGTCGTGCTAGCTGGAGACAGCCTAGTCTTGGCGCAAGACCTTCTCGTTTTGATTTGCCACAATTCCCCTCCTATTACATTTTCCCCCCGCGAGAGAATGCTATCATCCACGAACCGCTCTTAAAACACGAAACGTCCGAGAGAGTCTTCTACGACTGAATCTAATGACTAGATAATGTGCCTGAAGGCTTTGCCTTCTCATTTCGCTTCATTGTGCAAAGCTTCATAGAAACTTCTGCGTGCTAGCATTCGTTCAGCGATTGATAGTTACTGGTAGCTGAAATTAATATTTCACTTCAAATTAAACTTAAAATTAACAGCATTCAGATTGCAAAAAAACCCAAACCAAAAAACATTCACTGTAATCTCTTTCATTTAAATTCTTATACCTGTATTCAACCGACAATCTGTACATGAGTGTTTCTTTCTTACTTTTAGAATAAATTAAAAAATTGAAGTACATTTTATTGTAAATTTATTGACGATTTATTTTCAAACGTGAAAAGTTTGAAAGCCACTTATTTCATAATTAAACAAAAACAGTTTAATTGGAATTATTTATAAATTCAAGTAACCTTAACAGATATTTTCTGAACAAAAGTTAATTTCTTTTGTACAAGGTTGAAAATTTGCAAAAGCTCTTGCTTTTGTTGCATTTTACTGAAACAAAACAAAACAAAAACCATAAATAAAAATAAATTAAAATTACATGAACATGTCTAGTTCTGCCATTGGAGATTAAAGTATTATCGCCATTGTCAAACAATTGTATAAATACAAAAATACTGGCTTAAATAGAATTATATTTGGTATTAAATATAGACATTTCTTTTGTTTATCATCATGACCACCAACCCAGTGTTCTCCAACTTTGAAAATTAAAGGTTGGTGCTTGGTGTGGTGAAAACTGCTAAGGGGTACGTACAATGCGAGCGCGAAGTGCAAAGCCCCTATGGCGTGGGGTCCGGGGCCCGCTCAGGGGCCCCGAGAAAATTTTTGATCCTAGATGCTCTGTGGTGCATTCTAAGGTGAGTCCTGGCCACTTTCCTCAGACTTTTTTGAGGAAATATTTTTACAGTTTTTAAGAACACAAAGTAAAATACTGGTTTTCTTAACACTTACTTGAAATAGAAACCAATTTAATTTAATTTATTGGTACCAATTTATCTTAGGCACCTACTAGAGGAAACGTATGTGTCCGGTAGCCCGACCGCATTTCTTTTTCTTACCTTGTTATTCCGTGTTACTAGTGTGCTCAAAAAAAAAGAAAAAAAAAAAAGAAGATTTTTTAAATTTTTTTTAAAAAAGCTTGGCGGCGATTATAAAAGCGTGGCGCGCGCAGAAAGCGTGGCGGTGCGCCACGTCTTTTCTATAGGTTGGAGAACACTTGTCAAAATCAACAGTCACCTTGTAAATTAATCTGCCTCAACAACAATTAAATAGATTTCATTTGCAATGAGTTTCTTCATTGCATTTTTGGTTAGTGTCTTTTGCAGGTCTGTAATTTCATCTTTTAGAGAGCAAGGCCATTTTCATTTTGCAAAGGGCACTTCCATTGGGAAATATTTAAGTCTATGGGAAACATTTGAAGGGGCACCAAGGCTAAGACCAGGGCAAAAGAGGCCATGGCCTCTGTGGCCTCCATATAATTCCAGGCCTGCTTTTGAATCGGCAGGGTTTTCAAAAACTGCATTAAAAAAACAGTTTTTTTTACAATAATTTTATCTTAAAGGAACATTACAGAATTGGTTTTTGCTAACAAAACAGTGTAAGCACTTTATATAATCCACCATATACATAAACTGACAAACTTGTAGAAGTTTGAGATCGATCAGCCATCTGGGTCACGAGAAAATAGTGAAAAACCGATTACACATTTGCATGTGTTATACCATGCATGAATAAAACGCTCATGAGCGATAAACTCCAATCGGAAATTAGTTTTATTTATTTCTCAAATATGGCATTTCAGACAGAAATATTTCTAGGGATGTTTCCTACTATCATCATCATTAGACCGTGTAAGTTTTATGTAAATCTGTGATCTCAAAGAAAATTTTAATTACCAGTTCTGTAACGTTCCTTTAAATATTTTGTTTGCACTGATTGATCTCAATTGTTTGCCACAGTACAGTTGTTACACATTATTGCTGTGACTTTCCAAAAGAGATCCAAAATTATTGGCAGGAAGCTGAGAAACTCTTTGACCTTTGACCTTGTGCACCTTCTATTGCTGTTGTCACTTTTCACAGTTTAGACTTCTGTCCCGTCAATAGTGGCTTCAGGTACTTGCTGTAAGTCTCATGGATCTAATTTAAAAAAAAGAAAATAATACAAAAAATGTAAAATCAAAAAAATAAAGTCCTCTCCCACTCTATTCAGGTACATGTTGTTAACTTTAATCACAATTTTAAAAATGATAATAGCAGATAAATACACACTTATGTTTAAAAGTAAAAGTTCAACAAGTAAGAGTAACCTTTTCAAATTAATTTTGATGCATTAATCCATATTTAATAATAATAATTAAAAAAACTTGTATAGGGCCTTACATCTAAACCATAAACCCCAAAGTACTTGTGATTTTTAAAAGACTAAAAGCACAAGCACTATACAACAAGAAACACTACGTTAAACAAATATGGAATAAAGTTAAAGATACGAAAGCAAATACAGAATAAACAACAACAGCAAACATTTGTAAAAGGAACTAAGCCGCAATTTGAAAATGCAAATATAGATCAAGTAAGTTCAAATCAGGTAATGAAACTTCGATCTTGAAAAACCAAAACAAAAGGTGACATACTTTTTGTTTCAGTTATGAATAATTTATGGAGTGTAATAAGAAAGTTTAAAAAAGATAAAAGTTTCTTGCAATTGTCTAATGAGTGTTCTGTTCAAAGTAGCTTTAAATTTCAAAATATGAACCCATTATCCAGGGCTCGATTGTGTAGGGGTGGGGGGAGGGAGATCCACAAGACCGCACAGCATGTAGCTCAACAAGTTTACAGGACCAAAATGTTTTTCACAACACCGAATTTAAATGAGAAAAAAAAGAAAAAAACAAGAAAATACCTACACAGTTTAACATTGGAACTGTTTTAACTTAAACAAGTACTAAGAGAAGATTTATCTCATTTGTATTATGGGTAAATATTCTTCATTTATCAGACTGAAAGTCAACATTTGAACAAAAACACAAGACTGCCGGACTTGTCCGGTCGTGAGTTTACTGGCCCGAGGCTAAAATCACTGGCCTCGGGCCTGTGGTTCAGTGTAAATTTTCGAGCCCTGATAACTGCCCGACTAGTCACAGTTTATAAACACTGTTCAAGACTAAGCCCATGAAGAGCTTATTGCTGCATTACAATAAACATTCATTTTTTACTGCCTTGCAAATAAATATACCCCCAACAAACTGAAAACTGTTGGAAAGAGTACATAATAATCTCCAATGTGATACATATTTGTCAATGTTTCCAGTCTCATATCACTAGTAACAGAGAGTATAAAGAAAGACAGTAACTTATTGTTCACCAACAAGTTTTCATGTTGGTAGGCATTTACAACATTTGTACATGTATATTGTACTGGAAATCATAAATTAGGCAGATTTGGGTTAAGAAGAAACATTTTTTCAAAAGAGGACACCCTTGGCAACACACAGATACTGATAATTAATATAAACAGGAATTCACATAGAAAGAAAGAAATAATCAAAACGAGTTAACATATAAAATACACAGCAGCAATTTTGGGGGAAAATAAGGGAACATGATGTCATCCGCCATTAGTCTGGTACCAAGACTCACCTCTGTTTTATTCTTAGGGTCCCTTAAGGCATGTTCATACAGTCTCTCGTATGCATTACCGTCATAGCAACCAAGCACTGAATGTACGGTGAGGTCTGTAAAGTCAAATGCATCCACTAAGGGTACGGCTTCCGGCCTAAAGGAAAATTAAAGATGGAGTTGAATGCCACAACAAAATTACTTGACACTTTTATTCAATTGATAGGGGGGATGTTAGTACAAACTTTGTTTCCATTAGGCCTTCAGTAAACACTTTGCCAAGGTCAAAGTATGAGGTCATCAATGTTTTTAAAGAGAGAATCCAAGGTCAAATTGAGTTTTTCAATATTAAATAGAGTCCCTATGAAAGTGGGAAGCAATTACTAGTCTCTAACCTCATGTTAAAATGGTATAAAATGCCACTCTGTTTGATACCCTTCAAGTGAAATTTTTGCCAAAATCCGAAAACATTCAATGATATTTCAAATGTCTGTACATTTTGTACAGAGAATTTTGAGTTCATGTCTGAATTTTGATGATGTTCAATCAATACAGAATTGAATTTGAAATTTTGACTTGGCACAAAAATTTATCTATGGAATGTCCAGACCACGTTGTATTTGATGTCTGATAACGTCATTTAGGATGAGTATTACCTGAGGTGGGCCAGTAGAGCTAGGTATTGACTGTGAAGCATCTCTGCTTGGTCTGATGTCACATAACCATCCTAATATAAAGGGATGAAGTATATCACAAAGTCAACATTCATTCATTCATTCAGTAACATTTGATTCGGTAACATTTATTTCAATGCTGTCATTCATTACAATCATGTAGAAATTACACAAGTAATACATTAGAATAAGTTTTGATATATAATAAGTACACAGTGATTCAATAATAAGCAGCAAATTAATGATGACATTTAGGTATAAGGTTAAGTGAGACGCTTTTGTTCCCTAACCTATGGACAGACAAACATAGAACCAAGACCAAGGACCATTATCATGCTACCACCATCTTAGTCATGTTCCTTGTATCCAATAACAGCAATGAATAATAACATTCAATGTACAAAAAGGAACAGACTATTTACTCCTTCCAACCTCGGTTGGTTCATATTGATTCGAATGGGAGAAAATCAAGATGGCCGCACAATGATAAAGGTCTATTCACCTGACATCATCACCACAATAAATCTTGGCTGCAACATTTTTTAAGTCAGTATTCCCTGTGTGTTGCTGCGTAGTGAGAACGTTACTAGGCATTCTTCACTTACGCAGCTAGCGCAGAAATTTGGTGCTTGCACAGTAAGAGAATGGTGATCGTAAGCGCAGAAATCGGCGGTAAGCAGAGCCATGAAATTGGGCCCTGATCTTTACAGGCAATTTGACTCCCTAAATGGGAGACCATCAGGGTTTGCCCTTAACTTGTTAAATGACTAGCCGGCGGGACCAGTCAGCTCGTTATTTCACTAGTCCACCCAGTATTTTCCTCTAGTCCATATTTCATATAAAATAGGGATGCATTCCAACACTGAATTGGCCACTTGGAGTGAATTCTGACTGGTCCTCGGGTGTTTTAACTGGCACTTGGCCAGCGGACCACTGTTAAGGGAGAACGCTGACCAAGGGCGGACGGTAGCAACATGTCATTTCAAGTGCAAGGGGTCTATAGACCAATCCATTCTTGGTCATTTGCATATGTCCTGTACCGGGTTTTCTGCTGTTAATGTGATCATAACGCTCGAGTCAACATCAATGATAGATAACGTCTTTGATAGGTTAAACAAAATGAACGCCGAGTTCAATGCATGGAATAGTGTCAACCAAGCAATGGCGGAACAAGATATTCGCTTGGATCCATCTAGTGGTTTATTTAAAACCATATTTAACGAGGGTGACCCATCTAGCACATGATGATTTGGGGTCATCACATTATATAAAAATACATCAAAGATAAAATACTAACAATGACAAGACTTTGGCAGAAAGTACATACAAACAAAATAAAATAAATAAGTTACCAAAAATGGACAATTACATAATATGACAAATGGACGAAATTACACACACCTATCAGCCAACCACACAAATAAAAATGCGAGACACAAATTTTAATAAAAACAAACTAAAAAAATAAAGAGTTACATCCAATAAGTTGGAGGTTAAAAATATGAAATGTTGACTTAGGCAACGGTTTACCTGCATAAAGTCACCAATGTTCTTGTCCATAATGTAGACAGCGTAGAAACAGCTTAATGTATGAAGAATTCTCAGGACGACTGGGTCTGCCGAAAGCGTCGTAATCACATCACAGAAGGTAACTACAGTATACAACTCCACATGGGCCTGATGATATAAAGACAATTAGGATATGGAGATACAATCTAGTGACGTTGGCATGTCGTGGCCGAGTAGTTTAGTGCATCGGACTCAAGTTCTGGTTGCCAAGTCATCAGGGTTTGGGTTCGAATCCCAGTCACTTAACTACACTTAACTACAATTGCTTCTCTTCACCCAGGGGTATAAATGGGTCTGTGAGGGCAGCAATTGTTCTTGTGATTGATTTAGCTTGGTGCACTACTAATCTTATCTGAAGTTAGGACCAGAAACTGGTCCTAACTTAAGACTAGTCCTATCTCTTAGCACTGCCTAGGACTAGTCCTAAGTTAGGAAGAGTTTTGTGAAAAGTTTTGTAATGTTCGAAGCACAATGATCACTCTTTGGAATTGCACTATATAAGAGTATATCACCATGTACATGATATACATGTACCCTCTCTGAAAAAAAAATAGAATTAGCTGTTGCAAACTGCTTACAAACCCAAAGGTTTAATAATGGCATCAAGTTTCGACCCTAGAAGAATCTTTCTCAACAGCTAAATGACAACACAACACACCATTGTTTACAAAAAGAGTGACTTTGTACATTCCAGGGCCTTTCTGGGCATTGGGCAAATGGGAAAATTTACATTTTGTTTCATAATTTCCACATATAATAAAGAGTTACAAAAATAACAGCTGAAAAGGTATTGTGTTCAAACCTTACCAATGTTGTGCACATCCTTTAAAGCATTAATAAATTAACAAATATCTGAAAAACACAAGGAAGGTAGTGGTAGCACCTTATTACTACTTCATCAGATGCAATGGAAGGGACAAGCAAGGTAAATGCTAAAAAACACTAAATAAATAAATAAATAAATAAATATTTGGTCAGACTGTCACTAGAAACGGATCAAAGTCTGTACAAAATCTAAACTGAAAAAACAGCTCTGGATGTGACCAGGGCCCAATGTCATAGAGCTGCTAAAGCAGAGAATTATGCTCAGCAACTTTCTGCTAAGCAAAAATTCTGCTAAGCAGAATATCAGTCACAGGTTTTACATGTGACATGGTACTTTTGCTGGTTACCTTTTTCTGGTAAGCATAATTTTCTTATGCTTAGCTACTGTTTGTGCTTAAGCAGCTCTATGAGATTGGGCCCTGGGCGCTGCTTACCACATAATTATGCACTTTACAGGGCGCCGTAAGTGCAGAACTCTGTGGTAAGCAGAGCCATGAAATTGGCATCTACAAAAATGAGTCTAAAGTGATTAACCACAAAAATTTACTGGATGCCTTTATTAAAAAGTAACAAATCTGTTTGCTTGTGGGTATTTTCAGTTGATTTGATTTACCTTAGCAGCATGTACAAGGTCTATTGTAGAGTTATTCCATGCTGTGCCTTGAGTGTGCCCTTCTCCCATCAGACGAGCAACATGCTGACCAACATGGTTGACAAGCCTAAAAACAAAAAAAATAAAAAGATAGTTAGCGCCAACTTCTCCAAATCCTCCTTTCCAAGGGAGGCCTGAGTTTGATGGATTCAGTACGCAGAGCCAAACCAACCATGCTTGACACGTGGCAATCAGGTATACATGTATTGACCCAACTCACCAGAGCCCGATTTCATAGAGCTGCTTAAGCAGAAAATATTGCTTAATATTTTTCTGCTAAGCACAACTAAGCAGGATACCAGTTACCTTTTGTACATGTAAAATGGTATTTTAGCTGGTAACCTTGTTCTGGTAAGCATAATTTTGTTGTGCTTAGCAACTTTTTATGCTTAAGCAACTCTATGAAATTGGGCCCAGGTCCCAATTTCATAAAGCATGTAAGCATAAAAACTTGCTAAGCACAGAAATATATTGCTTAGCAGAAATAGGTTACCAGCCAAAATACCATACAGTTTACATTGCTGCGACTGGTACCCCACTTAATTATTGCAAACCTATTTGCTAAGAAGAATTATCTGCTTAACAGCTTTATGAAATTGGGCCCTGGGTCTAGCCCTACTCTACTTACTGCAGAATTCTGGGCATACAGCTCCAAGAAGTATGTGCTTTACAGGGCACCGTAAGTGCAGAATTCCACGGTAAGTAGAGCCATGAAACTGGCTGACGGTATCACACGATAAATCTTGCTTGTGCTATTTTGGGATTCAGATTCCCCTTGTGTCAATATGCAGTGCGTTATTATTAAGCAATGTGCTTGCAGTTGGACGCAACATATCTTTTATGATGCATTTGGACTCCCAAAATAATAATAATAATAATAATAACAATAATAATTCATCACATTAATAGTGCGCCTTCTCTATCCATGGATGTTCAAAGGTGCAAATCACAAATAAAAATTCTATTAAAAAGTACATCAAAATACAAACAATAAAAATTACATCAAATACATAAAAATTATTACAGCCTAAAAATATAAAAAAAAGTACCAACATACAGATGCAGCATAAAATTACACAAATAGTTTGGCAGACAATGAGCAGGTGACCTCAATGCACGGGATAAATATACAACAATCTTATCATTATCTGATCCCAAAGGATTTAGTGCAGAAAAAAGTGTTAAATTACACAATAGAAATTCGTAAAATTATGAAAAGCAAAACATTCAATGACGAATATATAGGAATATGAAAACAATCATCACAAATGAAATAATTACTATGATCAAATGATACCATATTCACGGAATTAACTAAATACAGAATCTACAGCAAATGCAAGTACATGTATAGAAATTAAATGAATAAGTGAACTGCTCTTTGAGGATATGTATAAATAAAAAGCACACTATCCAAAATAATAACAAAATACAAGCAGTTGAATAAAACAATAATATCGACCAAATGCACCTGGCATCATCATTCATGATAAATCTTGGTTGCACTATTTTGGGAGCCATTGGATTAACAGTGTGTAACTGTGCATTGTGTTTTTTTAGGCAACATGCGCATGGTGATACGCATGTGGCGATTCCCAAAATGGCAGACCATGGGCGAACAAAAAGCTGCATGTTACGTCAGTGCAAGTGGGTTTATAGAAATTTTTGAACCCGCCAGCCAAAGAAACAAAAATTACTTTTTGATTTACCTCTGTGCCCGATGCTGGAATGCTCTGATGAGTAAACTGGTATTCCTCACATCACTCTCTGCACATGCTGACCACGACTCTCCACTGATATCCGCAGTCAAGTACGCCACAGACTCAGCGAGGGCTTTACCTTTCTGCGCCGAGTAGGCGCTCTTCAGCAGGTACCTACAAAAGATCAGAAATAAACTGTCTCAGTTTTTTGTTAATTTATCTGCTTTCAGATGAAGATCTTTATCCATTGCTGAACATGTACATCACTTGAGGAAAATTTGAGAGAATTGTTCCAGTGAAAACCCACGCAGTCAGGTAGGGACTGAAAATCCAATCCACCTAGTGCCCCCGGCATGATTCGAATCGGGGTCCTAGAGGTGGAAGGCGAGGAAAGATACCACTACACCAACCCGATGTGTTGTGCATAATGCGTAGTAGTGCGCAATCCTTTAAAATGAAAATACACGCCAAGCATGCCCAATTTCTTTACAGATACCACAGTACACAATTCAGAGACATGGAATTGTGTGCGTTGCTTGGCGTGTATTTTCATTTGTAGGCATTGCGCACTACGCATTACGCACAACGCATGACGGACTATTGGATTTCCGGTCAAAGGTGTAAGCTTAGGGCTTCAACACACCTTGCAACCTGTAACATCATGACAGTGTTCTCGCCCTCATACGTACAGCCAGCCGCAGTTCGTGAGTAGGTGTAGGGAATACCTGAGCTTAGTAGGTAGCCGTGCCCTCCACACGCCAATCGCACACTTTCAATGAAGTTAACAGCTGTACCTGTGGTGAATGACTTCAAGCCGCAACAGAGTGCATGCAGCTACAGCAGTAAAAGAAGAAGAAAATGTGTTATCCCAACTGAACTTGACAGCCCTTCTCTGATTTTGCCTGAGTTTTTGATGTATTCAATACTTCCTAACAAACAAACTATAATCATGGGCGTATGGAGGGCCTATTGGTTAAGGGGGGCAGAGGGGGTGATTTTCCCAATGAAAATGCCCTTTGCAAAATGAAAAAGCTTTGTCCTCTCAAAGAGACAACTCCAGGCCTGAATTACTTGCAAATCGATGATGTACTTTACAGGAATATGAAAACTTGTTGGATCTCACCTCTGGTAAACTGCTGAAGTCCTCACTAGAAATATCCGCCTGTACTTTATTAAAAACCTCCTGAAGGCGTTTACCTACAGCGTTGAAGGCGTAGGCCGTTGCCAACCCTGGTAATAGCTTCTCCTGCTGGGTCTGGTAGTCAAGAATTGACACCTCTGGTCCCCTGAACAAACAACAACACAATTATTGAATGTAACAATTAGCCTTTTTGTGATATGGTGGACACTATAGGAGTGCATTGTTTGTTTTTATTATTTTTTTATATTTGTTGTCATACATTTCTGGTAATGAAAGAACACAAATCCTGGCAACTATCTTTTTGTTGTGGACTTTCTCAAAATTACGGCTTCTGCCTATGCTCCGGCTTGGGGCTCCGTCGGTAACTTTGAAAACGTACACTTTCAGTACAGAACTTCACACAGGGGGACGGTGCCTAAGCTGGAGCCAGAGCCTACGCCATCATTACCAAAAAGGCCTGGAATATTATTATTACAGTTGACTCTCGTAATAACAAGGTCGCTGGGACTGGCCAATTTACCTCTTTATAACAGGAACGTTGTTATAAGAGGACAGCAAAACAAAGAAACACAAAGTAGAATGAGATTCAGGACTCCAAAATGTACTCTTTATAAGCAGAACCTCTTTATAACAGGAACGTTGTTATAAGAGGACAGCAAAACAAAGAATTACAAAGTAGAATGAGATTCAGGACTCCAAAATGTACTCTTTATAAGCAGAACCTCTTTATAACAGGAACGTTGTTATAAGAGGACAGCAAAACAAAGAAACACAAAGTAGAATGAGATTCAGGACTCCAAAATGTACTCTTTATAAGCAGAACCTCTTTATAACAGGAACGTTGTTATAAGAGCACAGCAAAACAAAGAAACACAAAGTAGAATGAGATTCAGGACTCCAAAATGTACTCTTTATAAGCAGAACCTCTTTATAACAGGAACGTTGTTATAAGAGGACAGCAAAACAAAGAATTACAAAGTAGAATGAGATTCAGGACTCCAAAATGTACTCTTTATAAGCAGAACCTCTTTATAACAAGGCTCTTTATAACGAGAGCCGACTGTATGATTATTATTATTTCTGGTTGATTAAAACAATGCATGTGTAGCCCGGGGATAAATTGCTACAAAGTTTACAAGTTAAAAATAATGAAATGTACACAGAATTACTTAAAATAAACAGTCATTGACTTACACACGAAACGAAAAGACAACAAGATAAAAATTACATAGCACACATTTAGAAAGACAAAATTATGTTAAGGTTATCTGGCTATTTTGGTATCTGTTTGTTTTGCACTTAATTTCGGAAAAGATTGTTGCTGTTTCTTAATTGATATTGCACACTACAACCTCTTGGCTTGGGTAGCCACTGACGGAACATGGTGGAGTTGGAATCTCTTTCGGATTATTTTTTTAGACGGTTTCCTACTTACCCTTGGTCCATTGGTCCCTGTTTCCTGATAGCACTGTACCGGATACCAGTCACAAGGGCACGTGCTAACGACTGCCAGGACTCCTGTACAATCTTGAGTCTAACCACCATCATAGTACTGTACAGCACCTTGGGGTTGCCCTGCTTGGTATAGACACCGTCTGACGACACCTTGAGAAAATGATGATTCAAATATAAAGCACTGTACGTGAGAGGTAACTACGATCTGTATAAACCTAGCTCCTTCTAAATTCTTGTGTCTCACCTGGAAATACTTCATGAACATGTCTGTCCTTGGAATACGGACATTTCTGAGACCAAGGTAGCCATTGTCTACTCCGCCATAGTTCCATTTATCTCCAATTACTCCTACTGATCTACCTGAGAAGAATTAAACAAACACAGTTTAACAAACACAATGTCAATTTGTATTGACTCCTTGCAACAACGTCACACATAGCTACTGTCTGCCACCCTCGCCATTTTGGGAGTCAATTTGCACATACAAATTATGTTAAGTGTGTAAACACTGCATTGCCAAACGTGCTCACTAAACGGTATAACACATGGAGACAATGACTCCCCAAAATGGCGCAACCAAGATTATTGTGATGATGAAGTCAGGTGAATTGGGTCAATATGGGTTAAAGTATTTATTATTTTTGTTGCCCGAGACCTTGAGAGCTCTGAACCAGAAACAACTATCTGCAGTAATTCACTGATCAAAATTTTGCAGGGCCCGATTTCACAGAGCAGCTTTTAAAAAAACACAAAAATAAGCTAGGCGAAAAATAATTGTGCCTGCTGGCCCTCTACCAACTAAGCTATCTTGCCGTATGTTGGTGGTCTCCCCATTTTGTCAGTATCTTTGTTCAGGGGTGCCAGTCAGAAGACATTCAACATGTAACTGCCGTACAGCCAGGGATCACACCCAAGTTTACGATACAACCTGGAAAGCAGCAGCAGAGGGATCACCTTAAGGGGATGTGACTTTTTAATTTCAAATATCAAGTTATAAACCACAAGGGAAACTAACCAGGTAACATTTAAAAAATAATTTGTGTAAACAATATATGTTATGTACGGTACAACCTAGAGTCATTCATGGGAATGTATGGATGAAAAATTGAGGTTACCTGGCAGAACACTGTGATCTTTAAGACTCCTGAGTTGTACCATGAAGGCATGTGGACCGTAACTCTTGCCTCCGATAATCAGCTGAGCCAGCACCACAGCATGAGTTGACGTTTTGCCCACTGAAAACATAACAAAAATCATTCTTCTATAATCCCGTACGACAACATTTTCATGACATAAAGTTTGTTTTTACCCTTCCACTGATGTGTATTAAAGGCATCGTACAAATTTGGTAATTGTCAAAGACCAGTGTTCTCATTTGGTGTATCCCAACATATGCATAAAATAACAAGCCTGTGAAAATTTGGGCTCAATTGGTCATCGAAGTTGCAAGAAAATGATGAAAGAAAAAACACCCTTGTTGTACAAATTTGTGAGCTTTCAGATAGGAATAAAAACTTCCTGCAAGAAGTTTTTATTGTTTTAGTGAGAAATTACCTCTTTCTCAAATACTACGTTACTTCAGAGGGAGTCGTTTCTCACAATGTTTTATACTATCAACAGCTCTCTGTTGCTCATTACCAAGTAAGTTTTTATGCTAATATATATTTTGAGTCATTACCAAATGTGTACGATGCCTGTATAAGCACTGTATACTCTGTATTTTCCCGAGTTCTGTGAACAAAAATCCACAGGCAAATCATTAAGAAGGATAATTAAGAAGGGTCTATTAACGTACATGCTCCAGGCCACCATTTCATCGATGTCAGGGTGGGTGTGGTAATAATAAACTCCTGCGATGATGGGTCGTATGTCGCTGTGGTTTCAAGGCCTGGAATGTAGGTACCTGACAAGATAGAACAGGGTCAACAATACAAATGTATTATTAATACATACAGCTATGAGGAACATTCATATCAAACAAAATTTGAAATGTATTTGCAAATAGTGCTTTATTATACATTGGTCTGAGGCAAAAAAGAAGAAGAAGGTAAATAGGAAAGACAATTTATCAAATATCCTTTGTAAGTTCAATTCATGTAAAGTTGTTACATCACCAAGAACATTTTAATATTAATCACCAAGATCCACTTACAAGGATTCTTGCTGTCTATGAGACAAATATCATTTTGGATTTGGGAAACCAACACCCAAACTGTTGGACTCTGATTACAATGAAATGCCTGAACCAATACAGTATTCTCCCTTAACAGTGGCCCACTGGCCAAAATACTAGTTAAAACACCAGAGGACCAGTCAAAATTCTCTCCAAGTGGTCCGACTGGCTAGTTCAATTATGAAAAGAATCCCTATTAATATGAAAAATGAAATTTTATGCATCAGTTTGACAGAAAAGTTTTGTTTTGTTTTTGATGGGTTTCAGTTGGTTGCATTCAGTTAATGGCTGTAAACTCCCTTTATATTTGCCTGCACCTTGAGTATGCATTACAGACCAGCCTAAAGCCTGATTCATACTTTTATGTGAAAGTGAATGCGAAGCAACTTATACGATGCAAACAATCAGGTACAAGCAGTTTTTCAATTTTGACGCAAGGAAATTCACTTTCGCAATTTGCGTAAAGTATGAACCGGGCTTTGAGCATGGGTGGAGTATCTTGATTCTTCTTTCATCTTACCATGGCCTAGTTCCGTCTGGGCGTACGTCCCCAACATCCTCATATTCCTTGCCTCATCAAGCCAGCGAGCCTTCTGCTCTTCAGTCCCTTGATTCTCAATGAACGTCACAAACATCAAGTCATGAATTCCAAATGTCTGCTCGTTACTTAGGGCCCTAGGAGAGACAAATTACCACTATTCAAATCAAGAACTACCAGACCTGATACTACACAGAGGCAGGAGATGCCTGTCTGATCATAGAGCTGCTTAAGCACAAAATATTGCTAAACAAATTTCTGCTTAGCAGAAATGAGCAAGATAACAGACACAGATGATACATGTGACATGGTAGTTTGGCTGGTAACCTTATTCTGCTAATCATAATTTGGTTGTGCTTAGCTACTTTAGTTGCCAAGCAGCTCTATGGATTTGGGCCCAGGTCTTTCACTTGGTGACCCATGACACGTGTGTGTTCACCCACAAAATTTCACTTTTACCCTAAACCAGTTAACACCAAAAGATGTGTATGCAAGCAGCATACGTACGGACACACCTCTGTTGCCCTGGTCTTGGCCTCGGTGCCCATTCAAAAGTTTCCCCTAGACTTCAAGCTTTTCCTACAAAAGTGGCCTTGCCCTCTCATTGGTGAAATTTTAGGCCTTTAGTTTTCAGTATTACATGTATATTGCATCTGAATGTAAACACTGTATTCAGATTAAGATAAATATTTTGAGAAAAATTAATCTTAGCACCTCAGTACTCATTTAGAATTCCAATAAATCAAACTGAAATAAAACAATATGGTTCTTTGAACAAATTAATATTCATAAATACCCAAAACAGTTTACCCATTCTGATTGGTCGAGAGGAGATCAAATGGCCATATTTATTCATGTAGTAGAGACATGGTAAAAAGTGTTTAAAAACATAGGAGCGTTGGCACACAAGCTTACACGGGTGCTAATTTACAAATAACGTAATCAAGACAAATCAATAATCAATGTAAAACCTACATGTATTAGTACAAGTGTGTACGCACAATCGTTGAGCATCGCATGCAATCTGACCCTCAGTGAGCAGAACAGTTTTACAGATTTTCCTATATCAGTTCACTTTTTAACCAAAAAGTGCTTTTATGAATGGGAATAAAAGAGTAGTGACTCGGTCTTAAATGGCCGTTTTTAAAAAACCTTGAAGGATTGTGGCTAGATGATAAAGACCGAGCCAAAGGTAAGGTCCTTTATTACACGGCCACGGCCACCACCCTGCCGGTTTTAAACAGACTTTTAAGACCTTGTCACCACTCTTTTATTCCCTTAGTAAAACTGGCAGATATTTACCTGTAGATTATATCCCAGATCTCTGAGAATGTGATGTTGCGAGTCTTCTTGAAATCAATCATACGTAGAGACCTCTTCACACCAAGGTCAAATGTTTCCGCCGAGGTCCTGAAGTAACGGTCTCTCTCACTGAAGAGAGGGTCTTGGAACAGACATGATTCTAAGACAAGAAAATAGGGGATAATATTTTGCACATGGTTACGTTCTCCTATTATCAAGCATATTATAAAAATCATTTAAAAACCTTACACAGGTCGTATCCGAAATAGCAGCTATGGCTGTTGATAAGGGCCGGCTTAAGGCCTACTTTTTCTTCCAGAATTTTTAAAATAATGTTTTTAAAAGAGAGGGGTGAGAGCCATTGCTGAAAAAAAAGTCAGGATCGAAATTTCAGGAGGTAGGGCCTATGTTGAAATGATGGCATTTCCATTTTTGGGGTAACCGCAGGGATTTAGAATTCACAGAGTTTTTAGGAAGAGTGTCCTCAGCACTAGAGAATAAGATCAAAGAGCAAGTTTTCTTTACATTTGGAAAAAATATAGGCTGATTTTCTTCACCAGGCCGACTTAAAAAAGTCTGAATTCTGATAAAAGTCTGAAATTTCCATATATACAAACGTGCTGAGCACAGGCCTGGAATTACAAGGGCACCATGGAACCCATGGCTTCTGTTGCCATGGTACTGGGCTTGGTGCCCTTTGCCAAATGAAAATTGCCCTGTCCTCTCAAACATGAAATTGCAGGCCTGTGAGCCGTGAGTACAATGAGAAAATAATATTGCCATGTCAGTGCAAATACGTTGAGTCTCCACTTTTTAAATACATGTACTGCTTTATTTCACGCAAACCAAGTTTGTACATCAATGATTGATAGCTTTAGGCAGACAAGTTTCAAACATGCAGTGGCGTAATCTCTCTGCCCCCCCCCAAATGAGATTAAAAAAATACACAAATAAATGGTTTGATACATTAAATAGTCCCCAAAATTATGACTTTATACCCCCACTCACTACTCCTGGAACTACAGAACTTTTTTGTATGTGGTTCGTTCCGCTATCGTCTCCACGATAGCAGAACGAACCTCATAGTTCTAAAAGTACCCGCTCACCTCCCCGAACTGAAAATGTC
This sequence comes from Plazaster borealis, assembly GCA_021014325.1. NCBI lineage: Eukaryota > Metazoa > Echinodermata > Asteroidea > Forcipulatida > Labidiasteridae > Plazaster > Plazaster borealis. Next base: position 23,228,922 of record CM037474.1, read on the forward strand.
TGGTTATGCTACTGCAAACAATAATTTTTCATAAAGACTATTTTTGAGGATGTTTTTGCACTGACAGAATGCCACTTTAGGGGTAGAACGGGTAGAATTAGTCTGATACCGATGTGACGTCTGCGTTCGGTTAACTCCCTCCCCCCATCGATGATGTACGTCATCTGCCTGATGAGTTCCTTGGTGAGCGTTGCATTGTCTCGCTCTCTTTGGATGTCAGGATTTATGGAGTCTGGGATAATACCAACACCAACATCAGCTGTAGACATGCTACGAGAGTCCTGCTGGGTCTGGGCCATGGTTCTTATCTGAAAAGAAAATTTGAGAATATTATTTCCAGCTTTGTTTATTTATGACAGGGCTCGAATTTTACACTGGACCACTGGTCCGAGGCCAGCAGTTTTAGTGTCGGGCCAGTAAACTTTTGACCGGACAAGTCCACCGGTCTTGTGTTTTTTAATTGAATATTAATGAAGAATAATACCTCACTGTGTAAAATCTTGAACAAACAATAATATGTTCAGATGTTGAGTTTGAGTCTGATAAAATACCTTTCAATTCTACTGAGTCATGACATAATGAAGTACGTATATACCCATATAAAGACAACTGAAATCAATCTTCTCTTAGTCTACTCTTAGTACATCATGTACATTTCTTTCGCGCTTAACAGTTAACTCAAATGCATGTTAAACTGTGTCAGGAAGTTTTTTCTTATTTTGATTTTAGTCTTGTAAAAAGAATTCTCGTCCAGTAAACATTTTGAGCCACAACCCCTGTGGTCTTGTGGATTTTACCCAAAGTTCAAGCCCTGTATGGGAAGCGGGAATAAGATTGAATCAGATTGAGATTTAATTAATACAAACTTATCAAGTCATTAAATAAGTTCATCTGGATTGTTGGTAAATCATGGATTATGAGGGGCATACCAGCTCCAGAACATTTATGACCAACTCATCCAAACCACGCCTACATGTACACCGCTCTCTTTGATAACAAAAATGGTGTAACAGGCAGTTGAATCTCCATGGTCCATACCACTGCGATCCCAACTACAGTTGCGGCGCCCCAACTAACGCTCAAGTTGGGACCAGTCCCAACTATAGTTTTTCAATTCAATTCACTTTATTTCCAATTCCAAACAAATAAACAAAACACTTAGGTAGTGAATGAAGAGTAATTTTTTACAAGCAAATGGAATAATGATAATTCATGAAGTAATGCAATAAAACAACATTTACAAGCAAAGGCAAAATATAAATTACGCTACGGGAAACAAAACAAAAACCAATACAGAGCACAAGGTGATGGAGTTGTAGGGGGCCCATAAAAAGCAGGGCTTGGAAAGAAGCAAAATTAATAGGTGGCGAGAGCGAGGAAAATGTAGTGGCATATCAAATCAGTTAACAAAAAGAATCAAACACAAAACAGTAGGCGCTAAATAAATACTAAGCAATAAAATGAGAGATGAATATGAAACAGATAAAAAAACCCGAAACTTTACATCAATAATTTAACAGGAAATAGAACATGACAAGTAAGGTGTGTAATAAAATTAATACTAGAGAACAATCAAAATAATGGAAAACCAGAATTAGGCAACAAGACTATAGGTGAATAGGTGAATAGGTGAATATAAGACATAGAACTAGGCACAATTATTAAGGAGGAACTGCTTAAACTTACATTTAAATATTTTCAAAGAAGTGGCATTAGTGAGAGGAGTGTTCAAAGAGTTCCAGAGTTTAGGGCCTTGGTATTTAATACTATTGTGAGAAAGAAGGGTGCTGGTAAAGGGAAGGTGATAATGAGAAGCTTGACGGGTACAATGAGTATGGATGGACAGATCATGGAGGGCTACCTCCATGGACAGATTATGGGTGAAAATGCTTGGGGCGATTGTCAAGTTGGGGCGGAACATGGCCAATGAATGTGATACACCTTGACCACTATAGCCCACCTTGTTGAACTGATAACAGCTCCAGTTAAAACTCCAATTGGAGTATTTTGGAGGTCTCCCCAACCAAGAACACCGTGAGTGTTATGAGACCGATGTTAAAAAGAGCCATTACAGCTCAACAAGGTGGGCTACTTGACCACACCGACCACACCGACCACACATGGTCAGATAGTGGGGCTAGGTCGTCAAACTCAAAAGACAAGTTGACGTTCGTTGTACACAGAAGAATTGCTATTAACAGGACGATAGTTTCTTATACTCAAACTATCACAAAAAGCATGGAGGTAGAAAAAGCAATGCTACTTACTTTTGAACAAAGATCTGTACAAGAGCCAGGACAAATCACTTTTTACAACAATCAGATCATAATGTGAAGGCCACAATCTTCGTTTTTACTGCATGTCGGTGGTACCTGGCATTTTCAATGTGATACGACGGCTGTTTGATGCATAGTGTGCTGCTGTAATCTGCTTTGTAGTGTACATCAAACAGCCTTTGATTATTGTGTTGTTGCTTTCGCGGTGGCTCAAGCCAAAATGCTCCACCCACCTTGGAGGGCTTGGTCTTCCTTGCTCTATGGTCTTATCATTATGAACAGACCGATGTTAAAAGAGAGATAATAACCCAATAAGATGGAAGCTACGGTCAATTATAAAGCAAGTGGCCAAAGTTTCCTTCCTCTATGGTTGTAATATACATCATGGAAAAAAAGAAACTGCCGGTTTTTCTGTCCTGCATATTGCTCCAAAGCATGACCCAAAAGTTTCAAAACTTCAGCTTCAGCTCCGTCAACCGGCCATGGAGCTAGACCTCAAGTTTGAAGCCTTATACAAAAAGTCACATTTTCACAAGAACCACTGACGGAGAGTGCCCATGGAGGCCATGCTGAGCCCAAGCCAGAGCCTAAGCTGAAATGGTGATTTTGCCAGGACTCTAAATTCGGAAGGAACATAGGATTTGAACTAAATGACCCTGCATGCCTGTTGATAATGACAGCAAGCAAGGTTCAAACAAAAATGTATGGAGTGGTTACATCAAATGATTTGTGGTGCTACAGGATTTCAACTGTGGCCTGGAATGCGGGGTGGGGGGGGGGCCCGGGGGGCACATGGGGTTTCCGATCCATTCGAACAGTTTATGGGCATGCCTGTGAATTTTCTAGTCATGTCTCTGGTGAGTGTGAAAGAGGTTTCATTTCCTCTTTTTTTACATTTGAGCACTGCTGAGGTAGTTGTTAGAAATGTCTTCGCACGTCTTTTGCATATATGGCCATTTCCAGCTTATAGCTAATTTCACACTCACAAAAACATATGAATAGCCATCATAACAAAGTGCTCAACTATAGTTTTATTAAATTCCCTTGTATTGTTGTTAGTAACTTGTATTGTTGTTAGTAAAGTACTCTAAGAGTAAATAAATGTTCCATCATGCCAACCACGAACCATTAATTTGGTGCTTGATAATGTGACATAGTGTGCCTATACTTCCCTATTGTAGTTTGGGAATCTCAGGAATTCTTTAGAGGAGTTTAGGGAACTATGGGATTTGATAAAATATACCGAAGGAGCTAGGAGGTCCTGTATTCAAGGTGCCCATCATAATCAAGGCATAAGTTTCACGTCACTGCGCGTGATGTAAACAACCCCTAGAGACGAAGTAACATTTTCTACTTGCCAAACATCGAGTCTCCTCTCCCTTGACCTAAACTTGGAGACAGATAACCTTCCACCGTTAAGTTGTACTTGTAATATCAATTCAAAGAAAAAGCTATGGTACCCCGAAAACCGGGGACTGGAGGATATACATGTATATATATATATTTTGGAGGCTCCATCTGCAACATATCCGGCTTGGTATACCACAAAGCGTAAATTATGACGTGATTATCAACGACAACGACGAATCACTTCATCACGTTTCTTGTATGTAAATATGACAGCAATGGGTTTACTGACCACTGCTCATAAACTTAGGCAGAGTCCGAAGCAAGCAACTTCGGTTAAGACTATATATGTCCGGTCGCTGCAGCAACAATGTTGAAGAATCAGACTTTCCAGCAATCCGGCCACAGCTACTGCTGCTGAAGCTGTCTCTATCGACACGTCCAATAAGAACACAAATACAGTCACTTCGATAAATTTTGTTTAATATCTCTTTAATAGTTTATTATTTCATTATGCTCAAGTTACGTGTTGAGCTGTGCTTTTTAATACTACACTCAGTTGTAACACATTAACACATTGAGTAATCTATATCTTAATGAGTTGTGCTCTATACATTAAATTATACACATTCTGCACTATACAAAGGTGTCTCAGTTTTGCTTTTTGAAAAGATATCTTTCACAATTTCTGATTGCGAGACAAAACAAACAGAAAGGGGTGGCTTTAGAAACTGAAGTGATGGTACAAAACTGAAAAAAACACCCACCAAAACCAATACAACAACACAACAACATCTGGAAGAAAACAGGTGGTTTTGGCGGATGACTGAAACTCCCCTAAAGTATAAAACTAACCTGTCAGTATTTTATAACAGGACCGAGGAGTCATTATCTTCTTTTGTTTCTACTGCTTCAAACTTTTTCTTTTTTGGAAAACTTTTAAAAATTAAATGGTCTTTTATAAATTTTTGAATTAGACATTCAGTCACCATTTGTCGAACGTCTTTTTTTTCTTTTCTTAAAAAGAGCTGCGAACAATTGCAATCAGGGAGATTTTGTACAACAATCAGATATTTAGAATTTACATTCAACATACTAGGGAAAAAGTTTCCATAATCAGGGAGATTTTCAAATTTGTCCAACAGAACATGGAAAGATTGGTTGATTTTCAGGGAACTTTCTGCAGAATCAGGGAGAGTTGGCAGCTCTGTTTTAAGCAGAATGATTGGTGTTTACATTTGTAATGTTGTTTCAAATCTTTACACAAACTTTCTAATGTTATTTGAAAACTGTAAAATAATATTGTTTTCAAAAATGTACCATCTCTTCATATATAGTGTTTATGAACTCAAATCTGAGAGTTCTTCAGTTTGATAAGTCCGCTGAAATCTTTCTTATTTACAATCGCAAACAAATTTGAGTAAATAAACCATTGATTAAAATCTACCAAAGAAAACATCATTACAAAGGTCATTTTGTTGTCTATTCACACACCTTTTCGAAATAAGCTAACGATAAAAAAAACACCAACTCAGTTACAAATAAATAAATCAAATAAGTAATGGTGTGAAAACTCTTGATATATATACAAGTGCAGATCCATTTTACAGTTTATCTTCAACTTTTGTTCAATTTAATCAATAAAACCGATCCTCTGTGAAGGGATGGGTAAACAAATTTATATTTGTACACGATGTCATGTTATTAAATCTTAAATAGGCACAATTTCATCAGTTAAAATTAACACAGACCAGGGTCTTATTTTAAGTATGAAGCCAGGGCCCAATTTCACTGTGCTGTTTGAAACAAAGCACAAAAATTAGCAAAGCACAAAATAATTTTGCTTACTAGAAATAGGTTACCAGCCACTGGTCTCATGGTAATATTTGCTCAGCAGAAATTTTTCAAGTAACATTGTCTGCTTAAGCAGCTCTATAACATTGGGCCCACATACAAATTTGCTTAATTTATTAGATTGAATTACATGTTCTTCTGATTACTTTGCACAGTTGTGAAAAAACAACATCATTCTGTAAAATTCCAATTTGTTTTACTTTACTTTTTTATCCATAAACTGGTTATTTATTGAGCTACTTTTCACAATTTTTTTTCAGAGCTTTAAATTTCACTCGAAACCCCCCTTATTTGGAAATACACATGTGTATTATCTGCCAATTGATGGCTGGTGGGTTGGGGTGGGGTAGGGGTAGGGGGTGAAAACACACCACACAGTGCAACACACAGCTGAAATAAGTACAATGAGAATTCCTCATAACTCTATGGGGGTCACTAGTGATGGGGTCAAGCGAGGTTGATGACCCTTCAGAGTCTACCCATCAACAGATAAGATTAATCTCAATCTGCCTCCCATACCCATGCCCCCAACAAAAAATTATAATAGTAAAACAAACCTACATAAACAACAATAATAATAATAGTAAAAAAGAAACAATTTCAAATAAATCTGACTGTATTTTAGATATTTTTGACTGCAAATTATACACATATTTGTCAAATTGTAGCAAATATTTTGATAAAAAAGCCTTTAAACACATGTGGCAAGCTAAAATGACATTATAAAAAGCCACAGTTACAGCATTGTCTGACCAATCATTATTTCCCAAAGCACACAGTGAGTAATACTCCTCAACACATTTGGTGTAGGTACATGTTTTTAAGACAATAATTTAAACTGTACACAATTACACAATAGACCTTTATCATGCTGCCACCATTCTGGTCTTGTTCCCTGTATCCAACAGCAGTAATGCATGCTAATATTCATTGTACAAAAAGGAACCAGACTATTTCTCCTTCCAGCCTCGGTTTGGTTACATTGAGTTGAATGGGAGAAAATCAAGATGGCCGCACCATGATAAAGGTCTTTTGGTTTAGGTTTTTAAAATGTGGATATAAAATGTAATATGGAGGCCATACAAGTCTACGCAGAGGAATTGTAAACACAAAATAAATAACAAAAAAAACACTCAACAAACTTATTGAAAGCGGCTTATGAATAATTCATTTTTCACGTTGGACACTGACAATAATTCAAACATCAATAATGTGGGTGCTTGGGATGGGAAATTCATGATGCTAGATTATCCCATCTTTTCCATAAGTAAATTTAATTTATTGTAACATCCACATTTATGTATTGGATTGGTATCAACCCCCTGCATATGATGTCACAAGCTCGAACAGCGCCCTCACCGAGGTCAAAGGATGATCTATCATTAGCTGGTAGTTGTGCATGGCACATAACATGCGTGCACATTTCCATTGGTTGACCTCATCATGGCGGCTTATGGAAGGGGTCGATTGCAAACAGTTTCCGTTTCACAACCCTGTCACATTTATCAGGTAACAAATAAATAAATAAATGGAAAAAAACACAACAAAACTTAAGCTTGACAGTTTTTTATACACTTTACTTTACATGAACTGTCGATGTGACCTCAAAATAAACATGTTTTCCCCCTGAAAAGGGTATCCCCGGTGATTGATAAACATTTGTATAATTATTTACATTATTCACACAAAGATTTGTTACATGCCCAACAAATCTACTTTCATAAACAGTTCCTGCTGTCAAGGTTGTACATCCATGTTTGGTTTTACTTTTCTTCAAATATTTAACCAAAAAACATACACAACCACCCTAATGGAGAAATAAATTTAAATAACAAAAATATATATTATGCATTATTTGTTAACAGGAAGAATAGCAACAGAGTAAAAAATTAACAGCATTATGAAGTATTATTATTATTATTATTATTTCTTTCTTTTCAGGAACATTCCTGGACTATTTTTGAGTCAGAATTTTACTTTTATTCTTGTATAAAGAAGTGGTAACTTTCTGAAGTAACAAAAAAAAGCTTCAACTTTAAGACATTCTAATATTTGTGTCCTAAGTTTAAAAATGTAAAAGTTTAATGACAGTTCCAGACCAAATTGTTACGAAATCTGAATTGTATCTCTTCCAAACAATGTTCTTACTTTTCACTCCAGGGTTCGAGTATCAAGTTTCACTCTGAAAAGAACATCATTATGGACTTTAGCAAGAAAACAAAACTAAACCAAACTATAAATTCATCTTGAATGATCACACACTAATATTAATATTATTATAACACACAGGATTCACTCTAATACATGCCATATCATTTTCATGTGAGATTGCAGCAAGATTTTGAAATAAAAACCAACAACATTTGGACCCTTATCTTGGCTCAGTCACCTTGTTTCTCCCTCCATTCAACTTAGCACATCCAAAACATAGGCCAAATTTCATAGAGAGGCTTAAGCAGAAAATATTGCTTAAACAAATTTCTGCTGAGCAAAAATTAACAGGATACCAGTCACAAATGGTACACATGACATGGTGTTTTGGCTGGTAACCTAAAACTGGTAAGCTACTTGTTTTAGTGCTGAGCTACTTTTTGTGCTTAAGCAGCTCTATTAAATTGGGCCCAAGCGAGAAGAATAGTCAGGTCCTTTTATATGAAGTGTGAATTTGAATTTTCATCGTCAGTGTGTATACAGGGGACTTGACAAAGATGGCAACAGCATAATTGACGTTTAGGCCATGTTCAAATTGAAAGCTGCGGCTGCAGCTATTGTTTAGCGCCGATTGACACTTTTGTTCACAAAAGAACCTGCGTTTGCATATGTATGTCTGATCCAACAAGGCTATTTTTGGGAAAACTATATTTCATCAAAATGATAGCTATTAAAAATGACATGGCAATATAAAAGAGTCTGACACCCTTTGACATTGGACTTCAACAACAAATAAACACATATGGGGATCAGTCTAAACACTCTCCAATACTGACGGGGGTTCAGGAATGACAGACTATAATACAATTCATCTGGTGGTGAAACATCAACTTGGAGCATTATAAATTATATATCAAAAGCTAAACAAAATAGTTAAAAACAAAATCAGTTAAAACCATCAGGGAAGGTACAGCATTTGTGATGAAACCCTCAAGCAAGGCATCTCAAGCAAGGTGCCTCTAGTACATTGTCAGCACATGCTTCCAAGCTTTTTCCGTAGGTTAAGAGGGTTTGTTTTTGCATTTTTTCCAAAGTTTTTTTTAATTTAAGTGTGTTGTTTACATGTCCAGGTATTGCCAGGGTAAATTTAAGATTATTTGTTTGCTTAATTAATTAAATTTATCTACCATTGACAATTGACATAACAATTTTGTACACAAAGGACGCTGGCAGAGTTTTTTGCAACCCCTCCTGGCCAAATCACTGACCCCTGTTGATTGACACCCCCTCTAGAGGTGTAGCATGGTCCAACTTAGGATATGGCATAATGAGCTTACTGGTGTGTACGATGTGGATAAGGCAATGGAAATAAAAACTTATGTCTGAAAGTGTTGACAGCGGCCATCACTGCAGGGAGTTAAGAATCACTTAAAGCAAAGAGCAAGAAAGCAAACTACTAAATGCTTGGGCATTATTTTATGGTACTGCTTAATTACCGCGGAACTCTGTACTTTTGCCGCGCTATGTACGGCCCATAGGCGTATGCACTTTACAGGATGCCGTAAGTGCAGACAGAATTATGTTATAAGTAGCACCGTAAAATTTGGAATTGATTTGGAATTGTCCAGTTTCATGGAGCTGCTTAAGCACAAAAACTAAGGACAACCGCGGAACTCTGTACTTTTGCCATGCTATGTGCGGCCCATAGGCATATGCACTTTACAGGATGCCGTAAGTGCAGACAGAATTATGTTATAAGCAGCACCGTAAAATTTGGAATTGATTTGGAATTGCCCAGTTTCATGGAGCTGCTTAAGCACAAAAACTAAGGACAAAACAATTTTTCTAAACAGAATAAGGTTACCAGCCAAAATGATATGTCCTACATGTATGTACCATTTGTGGCTGGATTACTGCTAATTTTGGCTTGGCAGAAATTTGTTAAGCAATTTGTTTTGCTTAAGCAGCTCCATGATTTTGGGCCCAGGGGTTGACTCAGTTATAGATACATGAGTACCCTTCACCGGTACATCTGAAAGGCTTTAATTTAAACATCAAATTATCTTCAGTGGGAATGGTTCTTACAGGTGCCACAGTTTCAAATTGAAAGATTTGTTTAAATGTTATTGTTATTTATTACTTAATTGTTTATTACACATCCAACAGCACAATAGGTGCCCAAAACGGGATGAATAGGAAATGAGGTAGGGACTGAAAACCCAATCCACATCTGAGCTCCGGTCTGTGGTTGGATTCGAACCGGGGTCCACAGAGGTGAAAGGCTGGGGAAAGAAACCACTGCGCCAACCTAATCAAAAGCATCCCCAAGATTAAGTACCAAAAGTTACCTCACCATGAGCGTTGGTCGCAGTTACTCGACTTTACTAAAATGACCATCATAGACTGGATAAGGTTCAAGATAACTAAGGCGGTTTATGAATTGGCAGCTACAGCTATGGCTACGGCTGGATCACCACGTCATCATGCATTGAAGTATAGGATGTTCATAGCAACACCCTTAGCAACAGCCATAGCCGCCAATTTGGATATGGCCTAAGGTTGCGAGTCATAGGCCCTTTTCGAAACGACCGGCTTCGGCTTCGGATTCGGCTCAGGCTAGCTAGGCCCCTCAGTTGTTGTGACTATACGCGTGCTATGCGTTCAGGGATTCAGACGAGAGAACAGAGCCTGAGCAAAATCCAAAGCCAAAGCCGGTCGTGTCGAAAAGGGCCATACTTGCTTTCAGTGTCATGCTACAAAAACATATCACATTAAGAAATAAATACGTTTGCTAAACCACCTTCTTTTTGTAAAAAAAAAAAACCCCAAAACATTCACCGCCAAATACAATTATTCTTTTTAAAGAAGAAAACCTATTATCATTTTTCCAAACACATGAGCACCTTTTTTTATATGAAAGTTGTAAATTCTAGATAAGTTACATAATCCTAGAAAGCAGGAAAATTCACATAAACTTAAAAATTAAAAACTACCAATGCTGTGCCCTTCCAGTAGACCCTGTTTAGCAAATTCTGAAAAGACTTTGAGCATCATAACAATTATGTATGTAAAAGAAAAATCCTTAAATACTAAAAATAGACATGGAATGATTGGCTTACAACCTCTTAAGGATTTTCTTTGGTACAATATCTCTCATTGGTCGAAAAATGAAAAAAGAACTTTCAGAGTGCTCATCTTTGTTTATTAGGTGATGCATTTCATCATTCAATTCATGTATTTGTGTAGAATTGAGAGTTTCAAAAATATGGGAAAATTGTTACTTTATTATCATGGAAATTATTTAAAACCGAGTGGCAATTCCTTCAAATTTTTTACAATTGTGATGTTGAAAATCAACACATTTTTTTAAATTTTAAACCAAAAGATTTCCCAATTAAAAGAGTTATTAGTAAACGGCAATAAGAAAATTTTATCATGAATATTTGGAACTTAAAGGAAATTAATTGTTCAACTATTACTTGTCATATCACAAAATTAATTTGTAAAAGTTTTAAATCAGCGTTTTGTTTCTTTCTGCAGACTAAGAAAATAAGCTTGCTCCCCAATGCCATTTACTTAATACAAATTCAGGACATCAAATCCTCAAAACTGGGTTTTAAAAATCTGTCCACACATCAATACAAAAAAAAATCACAGAATAACCACTTAATATTTAAAAAAAATGATATAGAGAAAGCAGCTGTCAAGTGATAGACCATACCATGATGCAGTCACATGACAAATTAGATGACCTATGACATGACCAATCACATGCGTGTCTCCTCAGACTTGGTGCTGTGATTTCCAAGTGACTCCCTGCTGCGCGATTTGAACTTCGTCGACCCACCGAACCGGTAGTCCGGCGTGGACATTTCAGCGTTCTCATGATTGGTGTCCGGCAAAGGTTGGCCCATGAGGGCGATAGTCTCTCCATCCTCGATGTGAACAGAGTCGTGCTTATCGTTCTGCAAATGATCCTGCAAATTCAAATGGATATCTGGAACAACTGTGGTGTCCGAGACTGTGCTGGGTGTTTCGTTCCCTAACCGTGACTTAGAGTCCATACTTGCATCCAGTTCTGTTCCGCTGATCCCCTTGTCTTGGTACTTCTCCGCGACGTCATACACCTCAGGGGCAGAGTCTTTGGGGGAGTCATTTGGGGGTGTAACCTCCAGGGCGTTTGTGTTAGTGATGCTCAAATTTGTTGGTTTGCGTTTCTCCGACTTCGTCCGCCGATGCCAGAACTTTGACGGGCGCTGGTTACGCTGTGTGCCCGTGCTGGCTAGAGTCTGGCTGCGGGCTCGGTACCAGTTGTCGCTGTCGAGTGAACTGTTTCTTGCTGAGTCTGACATCTGCCGTAGATTACTGCTTTCAGGCAGAGCAGTCATGTAGCGCGCATTTTGCCAGTCCTTGTTGTTTTCTGTTTCGTTACCATGACGAGGCATAGATTGCACCTTGAAGCTCTTCATTTGCTGTTCTGCAAGATACACACTCTGGAGTGCACGGTACACAAAATGGTATTCATCCTACGCAAAACCAAAAACAAAAAATTACATTTATTAGGAAAACTGGTAAATCAATTCTTCTATAGACCGATTTTGTTTAGCCTGTACACGCAAGTGTCACTTGCTCCGCCGCCATTGCTGGGACGCTGGCAGTGTAACATTTTGTACACAAAGACATAAAAAACCTGTTGTCTGTTTGACTTTTTGTGCGAATTAAGTGTCTTCCTCTATAAATTACACAATTTCCCTGACAGTACAGCATGAAAAAAATGAATATACTATTAAATATTTGAAGCTAAACAGAAAGTGAATACTGAAATTCTGTTGTAAAAACCTTGCTGATGTAACTGATTTTAAACCCGACCATACAGTTTCCGTGTCTATCACACTTAAACTACCTTTTGTCTGCGTCATTTTCAGGATTCAGTTTCTTTTTAGTTGCAAATATTCATGGTCAGTGATCTCTACATCGTTATGTTATGCTATCCCGTCACAGAAATTGTGTAAATCGTTGAGAAAAAAACAGCTGAGGTTATCTAAGGTTTTGAAACTTTATAGCGGAGTTCTAGTCTAGTTTAGGACATTCCAACCCAAATGTTACCCAATAGGATTTTCCCTGTGTGACAAAGGCCAAAGGTCAATTTAAAACTCACCTTAGCTGTGAACATTCTGGGTCTCTTATTTGCGTAGAGTTTGATTGTTTTGTACACATCAACACTGCCCTCTATTGTAAGCTCTTGATGCAAGGTGAAGAGAGCGCAAAACGTTCCTGCAGTCCGACCCCCATATCTAAAGGTTGATAAAAAATAGTCATGTTACCAACCAAGGTGGATACCAGCGATAGATTACCACTGATTTTGTAATACAAAACATGGCATTTTATAAAATGTTATAAACCACAGATTCCTTGATATGCTTTACAAACTAGTAAAAGCCTTAATCATAAAATTGATTTTTTGGGGTTAAATTATGTAACTACTTAGTGCTGTCAATTCAAACATACTACTTAGGCCCAACAAACAAAACATTTTGGTTGCCTGTAACATGCAGGAGAAAACGAGGGTCGGTAGGTAGGAACAATTTGTTTTTAAAGAAATTTGTTTACATGAGCAAACCGAAAAATAAAACAAAAAATAAGCGATATGGGAAAATATGGGAAAATAAAGATTTGAAACAAAATTATGTTAGGTTAGTCTTGAAATCTAGTAGTATAGAATAGAAACATGCAGTCTGTCAGGAAACTTTTCAATCAGTCAATTGATTTAAATATTTATGAAGGTTTCTTTTAAGTCTATTTTTGGATACCTGTCATGCACTGTGATTGGGCCGACTACATCTTTGTTTATTTGTGCGAGCATCAGACTTCTTTCCTCCAGTGCGTATATAAGGTCAAAGGCCGTATGGAGTGGGGAGCAGCTGTCTGGCCAATAGCTACAATGGTACTGCTTCACTGTTAACTGGTCTTCATCCTATAAACAATGGAGGGAAAATATGAATAAGAAGATGACGGAAATGCAACTGTAGTTTGTCAAAAAAGAAACCCCAAAACCCCCCCAAAAAACAGAAATTTCCAACCACAGGTAGACTTTGTGCTGCATTTTCCAATTTGCAATGGCACAGCTGAGACACCAAAACAAGGAAATCAGTTATAATAATAATAACAATAATAATAATAACAACATTCATAAAGCGCTTAATACTGGCATTTCTAAGTGCATTAAACCTTAAATTACAAAGAGATGAGTCTTTAATAGAGATTTGAACGAGTCAGTAGAGGTAGCTTGAGGAATATTAAGAGGGAGATTGTTCATAGTGATGGTGCAGCTGAGGTGAAAGCTGAGAGTTGCATGCCCAAGTTGAATTGCTCCAGAGAGTTCAATTATCATTCAGCTCGTGGCCAAGTGGTCTCGTGCATCGGACACAGTTTGTAAGGGCCTAGTCTTCAGACTGTGGGTTCAAAGTCCGGTCATCAAGCCTTTGTCCTTAAACAAGACACTTGACCATTAATTGCGTCTCTTACCCCGGGTGTATAAATGGGAACCTGCGAAGGCAAAGCTTGAGGTTGTATGCTCCCCAGGGAGATGAGAAAGTTTGTAAATGGTTTAAGTATGCCTGCTGAACAGGGATAATGTTGTAAAGCTGCTTGATCTAGTTACTTGGATATGTGTGCTGTATAAGAACCCATTATTATTTACTCCATCAACATCAAACTTTTAACTTGGGAGGACAGCAGCAGCCTTATGAGAGAGAAAAAACAAAAACAAAACAACAACAATACAAAACTTCTGGATAGTTTTGGGCTCCTGTAGATAGTTAATTCCTTTCCACTTAAAGGTAGGGTCATAGATTGGTCTTTGTCACTGTAATGCTGATTTGGGGCCAAATTGTCATCAAAGATACAATATAAGTCACCTGTGAAAGTTTCAGCTGAATACAAAGTCTGTTTGGTGAGAAAACCGCAAAACACCGTTACAGTATTTTCATCAAGAACGTCAAACCCATCCATGTTTAGCGAGGTGACGCGGGTACCAGTCGCATCCCCGGCTTCAGCATTCACATATGGACACCACGGAAATTTGAATCTCCAAAACTCGCCTAGAGTTTTGGAGATTCATATTTGTTGACATACTTTGATTGATTTCTGATCAACGAGGGCATTTCAGACGAAATATTTTCGCAGGATGCTTATCACCATTACTATCTTCATAACAAGTAAGCTTTCCGATAGAAACTACACAATTTTTTGGGGGGTCACTACCAAAGTATGACCCTATCTTTAACCTGATTTACCTGTGAGCAGCTGAGTAGAAACTCCCTTGTGATGAAGGACATATTGGAGTGCTCCTCATCGCACAGCGTTACTTTCATCGTTCCGATCGTCAACGATTCACCCTTATTGGTCGGCCAGTAGATTGGTGTATCATCCTGTAAATGGTACAAAAATCACGTTTGAACTAAGTGCTTTCGATACTTCTGTGAAACCATTTTTTATACAAGAGTGCTTTGTACATATCTTCATTATTTAATAGATATTAAATTTGCATCGGGGATAAAGAATACTATTTCTTTTTACCCATACATCGATGTGTGTAAAGCACTGTATACTCAGTACTCCCCCCCCCCCCCCCCCCGGGTCCTGTGAAAAAAAGATAGGACTCGGGAAAGTACTGAGTATACAGTGCTTTACACCAATCGGTGTATGGGTAAAACCAAATAATATTCCAGTTATTGTTATAAATAATCCTAATTCCCCAGTGTTATTTACTAAGATCCTTCCTCACTCTAACAAAATCCAACACCATAATAATATATGGGAAAACTTAATATAATGCAAAACTCAACCCCCAAACTGTTGGACTCTGATTATGGTGGTATGCCCAATCCCATGTTAAGTATGTTCAATTTACTAGTGCAGTCCCCAATCCAACAGAATCAAACAAAACACGCAGTTTAATAGATCTTAAATTTGCATCGGGTGTTGAGTGGAAGTAGGTCATATCTTGCAGCAGTTTGGGGCTGCTGCGGTCTTTAAAGGGTTAACCTCCATTGCTTCACTTTATACCTCGTCTTTGTCTGTCAGCATGACGATGGTGGTGGAGTTACATTCCCACAGCATCCTCCAGAATTCACACATGGTCTCCTTCATTGGGTACTGGGTCACGATGAACTCCTTGTTTCGACGGTAACCCTAGAAAGAAACAAAATCAACATCCTCTAATATCATAATCTGGGTTTGCTACATTATACACAATTGTTCAGCAAAGATCAGAAGAACCTAAAGTTAAATTAAGAATACATAAAAATAGACACAAAATAACCACCTATTAAAAATGTTTTGTTTTGCCAAATAAAACCTCCATGTATTAGAGAAAAGAGATGAAGATTGATTTGTTTCATTTTTATAAAGACACATTAAATAAATAAAAACCACAAAAACCAACAGGCAGCTCTAACGCTTGATCAAAAGAAATTTTAAATTTCTTACTTTTTGTTGAAAAAAATAAAATAAAAAATAAAAAGTTCAGAATTGAAATGACAAAAATTAAACCTCTCAAACCACATCATTCTACACTAACACATCATTCAAACCTCTTTATGGGCCTGCACCTATTTACATCCAAGCCCTTGAGGAAGGAAAGAACAAGAGAAATCTCCACAAAAATGGGAACACCCCTTTACAGAACTTACGCTCAAGCACAAAATCCCTGCTTATTGAACTAAAATCTACACACACTTGGAGTGATAGGTCATTTTTCAATAGACCGTGCAAGTCTGGCGCGCATTCAAACATTTTTGGGACCACTTTGGTCCAACGTATATTGGTTTAACGCTTGAAGAAAACAAACTTGCACACTTTAACGGGTCTCAATGTTCGAATACGCGCCTAGCACAGTCTATTGCTGCACCACAAGTAAGGAATGCACTCCAACATCTTGTTAAATCCTGCCAGACCACGGACTCTTTTACAAGGGTGAGATTCAGGGCGGACAAAAAGGTCTGAACCTAGGATCCACATTTTAGGAGGTATGTTGAAATGATGACATTTCCACATTTTGGTAACCCCTAGAGTTATAGATTCCAAGGAGCTTCTGGGAACAGTATCCTCAGCACTAGAGAAGTAGATCAAACAAAACAATTTCTTCATACCTGAAGGCAATAACAGACATTTCATTTTTCACCAGGCAGACATAAATCAAAATTGTGAAATTTCTTATTCTTGTCTTGTCTCAAAACACACCTCAATTCAAAATGTCTTTTGATTAATTTTATGTACTTGTATGTCAAAAAGGTACCTGCTTGACTGTATGCTTGTACTTTGTAGTATTTACTGTATGTATTGACCACTTGCACAACGCAGAGCACACTACCCACACACGCCTATCCTGTCAGCCATTTTGGGAGGCAAAATGTACAGAAATGGCAGAAATGGTAGACGCGCATTTTGCAGAAATGCGTTCTGCGTTCTGCAAGGGGTCATTTTACTTTGTTCACTTACACGGCACTGCAAGCACCTTTCTTGTGGAGGCATACTTGTGCTCGTTAATTCCTCATTATCATTATTATAACGATCATCCCCTTCTTACCTGTAGGAAGGAAGCATTGATGTAATCGGAGCTCTCCTGTCCAGCGACCCCGGAGATGGACACTCGGTTCCTCTCAATCGGCAGCAGCTCATTCTTACGATTCTTGCTGCGGTTCAGAACGTGACGCGCCTTGGCAAACTCATAATCTCGAATCTTCTGATGTGTTATGAACTGCAAAGTGAGATGTTGGGGGGAGGGATGGGTGATAAAAGCATTTTAAAAACTGTTGACGCAACCGTTACATAAATCACTCATTAATAATTACAACCAAATTTGCATATTAAAGGTATCGTACACGTTTGGTAATGACTCAAAACAAATATTAGCATAAAAACTTATTTGGTAACAAGCAACGGAGAGCTGTTGATAGTATAAAACATTGTAGGAAACGACTCCCGCTGAAGTAATGTAGTTTTTGAGAAAGAGGTAATTTCTCACTAAAATAATAAAAACTTCTTGCAAGAAGTTTTTATTCCTATCTGAAAGCACACAAATTTGTACAACAAGGGTGTTTTTTCTTTCATCATTTTCTTGCAACTTCGATGACCAATTGAGCCCAAATTTTCACAGGCTTGTTATTTTATGCATGTGTTGGGATACACCAAGTGAGAACACTGGTCTTTGACAATTACCAAACGTGTTCAGTGCCTTTAAGCATATTCCCCTAACAATTATGTAATTAGTCAGGAATCTATGTGGGTGGGGCCTAACTAATGATAGGTGTTTCTATGTGGCTGTTGTAACTCACCTTAAAGTGGTCGTTGAGTAACACCTTCCCGTGCTCATCTGGAAGAGTCATCCTGTCTGTGTATTGTCTCAACTCACACGCTGGTACCTTGGTGTTACCAGCTTTCAACCACTCAAGGAGAACGTCGTGAATGAACACGTACTGTTCCTGTTTAGGCATGACGACAACAACAATATTAGCGAAGGAAACATCATCGTCAACAAAGTAGACATTCTCAACAGCAAAAAAAACATTGTCATCATGATCAACAGCATACATATCCCAACAGCAGGTAGAAAAATAACAATCAACAAAAAACCTTAACAGTTGCATCATCAACCACAGCATAAATATCATCATAAAACTTTCAAAAACAATTCAATGGTAATTGGTTAAATCCAATTCAATATTCAATATTAATTATCCAAATTAAAAACATAAACTTGGCATCCACTGCCCACACATGAGTAAAAAGTACAAATATGAGATTTAAAACAAACATGAGTCACAACGCATTTTATAAACAGAGCAACATCAATAAAATAATCTGTAAACTAAACATCAAAACAGTAATAGTTTATATGTTACAAACACATGTTCTTTTTCCCCTTAAAACTTGGGATACAAGGATAAACATCAAAATTCTTCCAACTCATTCAGTAATCATTAGTGAAGTTTAGTAAAAACGTCATACATTATTCAATAGTGTTATGGAATGGGGACTGCAAAGAAGGCCTGTCATTATTGTTAACATAATGATTGAACAAAGTCAATTGAACATAATCGGAGGTCCAGTAAGTCATATGCGAGATAGATTTGAACGATGTCCGGTAGAATGCCTTAGGTGAAGAATTCCTCAGACTAAATCAAGGGTTGCTATGTCACATGGTTCGGGGCAAGCTTTTGCATTGCACCTCCAGATCCATTTGGTGTTTGATATGTGGCATGGTGTATTCCCCTCACATTGAGCCTTCATTGTGTTCTGGGATCGCAGGATGAATTTTGGGTTTTAGGTTACGCACACCGGTCATGATATCCAGGTCCCAATTTCACAGAGCTGCTAAGCAGAAAATACTACTTTTAAAACAAAATCCTGCTGAGCAAAAATAAGCAGGACACCAGACACAGATAGTACATTTGACAAGGTATTTTGGCAGGTGACCTTATTCTGGTAAGCATAATTTTGTTGTGCTTAGATACTTTTTGGGCTTAAGCATTACTCCTGATCAGCAAAGACTAATATCCTTGGAGTTCCACACATTTCATTGAGAAAAGCTTGCCCCTTACCATTACATACCAACACAGGCCTGGAATTTCATTGTTGAAAGGGCAAGGCCATTTTCATTTTGCTAACAGCACTTCCATTGTCAAATCTTAAAGTCTATGGGAAACTTCTGAAGTGGCACCAAGGCCAAGACCAGAGCAACAGAGGCCATGGTCTATGTGTACTTCCAGGCCTGCCAATACTGGAAGTACAGTCTAAGGGATTCAAATCGAGCATTCACTTTTGACCGAATAAGGCACTGTACCAGACGTCATTCAAATCGAACACGCAAAATGGCTGATTGAAGATGTCTACCAACCTCAGTCTGCACCAAGTAGTTCCTTTGAGTACGTATCCGCTTGAGAAACCCAAAGACATTGACTTTATTCTCCTTCTGCATCTGCTTCAACATGCTGTCAATCACGATGTATGTGCCTGTACGACCAACTCCAGCACTGTTAAAGAGCCGTAAAACAGGTGGAAAGAACACGCACTTTTGGTTAGTAAGCAGTTTTGATGAGTTGTTGAATTAGGGAGATCAATTTGTCACAGACACAACAGTGTCAAGGCACATTAACAATAAAACTCAAACGTTAATTACACAGTAATGTACCCAAGATCAAACAGCTGCTCAAAAAGTACAAGTACACACTTTGCAAGAGATACAAATGAAAAGGGAAATTGTGAGGTTGACAACTTGCTTGTGAGATTGGTGTTTACAGCTTGGATGAGTAACTTATAAGAATGTGTAATTCAATAAACGACTGCTTAAAATGTTAAATGGTGGTAATAATAATAATGGACATTTATAGTTCACAAATGTCTGTCAGATTTGAAACTCCTGAAAGCGCTTGTAGGTCGCTTAGTATGGGTGTGTCAAAATGCAAGTTTTTTTACGCAAGCCACTTAAAATTAATCATGTTTTTACATGGTCACCCAAAACTGCATACAGTTAGACATGGCACAAGATCAAAGAAGAATGAGAGGGGACCAGTTGCTCTATGGTTGATGCCTCTTTTGATAGCGCGCTCTGCGTACATCTTTAACACCGAATGGATCAACTACAGGACTAATTAAAATATCCATTATATTTGGATATATCAAAGTCACACTTCCCTGGGTTATGATCGAGCAAGGCATTCTGGGAAAAAATGGTGCGGCAAGATCGTACACCACTATTTATTTATTGATTTCGTCTTGTTTAACCAGGGTATCCCCATCAGTTATCAAAGAACTGTTCTCCCTGGGGGCCAGGGGGCCCTGGGGTCACATGTAAAAAATACATAATTACAGAGTACAACTGGGAACAAGGTTGGCAATCCTCCATACCTGCAATGGACAACCATTGGGCCAGCATCATCCGGGTTAGTAGCAGATGACTTCTGAACGAAAGCAAGCACTGGTATAGTATACGATGGTACGCCGTGATCTGGCCAATCGGTGTAGTGAAACTGGGTCACTCTGCGCTCAGGGGCCTTCCCATGCTGCAATGGAACAGAAACAGAATCCTTGGTAAATATCATTCAAATAAAAAATCAAATTAGAACAAAGAAGGGTCTATGGAATGTTCAAGTCTCACGCGTATCGAAAACGAGAAGAAAAAACTTGAACAAAGACTATATTTTTCTATGAAATAAAATCTTATTTTCAAATTCTTTTTATACAAAACTCTTGGAAATACAAATACCCATAGCAATTTATCATAAAAACGCTTTCAATTTATATATAATACAAATAATTTGTCAAAATTAACATTGAAACAAAATTTTTAGAAACCCCATTTGCCAGTCACGCCCGAATTAGCCAACGTCAGATGAGCAAAATTTTGTTATTGTTTACAATAACAGGAAACGGAGTTCAAGTCTTATTTTCCGGTCTTATTTTACTTTCATAGATTTGGCTAAGTTTGACTTTCCCAACAATATGATAAAATTTGTACAGACATAAGCTGAATTAAACTAAAGTATTGAAGAAACAGAATTGCGCACACGTAAAATTCAATATGGTTGGGACCAACTTGGTCCCGGAAGTTCAAATAACACAAGACTTGCACATTCTATAGTGTACACTAATACTAGCTTTTAAAGTATGTTTAGCTCAATGGTTTAAAGGTATTGTACACTTTTGGTAGCAGCTCAAAATCAGTGTCCACATTTTGTGTGATTCAACATATGAATGAACAAACAAACCTGTGAAAGTTTGAGCTCAATTAGTCATCGAGGTCACGAGAAAATAGTGAAAAGAGACCTTATGTGTTTTCTGTTTTTCAAACATCAAGTTTTTATCGCTGATACAAACTATTGTTTTAATCATTTCTCAGAAATGAAAGCATTTTAGGCAGAAATATTTTAAGGAACCCTTTCTATCATTACTTACTTTAAATCATGTAAGTTATGTGCGAATCTGTGAACATTTGTGTTTTTCGATCTTACCAATAGTGTACAGGGCCTTTAGGCACCTAGACATTCTTTTTTAACATTTCTTGATGTGGCTAGACTTATAAAGAAACATGTGCTCGTCTCTACTTGATGAAAGTGATAATAGAAAGACTATCTACATATTATCATACTCAAATCCAAATCAAATGTTGGTAAAATTGCAGCTCCTCGTATTAAGAATTTGAATTTGAATGTTAAATCAATCACAACACAAAAGTTGATTTTATGAAATTTTCAAAATAGAGTATTAAACAATGATTTCATTCACTTTTCTAAACAATCACTACACTTATGGCTACAATAATTCCAGGTGAAATTTCACAATAGTCAGTTTTATATTAATAATGTTTTACAGACTTGACAATGTTTTCCCAAGCTACTGATACTGTACAATCACTTTGCATATGAACTCTTCAGAGACCTTAACTTTCTGAGTTAGTATCTCCGTACACAAAGACAAGGGTGAAACTTTTTCTAAGTAATCTTTGTCTCTTTTTATATAAACAAATTTAAGAAAGAAAAATGAAAAAACAGAAAAACAAAGAAAACCAAAACACACACATCTGAAGCTGCAAGTTGTCTTAGAAATGACAGAAAACATGTCATCGTGGAAAAGATTGTCAAATCATCATGACCCATCCATGCATTGACCTTTTTCGGACTGAATGGGGACTAAAGTTCAATCCAGAACAACAGCCGAGTATTGGCGCAGGCCACATACAGCCCCTACAGTCCCGAAAAAAAGATTACCAGAAAAGTTAACATTTGCCCGTCATATGCTGACTTAGGAAAGGAAATATCAATTAGCAAACATACAGAAGTACATGTGGACAATGACTAGTTCAACAAATCACATTTAATCGCGGCCCAGCACTAACCGACACACATGGAAATTACATCTGACAATTCACAGCACATGCTTCACAAGTGCACTGCCTGAAATTCTACCACAGTGAAAACAAAAATCTTTACGTTTGAGATGATTCGTTTCCCTTTCGAAAAGAGGAGACAGGAATTAGGAGGATTACGGGAGATGGGGAAGGAATCCGGGGATTGGAAAGGGGGACTACAAACACCCATGCAGTACTAAAAACCACAATAAACATCAAGACCTACTGTATTATTTAAGTCCTGTTGGTAGTGATTGAAGCAAGAGAAGAGAGAGGGGGAAAAAAGTAGAATAAATATTTAGATCAGAAGATGTTTGAGAGGCGCAGGGAGGTAATCAAGTCTCCTGAACTGATACAAAAATCCCCAAAGTGTGCACAAAGACCACAGTGCCATCAAAACAAATTGAAGTCCCCCATCATGAGTTCTGTTCATAGCTGATGTTTCTTGTATGCTTCTTATATGAGGTAATAAACCACAAGGGAAACTGACTGGGTAAATTGTAAATAATTTAATAATTTGGGGTTGAACAAAGAAAAATTTACTAGCGCGGGACTTGAATCTGCGACCTTTGGATAAACGTGCCAATGCTCTACCAACTGAGCTATCTAGCCCTTATGTCGGCGCTCTATCAACTGAGTTATCTAGCCCTAATGTTGGAGCTCTATCAACTGAGCTATCTAGCCCTAATAGAAAGACCTCCAACATTAGAGCTAGATAGCTCAGTTGGTAGAGCACCGGCACGTTTATCCATTTTTTTGGGTACAATGATTCACTCCCTGATGACACCAGTATACATGTACCAGACGGTGTCGAATTACGTCGTTTGACGTCATTAAATACAAAAGGTCATAATTCTATTATTAGACACTACCTACATGAGGTGTGGCACCCATACTACCTTAAACCCAGACACTATACCCAAAGTGGGTACATTCATAATGTGGCATGGTAGGACATGTCTAGACTGGTCCCCTGTTCATATCCTGTCAAGAACAAGTCTGGCTGTAGCACGTAATGAATACCATGGATCAAGTCAATGGCCCTGCATGTACACATTATGTGTATGTATATGTC
This sequence comes from Plazaster borealis, assembly GCA_021014325.1. Taxonomy (NCBI): domain Eukaryota; kingdom Metazoa; phylum Echinodermata; class Asteroidea; order Forcipulatida; family Labidiasteridae; genus Plazaster; species Plazaster borealis. The sequence continues at coordinate 23,252,533 of CM037474.1, forward strand.
ACTCATAAAGTAATTAGTCAACACGCATTCACATGAACAATCCACCCTCTGCTTAATAGTGTCACTGTGTAATTAACAATTGGAATTAAAGGTGGAGATTTTTTGGAAACATCAAATTTTTAAACTTCATGTACAAAATATATGGACATTTTCTAAGTCACAGCTTTGACTCATGTTCAAAGTTAGACTCAAAGGTGAATTTGATAACTTGTGGTAAAATCAAATGGCTCCAGAATTTACTCAATAAGCCTCAACCAGAGCAAGAGTCACACCTAAAGCCAGAGCCGCAACTCGAACAACAACTGTAGCTGAGATTTAAAAAGGCCCTTGCCGTTCATGTCTGATACTCCCTGCTAAATGGCATCATGGGTAATACACCATGCTTGGATGCTGAGAGCTTCACAATAATCATGGCATCTGGTAGATTTGCCCATGTAATGGAATATGACAACAGGGCTTGGTGCAAAAGAGTGCATTACTGAACGATAACAATCATAACCCATCGTTGCAGCTTTGCCACACTTCATTTAGGTAACCCATAAGCACTGCAAACCTTCATTAACCAAATAGCTAAAAACAAATAATGGACAACATTGATTTAAACAGTAAAATAACAATTTAAACTGGTATAAAACAGATCATGCAGGTTTATAGCATGCCCATGCTCTTCAAGTTGATATGAAAGACTTATTGTTTTGCTTTTGGTTCATACAAAGACAAGGAAATGATGGAAGGTTAAATACAGTATTTCCCTTAAGTATCATATAGCTCCAACAAGACTTAGTGAATTATGAAGATTGAAAGCAAAGCAGGTTTAGAAGCTTATAAAGTAGTCTTGATTGGCGACGTTTGTGTTGTTAACGTAGTTGCCAATATTGCAACACGAATTATTAGAAAAGAGATATGTGTATCAAACAAACATCTGGATCAAAACAAACAAGATTTTTAGACTTGCCCAGTCCCTCCAAGCGAGTCAAAGTTGCAACTAATACAAAAACTAGCGTCGCTAATCAAGACTACTTATAAAGTGGAAGTACTTTTGAACTTTTTCACAGTGAAGCCATCTTGTTTTCCTTCTATACAAATGCAGGCACCCAAAGTGAGGTTTGAGGATCAAATAGTCAGGTCACATTTTGAGTTTTGATAATCAGCATTTGTTAGACTATCTGCGTAAACAGGTACTTCACAGAGATGGTCACTGGGAGATAAAGGTCACTCTAACCGAGTACAAGACTCAGGTAGAATTTATTTAAACAAACTAAAGAGCCAGGAGATAATGTAAATTCATGCTAAGCTTGTAGTCATTTCCATTTTTAAATATCCAGCCTGAATGATTTATTTGTGTCATAAAAAAAAATATTTAAAAAACCCAAATAACGACTCCACAATTTTCAAACAGTTTTGGGAAAATTAAATCCTAAACTTTTGAGCATTAAAAAACATTTTACCTTGAGAAAATAAAATGCTTCAGAAAATGAAAATTATAACATGGAAAAATCTAACAGTTGTTTGCCCACGGTTGGAGGGGCAAGGAAGAAGGTGAAAGACCTGGATAAGACTTTCCTTCAACAAAAGGAAAGTGTGCATATGAAGAGCCATGCATACCCTCTGGAATATATACTGCAGCGTAAAGAACACATCAAAACCAAAACTGAAACTACTCGCTCAATATTAACCAGCTCTGAGGTTACTTAAAAGAATAACAACACCACACAAAACAGCGCTGTGAAAGAGAAGATGCGTCACATTGAAGATGAGCATAAATGTGGACCTACTGTTTGGATATCCTGAAAGTGATGTTGTCAGTTTAGTATGAAGAGAAAGAATAAAATAAAGTTAGTCAAACAGAAGACAGTCATTTGGTAATGACTCTGAAAATTAATGGCAATAAAAATTTACTTGGTAAGAAGTACAGCAGCTTTGGATAGTATATTGCATTTTGAGAAACTTTTCACTTCGAAGTACTGCGGTTATGGAAAAATATATCACTTTTTGTCCCCCAAAATTTGAATCTGAGAAGCGTTACTGCAGTAGCGTTTCTCAGATTGTGTTTTCCAATTGCAGATTATTCTTCCTGCGTGGACATAACCGCTCCAGATTTTCGGCATTATCTCAAAAACGCTACCACCTTTTGAAATGAAATTTTCACAGGTTAGTTTTGTGGTATATATCTACAACTGTGTAGCATTGAAACAAACAGTGGGTTCCAATTATCAAACGTATACAATCCCTTTAAAGGTCATTCGGTTAAATGATCATTCATAAATCAAAGGAGAGATTTTAAGATCACTTTGGATAAACTTGACAACAGTACCGACTCGGTCTTGACAAACATTTCCAGCTGAAATGCTGCCATGAGCGAGAAAAATTTTCTCCAAGTGCTACGTTCTTACATGTATGTTCATTCACCACATCAAAAATATTAACATGCACAAAAACACTGACAAAGTTTCAACCAATTAACTGCCGCTAATGAAAAGACCTCCTTTTGTGAAGCTTTCACAGGTTGTTTGCATGGTTTGTTTATAGAGGACAGGGGTTAACGCATTCTTCAAACACCACATATCTGAACATTTACATTTATATTTTTGACTGAAATTGTTGTATACAATTTTCTGTGTACCACATGCCAACTATCCCCGTGTGGTTTTGGGTCTTGGTCATGGCAATGGAGTCCTTCGGATGAGACGTAAAGCTATAAGTCCCATGAGTAAAAGAACCCAGTACACAAATTGTTAAGAGAAGATGTTCGAACTTGTGTTTCTGGCATGGTTGGCTTCAAATTGCGCCACATCACCTTGTAAACCCTTACAAGGTGCTATATAAATGAATCTTATAATTCAAACATAGCTCTGTAAACCTGCTGTTCAAATAATGTGCCCTTTGAGACGATCGTCGGGTGTGATAAAGCACTATAATATAATAAGAACTTACTATTATTTCAAAAAGGGGGAGAACTTCTGCAAAAGAAGAGTTTCTTTTGCAAAACATTTTGTTGAATCATTTGTGAGATATCCAATCATGAATACTGGTTCTCAAAATACAACCAAGGGAGCAGGCTTTTTATGCCTTCCCAGACTCATGCCATATCTGAATTAGCGGCTGCAGTTGCGACTTGATCATTACATGAACATGCATTGAAGGCATAGGAGGCCGATAACAACACCTTTAGCAACAGCCGAAGCCGTCAATCGGACATGGACTTTGTGTGGAGAAACACAAGAAGAAGATGGCCGCAAGAAGTAATAAGTGATAGGCCGTGTCCGAATTGGCGGCTAGAGCTACGGCTACAGCTAAATTGTCTGCATCATCATGCGTTGAAGTACAGGACGTCATCAGCAACGTCCTTAGCAACAGTTGTAGCCGTAACCATAGCCGCCAATTCAGATATGGCTATACAGTAAGGATGCCTTCAGAGACTTGTTCCAGATGGTAAGTGTCTCCGTTAAGTGCAGTCAAATAATAGTCTGGAGTTATTTAAAGACAGAGCCGACATTGGATGGCGACTGCCTGAGGTGAGACATAGAGCAGTGATGAAGTGCGTCATTGGACCGGTCCCCGGGGGAAGTCTGCTAATTACACAAAGGATTTGACAGTGTGGTAAAAAACAAAACCGGTACAGTAAAAACAACCAATGATGATTTGATAGCAGTTGTTTGGGGTCGGTGGTTTTTAAAGAATATGCTGCTTTCTATAAATAAACTTGTGGTGATGGTGGTGGTGGTGGGGGGGGGATCAAGGCATTGGGGCTCAATTTTATAAAGCTGTTAATAAAGTTAGGGTCATAGAGTGGTTTTTGTCAAAGTAATGCTGATTTATTGGCAAAATTATCAAGAAAGATACAATAAAAGTCACCCGTGAAAGTTTCAGTTGAATATAGTGTCTACTTGCTGAGAACAGCAAAAAAGGTGACGGTGTTTCCACAAGAACGTTGAATCCATCCTCGTTTAGCAAGGTGACAGCGGGTACCAACTGATCTCTGGCCCCAGGAATCTGAGAATCGGATCCTGCATGAATCGTATCTCAGATTCAAATCTTGTTATTAATTTCTAATCAACGGGGGCATTTCAGACAATATAATTTCGCAGGATGCTTACTACCATTACCATCTTTATAACAAGTAAGTACACAAACAAAAATTTGGGATCATTACCAAAGTATGACCCTACCTTTAAGCACATATATTTGCCGAGCACAAAAAATCTTGCTTAGCAAAAAAAGGGTTACCAGCCAAATTAACACTTAATGTACCATGCTTGTGACTGGTTCCCTTCTTATGTTTGCTTAGCAAAATATATTTATGGAGCGATGACTTCAGCTTAAAATCTTCATGAAATTGGGACATGGTCTGGAGAGATGGTTGCTACTCGTTGAAAGAATCTCATGAATGCCCAAGACCCTTGGAAACAAGTTGTGATATATCACAACTTGTGATACTTGTGATACTTTCAATTCCCAGAAAGGGGGGGGGTGATAGTTAAGGATAAAATGGCTTGTTTTGAAATGGCTTGTTTTGAAACTACGGTTGTGGTTTTCACTCCGGCTTAGGTTTTATCCATTTGCTAAGCAGTATTTTCTGCTAAACAGCTTTAAGAAATTCTGCCCAGAGCCAAAGTCAAGGTTTCAAAAAAGGGCCACAGTAAACATTGCAGACGACATTTTGATGGTCTATTTAAAACTAGGTGGTCTCATATAACACAAAGGTTTCTTGGACTCATGCATTACAAAATGTCTTTATGAAGGTCAATTTACGAGGGCTCTATTAAGTGGCGAGTTTAGAATTCTCAAATTCGCCTGAGCACAAAAACAAACAAGATTTCAAGGACATCGAGATTCTAAAATAGCATCGTTGATACTGAGCTTTCCTGAGAACCAACAGGATTGTCGGGAAAGTGATGTATTGAGACTTAAAGCTTCTGAAATTATTTGAAGGTTAAGTGGAGGTCAGAAAGACTTATGTGGCATTGTATAATCACTTGCAAGTCTTCATAGTAACTAATTAATCTCTCTAATGTATGAGTATCAAACCAAACGATGTATTCAGCTGTGGCGATCTTTGATAGTTACAGATTTCCTTGAACATTATACAACACTGTGTTCTTGTTTATAGTAACCAAAAGGGAAGGATATTTAACTTCCACTTCCCAGTTCAAAAAGCATCTTAAAACTCACTTGTTTGTTTAATACGTTTCCTCTGTGGTTTTCATTTGTTTTGTTGTAGCGCTTTGTAACTGCTTGAAAAGGCGCTTTACTTAATGCTGTTAATAATAATAATATTTGGTCCTTGGAAAAAAGTAGGAAAATTGTGTCTAGTACAAGGCTGACTTACATGTGTACATGGTGTAGGCTCTAATAGACTTTCAGGCCTCGTTAATAAAAACAATTGCTGATTTCTTTGAGGGCAAAAACAATAGGAAAACAGACTTAAGTATAAAAGGTTGGCTCAGTGGTTTCTTTCCCAGCCTTTCACCTCTGTGGACCCTGGTTTTGAATCCCACTTCAGACCGGAGCCTTGCATGTGGATTGGGTTTTCAGTCCCTACCTAATTGCGTGGGTTTTCCCCCATTGGGGTTTTCCTTCCACATCTAAAACTGAGCATTTCCTCTCGTTTCCTATTCATCCTGTTATTGGCACTAATTGTGCTGTTGGATGTTCAATCAAATAAATACATAAATACAGAAAGAATATCAAACCTGAACCAACTGAAATGTGTAAATCAAGAGATCATATCTAGCATGAACAAGTGTAAGTATGTTGTGTTACCAAATTAATGTACTCATCAGATTTAAGTAACAAAATCAAGGCTGCTAGGGACAAAATAGTCGGACACATTTTTAGTATATGAGAACAGTGTTCATTATCAATACTATGCACACGGGGAACATGACGAAGGTGGCATCAGCAATGCTCAAATGTTTAATATAAGATTACCTTTCTGTGTTTGTGTTTGAGTAGGAATGTCCTGACAACATGGCTGGCGTATTTCTCCTTGGTTTCTAGTGTCACTTCAAACTCTCCATAGCGTTCTGGCATACCCTTAGCAGGCCAGTAGCGATCACACTTCCGCTGTAAGCAAAGGACATCACATTCTTTCAATTATTACATTTCAAAATGTTCTGGATTATTATATGAAGGCAATTTTATTGTTTTTGTTTTATACAGTGCAGTAGACTCTTCATTCACCATTTCTCTCCAAGGTTATGAGTTTGCCCGATGATCTACCTATACAGCTACCATGTTTCAAATAATCGATAGCCCTACTACTGCTCAGTGTTTCGCGACACCATTTTGTTTACTCACACAGTTGGCAGTACTAATATCAGGTCCTAATTGGTGAATTTAATGGTAGATTAGAAAAAAATAAAGTTGTTGCAGTTACACAAATTGTATTTCTAGAATTGTTTGTGTTGACGCAATGACATCAGCTTTCACCTCTGCATAATCCCCTCTGTCATAGCAGCGGGTCACGGTTTTTGGGGTACAGGGTAAAAAACCTGACCTTATTTTTACCAACCCCTACTTCCGTTGCTATTGTATTGTCAAAGGATATGAGTCCACTTACCCTTCCCCTTTCCTCAAGCTTTGTAATCATGACAATAACGATGGTGTGTTGCTCCCACACCATCCTCCAGAAGTCCTCAAAGGTTGTCTTCAGAGGCCCCTGGGCTGCGATGTATGCTTTCTGCCTGCCATACCCCTAGAGATTCAGAACAACGTGCCTCTGATTATTAAGTTTTCTATAGACCATGTGACCTTTGTGTACAATAAGTGTCACCATGTACATTCTTGGGCCTTTCTGCCAGGCAAGATACTGCACTGGTCATATGGGAAAGTTTACACTTTGTGTCATAATTTCCACATAAATCCAAGAATTATAAAAGTAACAGCTGAACAAGTTTTGAGATGTGCCCCCTTTCATTATATCAAAAGTAAAACAAAAAACCCCAGTGCAAATGCAATCTCCATATATAAGTTTTAATGTTTTCTTTCATTGGGCTGTGTACAAATCGTGCCTGCAGGAAGTCCAGGCTTGGTGGCTCTTTTGTAAAACATGTGATGTCACAGGTCACATTGTCTATAGACTGTGCAAGTTTTGCACATGTTTAACCTTGGTATGAAGGGACACATATTTTGTCCAGCATGTTAAACATTTGATTATAAAATATGATGTTAAACATTTGATTATAAAATATGATGTTAAACATTTGATTATAAAATATGATGTTAAACATTTGATTATAAAATATGATGTTAAACATTTGATTATAAAATATGATGTTTCCAGTTAATTCGGTAAGTCTGATCCCTTTTTGGTATAATGTGAATCAGTACGCAATATCGCTAAAGCACACAGGGAACGTGACAAAGATGGTGTCAGCATGGGTAATGTTTATTAATAAATACCTCAGAGAGTTTATGCACTCTGACTGGTTGAAGACTTGTCACGTGGGGGAGTATTAACATGTCATATAAAGACCGGCTCTGTGAACTAGCGAATACATGGCCCATAAACCATGTAAACACGCATATTCTTGTGTAAAAGTTCTGTACGCACTGTGCTTGTTGTGCGGGTAACTATCAAATCAACTACTTTCTTTGTGGTTTTTTTTTTTGGGGGGGGGGCTTGTTGGCTGGTCACTGTTAATGGACCTCGCCTTCCGCATGGTCCATTAACAGCGGCCAGCCACCAACCCGGTCATTACCACACAGTGAAGACCAGCTCCTCACACTGTAATTGCCTGGCTATACAAGTTTATGTTATGTAGTGTGTAGTTGTAATTTTAACTTATATATATATATAAATAATTTTATCTGTTTTTTAAATGATACCTGTAAATGGCGGATATCCGCTGTTGGATATAAACAAAACAAAATGATGTTTACAATTTTGAGCATTGTGTTCCTGTATCCATCAGAACCAGACATTGTGATCTCATTCTCACACATCCAGTGTACTAATCTGGGTGTTGCTCCATTACAAGCGACTGTTACTTGATATTTGTACAGGAAATCACAATGCTCACATGGGAATGAGGTACAGGAAATCTCTGTACAGAAACAGACACATGGACACTTCTGTTGACTTACAATCATTCAACATTCGATCAGATTTAACCCTAACCACCCTAAATCCTCCATAATCTATTGCCGAGATTTGCTGGCATATGAATTCCATCAGAGTCCAAAGCATGAAGGTGTGGGAACTTGATCATTCTTCCACTCCCTCATTTTTTCTTATTTCTGTCTTTTTTCCCCCCAATTTTCCTGTCTTACTTTGTGTGGGATAAAATGTTTCCGCGCTAATTTATTTTATTTTATTGTCCCTGACCCATATAGTATTGTTTGGTCCTTATGTTGGGTAATTTTCTTGTGTCCTTCCCAAGACTGATTTCTCATACTTGCATGCTCCCTTCATACACTGATTTTTTCCCCTTTTTTTCCGTAGCTCTTTGTGAAATCGAGCCCTCAGGTCCAGAAAGTTTCAACAGGCATGATATTTGGTCCAAAAGTAGGAACATTGTATTAAGTACAAGGGCTGACCAACATAAACACATCGTGACGACTTTAATATACTTTTCAGGCTATTTAATATTTAAAGAAATCAGATTTTTCCAATGGACCCAAAAAATCAGAAATCAGACTAAAGTGGAAAGAATATTATGCATGTTTCAAAATGAAAACAGCCAAGAACAAGGGTTTATGAACTACTTACATCGATGTAACTGGCATTAATGTAATCTGATAATGGCTGATTGGGCAAGATGCTCAACTTCACTCTCGTGTGGTCATCTACAAAAAGAACAAATTAAAACATATTTATACAAAATTTGAATCAGAATATCAAGGAAATTCAATCAGAATGGCTGACCTGAAACAGACCCTGTTGGTAAGTGTCTAGCATTTTCACAATAAACTGTACCAAATTTACAATGTTGGGCTTCAAAGATTACAACAAAGACATAGAAAATGCACTGAGCTAGCTTTTGTTTTTTAATGGACTCTTGGACAAGGATGCTTATTTGTTCTTAACTTTTTAGAAACCCCTTACGCAGATTCGCGATGGTCACACAGGCGTAAAATTGACGCGTGACGCAGTCAATAGAGGACGCCGATGCTTCAACAACCATAGACGGCAATGAAAATGCTTCGCGTTGCAATTACAGACTGGCAATTATCATCTATATCCAAAACAAGCGTTTACATAAGTTTTGTGATCGGAGGTGAGCACAAAATTCTAATTTTTTTGCAGTAACCGCAGGTCAAGTTTAATTCTCGGGTTTTCTTCGTTATATTGTTGAATTGATTTTACTTTCATATTTTTTATCACTTAGTACTACATTCCAAACAACATATATAATTGCTATGTTAATAAACTACGTTAAACTAAAATAATTGACGAAACATTATCCCACCCACGTAAAACTCCATATGGTTGGGATCACAATGGTCCCGGAAGTTTGAATATGCGCGAGACTTGCTCAGTCTTTTAACATGTAATACGTAACTTTCCAATTGTCTTGTCTGATAAGCATTCAATGTCCTACACTGCTCATATCCTCTTTACTTACTAATCCATTTAAAATCACCCTTGACGACACTATCCAAGCCTAAATGAACAACTTAAGCACAATTACTTCCCCATTCAGAAATGAACCAATCTCGTCTACACTTGAATCTAAACTTTCCATGATACATTGAACAATCAAAGAAAATATCCTGATGGTTTAATAGAGCAATTTCCTTATTGAAACAACCATATTACAACAATTCTATTTATGAATACCACTGTCGTATATCAAATTTTTGCTAAATCAAGACCACATTGCCAAAAGTTTTAACCAAAAGTTCTATATGAAGGTACACACTGACCACAAAAATACCCAGGGACAGCAGTCGAAGTCACATGGCTGTTTAGCACATGACAGTGACCGTGGTTTCAATTTCATATACATGTAGTTCAGCCACCTGCAACCACAGAAATTGGCATACTAACAAACACTGACAAATACAATACGATTTAGTTTTGCCTTACACTGATATTTGATACACCATCCAGGAAAGAAACTGTATAGATAATGTTAGTCCCACTCCACACAGTGTAAAGTCGGCCATCTTTACAGGCAAACAATTTTGAATGCACAACTATGCGTAAATACCACATGCAGCATGCAAGGGTTTATCAATTAATTTTTTACCCCTTGCTTTTTCTGTGTGCTTTCTGCCTCTCTCACTCTCTCTATTCATGTATATCCACTTGATTGCTTCTGTTGCACTTATATACCTAGTTATGTGTGTTGTGTTGTGTTGTCATTTAGCCTTCAAGAAAGACTCTGCTAGGGTCGAAACGTCAGGCCATTAATTACTATTTTTTGCATTTATACCACAGGTCCTTTTGGTAGCTAAGCAGTTGCAACAGCTAATGATATTTTCCGGTTTATCAATTCCTTATAATTATGATTAGTCGGTGAACCACTTGGCTGCATAGAAAAGTTAGAATGCTTAAAGCAGCTTAAAGCGAAATCCAGGATGCCTAGAAAGATGGTGTCTATCAAAAAATATCTATACTCACTGCCATGCATTATCCACATATTATGGACTGGCTGTCTTTTCAAGTGTGCATTTCTGTATATTTTTGTCACTTTTTCTGAGTTTGAATATTTTAATTTTTTAATATTGTAAATTTCATGTAATTCAGCCTTTGGCTGCAATATGATTTTAGCAATAAACCAATAAATTATACAAGCACTGCAGTACATGTACACATTATACATAGGTGTTGGTCAAAACTGAACCATACTTTTCTTTATCCCTGATGCAATATTTAAATCAGTTGAAAGTATGCTAATTTGTCAGCAGGTTTTTATCGACCTTGTTAGTACTCTCATATTTTGTATCCAAAGTTTGAATCAACAAAAGTGATTGTTTGTTTTTGTGGAATCATTGGCAAGTGTGAGGCACTGTATAAGTACAGTTGATTATTACTATTAAATGTTTATCAAGGCATGGTCAAACATGCAACTTTGTAATTGCAAAAAAAAAAGAGGGGAAACATTGTCCAGTGTTTTGCAGTTTTCTATGGCACTATTTTAAAAGAAAGAAAAACAAAGTTAAGGGTCCAATTTCATAGCTCTTATTACCGCGGAATTCCGAGCTTACAGACAGAGACAAATTAAAGAGGAAGGTATAAACAAACTCACATGCTACAATGTTGGTGTATCTGTTTTTATGTTTCAGAGCGACGTCTGTGCTTGACAGGGCTGGGTAGGCTGTGCTGACGTGCTGAATGTCCTGCAGGAAGTAGGAGATTTTTCATGTCAGTCTTAGAAGTTCAAGACAATTTAATAATGACCAACTCAAAATGTAACAGACATTTAGAACCACCCTTACCCCCCCCAAAAAAAGCCAACCCAAATACAGTTAACCAATAAACCCTAAACCATGAAACCCACCCCCCAAAACCCCAAAAACTTTGTGCTGGATGAATATGCAGACTGGATCCTCATGCCTCGCCATAGTTATAATATCTACATAAACAGGGCACCCGTCTACTTGCAACATTGTGCAACAATGTCACATAAATTGGACACTTGCAACAGCTGGTAAAGCATATACGATGACCTTTGACTACTTTTGTTTTTTTGAACATTTCTCAATAATTACATGACATTTTGATGATTTAAAACAAATAAAAACCATTGTCTCTGATTCTTCATCACTAAATTATGTAAACAGTAAACCCGCATGCTCCTTTAAACAATTATTGTCCGCATAGCAAAACTTAGCAGGATACCATTCACAGATTGGTACATTTGACACGGTATTTTGGCTGGTAACCTTATTTTTGCTGTGCTTAGCTACTTTTTGTGCTGAAGCAGGTCTACAACATTGGGTCTTGATGTCAGGAATAGACTCTTAGACAACCACAGATACATGTAGACTCGGGGCTTGTGAATGAACCCACTCGCCCCCCTTCTTAGCAGGATACCATTCACAGATTGGTACATTTGACATGGTATTTTGGCTGGTAACCTTATTTTTGCTGGTGCTTAGCTACTTTTTGTGCTGAAGCAGGTCTACGACATTGGGCCTTAATGTCAGGAATAGACTCTTAGACAACCACAGATACATGTAGACTCGGGGCTTGTGAATGAACCCACTCGCCCCCCCCTTCTCTCTTCTCCCCCCCTCTCGACCTTCCTAACAGACTGTCTGCTTCTATATCCGTTAATAATCTTCCTGTCCTGTGACATGATGACCACGTGCTGGACTGCCAGTGATTTGATATAGGCCAACGGTTATACTCATTGAAGTAAAATGTTGCTATAACATTCAGAATCACAAAGTAAAAATTAAAATGAAACTACAAAAAATATTGATTATAGGACCAATTGAGTACATTTGAGTACAAAGGGGCACATTGTCTTCAGATTGGGCGGTTAGGGCTATAAAAAGCGTTGTTATGAAATGAATATGGTTGGAAAGATATTTTAAAAGTAGAATATAGTAATTCACATAAATATCCCTTGAAATGGTGTGATTTTTGTGTAATTTCATGACAGAATACGGTCCGCTATTTTGTCGAACAAATTTTTTGACTCCATAAAATGGCAGACCGTATATTCTGCTGGTTGTATTTCCAGAGGCAAATTGAGTGTTTTTTTAATCACTTCTCACTTATTACAACACACTGTAGGTGTTTTAGTGCATGAACAACTTTTAAAAAAAGGTAAGGAGTAATTCCAAACAGCAATTTTTTCTGATTTGAAGGCAATGTGCCCCCCTAATAATAAGTGAATATTTTTTCGTACAAAACTGTAAAAGTTATTTAAAAAGAAGAACAAATGAAAGAAGCATGGTCTCTGCACTTTGATGGAATCGCTACATTCAAAAATTGGAAACAAGCTAATCCTGACTTTTACTCTGTAAACCTTTTATCAGGTAACAACTGCTAACCTAGGGCTAGGACAAAATTTGATTTACCAAGCACTTCAGAAGGCAGGAGTATTTTGGCTGGTTAACGGTTCCTGTCTTAAATTACTCTTAATTTATAATACAGGGTGCACCCCACCAACTAAAGAGAAAACAGAATATTTTGTAGGCCCTCAAAATATTCTATACTAGACAGATTTGAGAGCAAAATAAAATGGGTACAGTGTAAACATTTTGCACAATTGTGACCTTGGGGTTGTTGATTTCCAACTTGGAAGTATTTTGGATGACATAGGCCCTGAAAAAAATGGTCCTCTTTGCCGAGAGATGTAGGGCCATTTTCTCAAGATTGAGGCTCAGATGTTTGGAAATTTACACAAGGGTTGGGGTGTTTTTATTTGGCGGGAGAATAACTGGAAGGGCCTTGGGACAACCCATGTCAAATTGAGCAGTGGCTAAAACTTTAGGAGTCAATGGACAATCTTCTCTTTAGCTGTGAGACTAGGGGAGTTTAATTAGTGGAGTGCACCCTAGAAGAGCAGAATAGCACCAGTCTATTTACCTCATATTCCGTCGCAAAGCCGCCATCGCTGTCAGCGTGGTTAGCGATCACGTGTGCCTCAAATTTACTCAGTGGAATAGCTGGCTCTTCTAACTCATCTGAAAAATCATCAAACATTGAATAAATTAATAATACGGTGCATGTTTCTTCAACCCCTACTGCCAACACAACTTGGCTTGGAAAATTCTGTAAATGAATCACAGCATTGACCCAATTCACCTGATGTCATCATCACAATATTGCCCTATTTTGGGAATCAATGTCTCCGTGCAGTGAGCATTTTAGGCAACATGGCGTTTTCAAAATGGTGAAAGTGGCTGCTCGTGACGTTGGTTAAATTTAATTAAAAACAAATTTATTCATTTATTTATTACACATCCAACAGCACCATTAGTGACAATAACAGGATGAATAGGAATCCAGAATAAATGTTCAGTTTTAGATGTGGGAGGAAACCCTAATGAGGAGAACCCACCCACTCATGTAGGGACTGAAAACCCAATTCACATGCTAGGCTCTGGTCTGTGGTGGGATTCGAACCAGGGTCCATAGAGGTGAAAGGCAGGGAAAGAAACCACTGAGCCAACCTGATTCCCAGGGTCTGTAAAATCTTGTATGTTTTTTTTTGTTTTCTTGTAGCTTTATCCTCCAATCAAATGACAATGATCTACAGTTCGTACTTGGATGTTATACTAAACAAATAATAAATGTTTTGTATTTGTGAAGTGAATATTTAATTCGTTGACAGATGAAATATCCCCCATATTTTTAAATTCACCATTGCACTCATAGAAATTCATTATTTGTATACCTTTTTCAACTGCAAAAAATAGTTAGTGGTCTAAAGTTTTTCTCAAAGGCTAAATGACAAGACAACACAACACACCTAATATCTAGCAAAGTTTGTGTCCGTTACACCAGTATACCTGTTTATGAGTGTTGTGTTGTCATTTAGCCTTCAAGAAAGATTCTGCTAGGGTTGAAATGTCAGGGCACTACCTATTTTTTGCATTTATACCACATGTCCCATGTGTTGTGTAATGCACGTGAAAACGTGAAAGAAACCAGTTACACTTATCACTAAGACAAGGGGTTTGCACCGGTGTGTCTGGCAGTGGCTGCGCAACATTATGAAATTAAGGTCAGACAAACATCATCGACGTTACCTGGTTTAGCAAATGCTGGAGGCACTCCGTTTTCCTGTTTTTCAAAGTCAAGACGGTCCTTCTTTCGCATCCTGAAAAGCAGAAAAAAACAAAACCACACAAACACATTTATTTTTAAAGAAACAAACAGGAAAATAACAAGAAAACGTCAACTTAGGCGGTTGCGTCATATATCTCATCCCCTTGATGACATAAACCCGACGAAATTATAGCTGTTTAATACTAACTACAATATTGACAATGTATTTGTTGTTTTACGGGTTCCTTAAAGCTTTGATCCATTCTCGCCCTCAACACAAAATCAGGACGGCATTTTGATCAGTCACACGGTGACCTTTTGATGTTGTAATTCGATGACATGCCCAGGGTGCATGTTTACAAGAAGGAAATGAGTGTCGGGGACTAATTATTCATTTCCAAGGGTATTTGGGTAATTATCAGCGTCAGCTACTAAAGTTAGAAGAAAGAACATGTTCAACGACTAAACCAACAGCTTTGATTCGTTGTCTTTCCACACTTACTCATTACCAACCGAACAAAATAACCTTAAACATCCAGTAGTTCTTTTACCTGGAAAAATGCTTCATGATGACACAGGATTTTATGCCCTAGTTATACTTCAGACATCCACAGTCAAAGAAAGTGACCGTAAATTAAAAGTTGCCAATATCAGCTGAGGATAAAAACTGAAAGGGTGACGCTTTTAAGAGGAGAGAAAAAAATCGAAGCCTTTTTACATTTTATCCACCAGAGATATATTACCGCACTTGCTACCACAAGACAATTAAGCTTGAAAAGTGAAAGATCTCATACAGAATATTTTGCAGTGCATCATGTCTTAAAGATCCACTTGGTAAGGTTTTATTTTTGTCAGTAAAAATGTGGTTTCAAGTGGTTCTACATCTTCAAAACTTCAAAATGGGAATTTTCATATAAGATATTTGATAAAATCACAGCAGATTTCCACTTCTTAAAATTTATTTTCCAGAGTTTGAAAAACTTGTGGTAGGAAAACACACTCCACCAAGAAACCACTCTTGTTTCAAACAGTGTACCTCGACACAAATATCTTAGTCCAAAATCAAATTATTTTTAATGCTATGATTATCTTTATTTGTTATTAATTTTTACAAAGTCCAACAGTTTACAAAGTCAAAGCAAACTACTCTATTAAGTAACTTCCTTCATAGAAGTAATACAATTTTTTACTTTTTTTTGAAACATGGTTGATCTTTAAGATGTTGGACTTGAGACGTACTTCTTTCCTTTACCATCCAGGGAGGGAGGTCCGAATAGATTGGACAGCTTCCAAGGATTCTCACACTTCTAAAATAAGTCCCCTCAGCCCCTTATCCTCCCGGGTAGCTATTTCTGGTAATGTCATCTAGATTGCTTGGAAGGATTCCAGCATGTCTTATTTTTAAGTCCGGATGATACAAAGGTCATAGGTCATGGTTGTGACCAGCCCCCCTGATAAGCTAAATATATATTTTACATGTGAGCTGACGAGAGAGTGCTATGTCCACATTCCTAATTACCGGATAACCTTTTTACAACGGTAGACATCAAATGCATTTCATAGAGCTGCTAAGCACAACAATTTGCTTAGCATAAAATGTCTTCCTTGATAAAAACAGGATTACCAACCAAATTTCCACGTGATTTTCAAGATAAGCAAACAACAGCTGAATACCAGTAACAAGCAATATGCAACACATGGAAATTTGGTTGGTAATCCTGTTATTATCAAGGAAGAAATTTCATGCTAAGCAAATTGTTGTACTTAGCAGCTATATGAAATTGGGCTCTGGTAATAACGTAAGTTAACTGAGCTTACTATCAATGGCTGCTGCATTGCTAGCACTAGCAGTTGTGGTAAAGTACCATTTTGAAATTGGGCCAACAATGTCAGTCACTAATGATTCCATGTAGATTAAACATGTAGATTAAACCCTGTGATAACCTTGATTTGAACACATACTTTGGGAAGTGAGAATTGGGAAGTTAGTTTGTTTCGGGAAGTAAGAGTCACAAATGTAAACCACACGAGGATCGGCAGCGTGCCAACATCTAGTCTGTTTCTTTAAGAAATATCAATATAAGCTACTCTTGCAGTAGACACATGCACACACACACACACACGGAAGAAAGAAAAAAAAATACAGATGAGTTGTTACTTCCTGAAATCCAAGACTTACAGATGAACTTATTCCAAAATGAATTATGTTTTCTGAAAGGCAGGCACGAATTTCACAGCCTTACTCTGCCAGGGCGATCAATAATAGACTAACTACAAAAAAATAAAGTACAATTGTTACCACGACAATAAGAAAACTTTTCAGTTCCTTGAGGCAAACTCTACCTACTTTTTTTATGATAAATGGTTGGAATCTGAAACGTGACAATTTTAAAAATTCCTCTGTTCCATTCTTCTCTGTTAGAGTTTTTAAAGATTTCAGTTGATTGTTTTTCTCATCATGAGGCGGTGGGGGGGGAGGAGATTGGCGACTGGGCAGTGGGAGTGTGATGTTTTTGATCTGGGTGATACTTTCTCAATGTATGTTTATCGATTTTTCTACAGTTTTCGATGTTTTAAGTTGTTCGTCTTTCCAATCACGACGTTGTGTGGGAGGGGAGGGAGTGCGAGGCTATGATCTTAGGTGTTTTACTCTTGCCAATGTCCTCTATGCGGTACTGCACTGTTGTTTTTTTTAACGGTTTTCATAATTATTTGTTTAGGTTGTCTTAACCACTTCATTTCTTTCTTAGTGTTCTCCTGTTCTGGAGCTTAAATCAATTTCAGACATATCAATTTTCCATTTTTATCTTTTTTAAATTAAGTGGAAAATAAATTCATAAAATTAATTAATTGAAATGGAATGTTACTCACAAGACACAATTTTTTTGAAATGTGTTTAAGAAATATACAGAAAAACCCACCTTTTAGTCTTTTTATCTTGTTTTGTTTTTGTACATAGCACTTTGTATGAGGCCGTTTTGCAGCAAATCTGCACTTGATAAGTTTCTTCTTCTTCTTCTTCTTATTACTATTATCATTTTTATTAATAACAAGAAGTCCCCTCGATCCACTCAGCCAAAAGTAGTAGTCCCGGCCGATTTCCTATCTTCCGCCCAGGTAGTAGTTAATAAGCAGGTCAGTTCTTTTCAGAAATTAGTAGTTTCCAAAATTCAGAAATCTACTCCGCAGCAGTAGAATAAACAGCAAGATAAATTCTCAAAGAACAAAAATCTACACAGCAAAGTAGATTATATTATATTTGGTTTTACCCGTACACCGATGTGTGTAAAGCACTGTATACTCAGTACTTTCCCGAGTCCTGTGAAAAAAAATCACAGGCATATTACTCGGGTGGGATTCGAACCCATGACCTTTGCAATTCTAGAGCAGATGTCTTACCAACTAGACAACCAAGATTGCCCGGTAGCTAGAGGCAGTTCGAATCCTATATTTTAGCAGTGGGAAAGTACTGAGTATACAGTGCTTTACACACATCGGTGTATGGGTAAAACCAAATATAATATTCTTCATCCCCGATGCAAATTTAACATCTATTAAAGTAGATAAACACATAGTGTTACCACAAAACGAATATACATCATTTTTTATTATTACCCATCTCGTGATCTATTATAAAAACAGTGACAATATCCCTCCGAACACTTTGTGGCTTAGATGAGAATGACAACTTGTTGAGACACTCAATAACAATTCACAATGTCATACTCTCTGGTGGCTTGTCTTCTTAGAACTCTATGAATCTTATAGTGGTCTGGCAACTGCCCCAAGGCTGCTCCCAAGGAGTCCGCGACTCGTTAATGGATGAACATTAGGGGACAGACGCTGAGCTTATATCACAATCTCAGCACTAAAATTTAGCTTAAAGGGTCTGTAGGTTGGGTAATGACTCTGAAAATTAATGGCAATAAAAATTGACTTAGTAAGAAGTACAGCAGCTTTGGATAGTATAATGCATTTTGAAAAACTGTTTTACTTCGTAGTACTGTTTTACTTCGTAGTTATGGAAAAAGGGATCACTTTTTATCCCCCAAAATTTTAATCTGAGAAGCATTACTGCAGTAACGTTTCTCAGATAGTGTATTCCAATTGCAGATTATTCTTCCTGCGTGGACATAACTGCTCCAGATATTCGGCAATATCTCAAAAACGCTACCACTTTTTGAAAAGAAATTTTCACAGGTTTTAGTTTTATGGTATATATCTACAACTATATAGGATTGAAACAAACAGTCGGTTCCAATTACCAATCGTATACAATTTCTTTAAAGGGAGGGTATACCTTTGGTAATTACTCATTACTGCAGTAACGTTTCTCAGATAGTGTATTCCAATTGCAGATTATTCTTCCTGCGTGGACATAACTGCTCCAGATTTTCGGCAATATCTCAAAAACGCTACCACTTTTTGAAATGAAATTTTCACAGGTTTTAGTTTTATGGTATATATCTACAACTATATAGGATTGAAACAAACAGTCGGTTCCAATTACCAATCATATACAATTCCTTTAAAGGGAGGGTATACCTTTGGTAATTACTCAAAAAATTAATGAACGTAAAAACGTACTTGGTGAAAAGCACTGCAGCAGTTGATAATGTATAACATTTTGAGAAACAATTCCCTTCCGTGGAATGTGGTTTTAGAGAAAGGGATTCAAAAAGATTTCAATCTGAGAATGAAACGTTTCTCAGATTGTGATTCCAATTACAGATTATTCTTCCTGCGTGGACATAACCGCTCCAGATTTTCGGCGATATCTCAAAAACGCTACCACTTTTTGGAATGAAGTTTTCACAGGTCAGTCTACATTTATATAGGATTAAAATAATTGAATGGTTTAAAAAACCACAAGTATACTTTGCCTTTAACCGATACCCAAGGGGACGAATTACTGACTTGTCATTGGTAAGCTACAATCCCAGCCAAAATGCTTGGGCCTCCTGACAATAAATATCACCCTCCCCCGCTCCCCCACACAATGTTGTTATCATTTTAGATTGACTTGTTTAGGGTTCTTGTCCCATTTTAAGATTGGATTAACTTAGGTTTTCAAGTCACAGTGGTTTGGTTCCCTTTTACTAATCCAGGGTTCGATTTCACAAAACTGTTCCTAACTTAGGACTAGTCCTAGGCAATGCTAAGGGATAGGACTAGTCTTAAGTTAGGACCAGTACTAAAGACTAGTCCTATCTCTTAGCATTGCCTAGGACTAGTCCTAAGTTAGAAAGAGTTTTGTGAAATCGACCCCTGGTCATTTTATAATGAGTTTGTCTTGTCATCTGATTCCAACAGTTGTTCTTGTCTTTCTGATACTGTTCCATTGCATCATTAGTAACGGAACAGTAACAAATATTACTTTCTTGTATTGCTGCATGTTAGTTTAAATCTTGGCCGAATAAATCATAATAATGAGTATAATAATAATCATAATAGTAACCACCCCAGATGGACTGCAGACCCCACAATGAGAGTCAACACTGATCAGGGGGCCGGGGGGCCCCATGAGTTATGACCGGGATTGTGACGTCAATTCCCCACAAGAGACACCTCTGTGAGGTACAGAAATTACTGCTGTGTTCCCAGAGGGGGAAGAGGAGGGTGGGGGTTATTGAGAGCCTAAGGTTTTTACATGTCAACCAGTACTGACAACGTTTGCGCTAAGTGCTGTTTAGCATCATTTATTGCAATGCAACAATTTACAGGGGACCAGTTACGAGTTTTGGTAATGTGCATGAAATGTTCATCGGCGTACATTACCGCTGTGTTTCCAGAGGTGGGAGAGGAGGGTGGGGGTTATTGAGAGCCTAAGGTTTGTACATGTCAACCAGTACTGACAACGTTTGCGCTAAGCGCTGTTTAGCATCATTTATTGCAATGCAACAATTTACAGGGGACCAGTTACGAGTATTGGTAATGTGCATGAAATGTTCATCGGCGTACATTACCGCTGTGTTTCCAGAGGTGGGAGAGGAGGGTGGGGGTTATTGAGAGCCTAAGGTTTGTACATGTCAACCAGTACTGACAACGTTTGCGCTAAGCGCTGTTTAGCATTATTTAATGCAATGCAACAATTTACAGGGGACCAGTTACGAATATCGGTTATGTGCATGAAATGTTCATCGGCATACATGTATGGGTAAAGCTAGAACAATTTTCTTTATCCCTGATGCTGATTTCCCTGATGCTGATTATTTCAGCATCTATTAAAATAGATACTCGCTGCTAGGAATCAAAATGTTCCTAGCTAGTACCAGGCAAGCTTAGTGGTCTAGTGGTAGGACATCTGCTCTTGAACAGCAAAGGTTGTGGGTTTGAAGTAATATACCTGTAGTTTTTTTTCTTCACAGGACTCGGAAATGTAATAAATATACAGTACTTTTAATACACATCAGTGTACGGGTAAAATACAAATAATATACACATTTCTGCTCAATCTTTTGCGAAGCAGCTTGATGAAATCGGACCCTGGTGAAAGATTAAGCCAGAACTTTCTCTTTCAGAATTTCTTTCCATTGAAATGAGTTTCACAAGTGCTGGTAAATGTAAACTTTGCTTATACACACATGATCATATTCTGTTGTGTTTTTGTCAAGTCGGCCCAGTATCTGTTGTATCTTGTTTCACTAGTATAGGCTACTACTTTTCATTACAGGGAAATAGGTTCCTGTATGGATAATTTTGTGTTTACTTTTTAAAATGAATTTTCCATTTTTTACTGTGATAGGCTGGTTCTCTTTCCTTCCTCTGTATTTGATTTGCTCTTGTTGTATCTTTTAATGGGTTTTTTTTTTACCAATGTGCATTATTGTACTTTTTATCTGCCTGAGAAATGAAATAAATAAATAAATAAATAAAATAAAATAAATTAAAGTGTTTTTATGCTAGTATGGAAACAAATCAGTACAAATTGTACACTCAAGTAAACATGTGACAAACAATGACACACTATCAAAACAATACACAGGATGTAAGTTGCACCTGGACAGGTCAGCATCATCTTGAAAAACGAAATTGAAAAAAGACAAAAAAGAAAGAACAAAACTGAAAGTGGGAACCACTAAGATCCTCTCGAAGGATTTCAATGTCCGCTGGCAACGAGTAGAGCAATTACATGAAAGGTCTCCAAGTTTCCTGTGGGTTTTAGCGTCGGTATAGAGCACTGTCCCAGAGGCAGTGTATATGCGTGACAAGGGATTACAGTCACATCAATTACAGGAGGATTTTAATCATGACAAAGCTGATTTCATGCAAAATTAACTTACCGCTAATCTTATAATGGTTGAGTTTGATTTGATTTTTTTTATGTTTGTGATATACTGTTTCCAAATTGCATACTTTTTTCTTTTTTTTAAAGGGTGTGTACAACATTGGTAAGAATGAAAATATAAATGCTCACAGATTTGCACATAACTCACATGGTATAAAGATGGTCATGGTAGAAACTTCCCTGGAAATAGTTTTGCTTGAAATGCCATAGTTTTTACGAAATGAGTAAAATAATAGTATTTATCCTGCAGGATAACTTCCGATGTTTGAACACATAAGGGGTTTTTCAGTTTTCTCTTGACTCCGAAGACCGATTTAGCTTAAACTTTTACAGGTTTGTTATTTCATGTATATGTTGGGTCACATTGAGTTTGGATACAGGTCTTTGACAATTACCAATGTTGTACACACCCTTTAAAGGGATGGTACATGAACAAAGCTTAGGCCTTTTTAGAAACTAAGACTTAGGCTCTGTCAACTATTTTGAAACCATGCACTTCGGTATGGGGCTTCAAACTGGCCAACAGAGCCGAAGCCAAAGTCAAAGCCGAAGCCAGAACCGTGGTTTTAAAAAGAACCTTAGATACAGACAAACTACATAGTGGTTTATCGTCAGAGTTCAAATTTGAAAGTTTGTTTAAAATGGAACGCACTATGAGGAATAAACAAACGAGTGAGTAGATTGTTATTCTACTTATTATTCAATTTCAAGCATTACACGGTTGGCTTCATTTAGCCACATGAACGGAAGGGGGAACTTAAGACCTTACAGCTTATCTACTCTTACATGTACAACGACGCAGTTCAAGGGAGGGTTGGGGGGGGGGAGTTATGCATGAAAAGGGGGAAAACTGGGAGTGGTGCCATCATTTCCCATCCCTGGAGATATCAAATGGATTCCGCTTTACCAGTCAGTAAACTTTGGCATGACTTTTTTTTTTTTATAAACTAGTCAACCGTTTCCAAAGCAGGATGTCTAGGATGGCTAGGATGGAGAAAGTTTCTTAGTACAACATTGCTTCGAGCAAACAACGAAATTGACAAACAGCTAATGAGCATTAGTTTCAGGACATTTTTGACCTTCAATCTATGTTTAAAGGGACACGTTGCCTTGGATCGGACGAGTTGGTTAAAAAAAAAAGCGTTTGTAACCGTTTGTTATAAAATGCATATGGTTAGAAAGACGTTATAAAAGTAGAATACAATGATCCACACAAATATGCCTTGAAATTGCGTGGTTTTCCTTTTACTTTTTGAACTAACACAGTCGGCCATTTTGTGGAGTCTAAAATTTGACTCCACAAAATGGCCTACTGTTTGTTCACCAACTCGTTTATAGACCAACTCGCCCGATCCAAGGCAACGTGTCCCTTTAAGATTTCACAAGAAAAAGGAACAAAAAATATATACGCAGAACGGCACGAAACAAAATCTGACGTGCATCCATCGTGAATGGATACAGTTATCGTGTCTGTATATGTATCCGTAAGCTTGTGAAACCTCTCTATTAATAAACAAAAAACTTACTTGATAAACATGAAGGTGAGACCAGCAACAATCAATGCCAGGACATAAATCATTGCAAACACCACTCCAACAATGGTACCGAGGTGAGGACCATTGTTGGTGTTGTCCATGCCCACAGTGCTGTTGGGGGTCAGCGTGGTGACTGGTGACTCCGTCGTGGTATCCACTGGGTGCACAACAAAGATTAAAAAACACAATGAGAACCAAGAGTACTTTTTAAGAACTTAATAAAGGCACTGGACACGTTTGGTAATTGTCAAAGACCAGTGTTCTCACTTGGTGTATCCCAACATATGCATAAAATAACAAGCCTGTGAAAATTTGGTCTCAATTGGTCATCGAAGTTGCAAGAAAATGATGAAAGAAAAAACACACTTGTGTGTACAAATTTGTGTGCTTTCAGATAGGAAAAAAAGGCTTCTTGCAAGAAGTCTTTTTTTTTTTTTTTAGTGAGAAATTACCTCTTTCTCAAAAACTACGTTACTTCAAAGGGAGTCATTTCTCACAATGTTTTATACTATCAACAGCTCTCTATTGCTCGTTACCAAGTCAGTTTTTATGCTAATATATGTTTTGAGTAATTACCAAACGTATACAGACCCTTTAAGGACACAAGTGTCAAGACTGGAACTCCAACCCACACTCTGCTGAACAGAAACACCAGAGCTTGAGTCCTGAGTGCGCTTGACCGCTCGGCCACGAAACCCCACCTAAAATATAAATGTTTGAGTTGTATTTACCTGGTTTGTCAATTGTAAAGACAACAACTTCCGAGGGATTGCCTTGTTGGAGATTAACAGTATTTACAATACTCGCTGTAGCTGCTCTTACTGTTACCTCATACTTAACTCCACCCTTAAGATTCTCCAAGATGCGCCACAACTTATCAACCTGTGTCAGGGGGGAAAGGTGAGATGGGAACAGAGAGGAACAAGAGAACATTACCAGTGGCGGCGCCAGACCTGTTAATCCGAGGGCGGGGGAGCTTAAATTTAAGGGGGTAAACATTTATTTTAACTGTAATTTTGTACTGCTGAAAAAGCGTTGATTTACCGTAATGACAAACTTACACCAGGGTTATTCTTGAGCTGGTGTAACGCAAACATAATTGCATTAATGTGAATGCAATGCAATGGTCTGGGGTTAAATTAAATTTCGGCCATCGGGGAAAAAACTAAGGTGGGAAGTGGAGTGGGGGGGGGGGTTACAACCAGCCACATTTACCCATAATGACCACGGAGCAGTCAGAGATTGGAAGTGTTTGATGTTTCCAGAGGGAGGAAAACGGGAGAGACCAGGAGAAAACCCCTCATGACACAAATTTAAATTTCATCAAATTTAATTTCATGATCTGTTCTAGCGAATAATCATACTTTCCCTGAAGACAAATAGAGCAGACTGATGATCGAAACATCAATACTTTTTCTTACTACTGGTTCTTCTCAACACCACCCTCTCTTCCAGAAGCACTACATGGTTGTCAGTAGTTTCCTTTTAAATCCAATTTCATTTATGCAACACCCTCAACCCTTTAGAGACCATAGCGGCCGCAAACGGCTTGTACCAAAATGTCCATAGCAGCCACAAACGGCAGCAAAATTTGACCTACTTCCACTCAAACAAGAGGGTCAAAGAAAAGGTATTGGACCGAATTTACATTTTCTAAAATTCCCATGATATAAAATAACATAGGATCTACAATTCAAAAACAGAGCCATGTATTTCTGTTCCATGAGTTTCTGAGTATAACGGGCCAAAACTCAACAAGATTAGCAATGTCTGGGCGTATGGTGATGGAAATACAGTAATAAACGGTTTCTAAAGGGTTAAAATGTAAATAAGAGACAACTCCATAGCTATCTGTTCCCTGCCTACACATATAAAATAATCCGAAAAACCTGAAGCCAAGCAGACTATTACTACCATGTAAGTACATACCTTTCACCAAGTCCTATTAAACTCTTCTTGGAAACCATTCACAACAGAAAATCCTTTACTCTACCAATGCTACTTTAATTTCAATCTTCACAGTGGTAATCAAAATCATGTATTTCTGTCGCTGTACAAGCTGATGTATACTTGAAGTTTGACTATGATCTTAACAGAGACACAGCGAATCTAGGATGGTCCAGCGAAGCCGAGTCATGCATGCCAAGTACTGAGGTCACAGCCACTCTTTACAAAGAATACAAG
The DNA here is from genome assembly GCA_021014325.1 of Plazaster borealis. Lineage (NCBI taxonomy): Eukaryota > Metazoa > Echinodermata > Asteroidea > Forcipulatida > Labidiasteridae > Plazaster > Plazaster borealis. The sequence continues at coordinate 23,278,217 of CM037474.1, forward strand.
TGAATAGAGTACACACCAAACCGCCCTTTTCAGCTGAATGTTGTTTTTACTACACCCATTGGAAAGAATAAAGAGTTTTTAAGTTTGTTTGTGGTTGTTGAGTTGTAGGACATGCATTGTGAACAAGGAAGTTCCTTGTCATAAAATAAAAAAAATAAATGTCACGTTCCGTAAATGAGGCCATCAAACGCATGACGTGATACGATGGCATTATTACAAGCTGAAGTTTCAGGATCAAATGACAATTGATCTTCGAGTTACCATTTTAATAATGATCATTAAATTGGAAGGATCCAATCAAGTTGAAGGCAAGAAACCAAGAAGAATTTCTCAGGAAATTCCTAGGAAAATTTGGTGGACCTTTTTACAACTGAACAGCCAACTCTGGCAAATTCACAAGAAATAGCTAACCCTGCTTAGGAGTAAGGTTAGCATACCGAGTTCTCATTTATTTAATACAAGAGAAATTGTAGTAACTGTGAAATGAACATGGGGTTGGAAGTGGGGTTAACAATTCCTGGGAAAATTGTACATGGTTTTTCACTATTTTCTCCTGACTCACAACAGATTAAACCCAAATTTTTACAGTTTTGTTTTTGCATGTATATGGATGCTCACAAGACATGAACAGTGACAATGTGTGTGACTATTTTGTCAGCTTAACCAATGTATAATACCTTCAAATGTAAATTTTAGTACAATTTGTTGTAAATTCTTCATAATTTGTGATTGAAATAAACATTATATGTGAAAAATTACATAGCATTTCATTTCATGGTGTGACCAATTTATTGTTGTATCACTCTCTTTAAAACCCTTGAATAAGCTTCTTCTCAGCACCATTTCCTTTCAAACATCATTTCCCTTCTGACACATTTTTTTTCCGCTATTAAATTACAACATAATTCAACGAAATAAGTGTTGAAATGTATTTAAAGTGAACACAGTACAAATTGTACATTAGATCACATGAAGTAAGTGTTTAATAATTGACCCATTGCACATTGCACAGCACACTAACACGCTCTTATCCTGTCCAACAAAATGTACTAAAAGAAGTTGAATCTTGAAAGGGTGGAAATGGTAGACGTGCATTGTGCAAAGGTGCGTTTCTGCGTTGCGCAAGGGGTCAATAGACCATGTACTTTTTTTTCAAGGGGCACATTTTGTCGACCCATAAAGAAACATCTTTGAGCTTTAGTCATTGGTTAAGCATTTTCGCGTGTTCAGTTCCGCTGCGGTGATGCAACTGTTCTATCCAAACCCTAACTGTTGGCTCAGTTAGGTTTGGTTTCAAGATGGCAGATTTTACAACCTAGGCCCAATTTCATAAAGCATGTAAGCATCGACCTTGCTGAGCACAGAAAATATATTGCTTAGCAGAAATAGGTCACCAGCCAAAATACCATACAGTTTACATTGCTGCAACTGGTACACCCCACTCAATTCTTGCTTAGCAAAGATTTGCTAAGCAGAATTATCTGTCCTCAACACATTAATCTAAGTTGCACCATTTGTGAGTCAATGTCCCAGTGTGTCATACAGTGTACATGTAGTGCGCATTTTAGACAAAGCAGCGTTTACACGTTTACCATATTTTTACGTGCAATTTGACTCCCAAAATGGCCAGCTTTGCACACAGTAGCCATGTGTGGCATTGGAACAAGGGGGTCAACAGAACATCACATTGCAATGTAATAATAAATGAGCTTTGATGTTACCTACATGTTACTAACTGACAAGGACATACCAATGTCACATAAAAGAAAAGTATATAATCAGTGCATCCTAACAAGAATGATATACTGGGCAGAGACATGGTCAACAACCAAAGAGATTGAACACAAATTAATATCAACACAGCGAGCTATGGAAAGGAGGATGCTCGGACTAACTCTACGAAACAAAGTTAGACATACCAATATAAAAACTGAGATCAAAGACATCATGTAAATCGTCATCCTCACTGCAGCGCTTCATCCAGTACCCAACGGATACTAGTCCAGGCTGTGACTTACCCAGGCACGCTTGGACAAAGCTAAATCGTCTGCAAAGGCCAACATGTTCTGATGGGGCTTGGCCCAACGTCCAGCTTGTGAGTGTGGTGCAAACAGCAGATCACATCATCACAACCTGCCCCCTGTTTGAACCACCAAATGGCATCCCTGGGCTGATGGAAGTGGCTGAGGCCACTAGAGAGTGGCTGCTTCACAGCACTTTGGAAATTTAAACTAGTTTTGTTCTCGAAATACGCGAGAAGAAGATGGATAAGATAAAGGAAATTAAATGGAGATGGGCAGGACACTTGTCACGACGACATGACAACAGGTGGACCAAGAGACTAACCGAATGGCAACCTAGAAATGGAAAAAGAAGAAGAGGAAGACGGACGAGAAGATGGAGAGATGAAATCCAAACTTACACAAACACGACAACTAATGAACTTGGACTAGAATAGCAAGAAGGAGAAGAGAGTGGACATTGGGTGAGGAGGGCTCCATCCAACAATGGATGCACGCATCCCAATAGACTGTGCAAGTCTCGCACGTATCGGAACGAGAAAACACGTCAGACGCAAAACCTGTTTTTTTCTAAAAATCTAATATTTGTTTTAAATTATATCTAATGACAAACTCTGAACAACAAAGATACTCATCACATGTTTATACAATCAGTTTTAGTTTTTATAATAAATACACAAATAATGTGTTAATTATTATTGAAACCAAATTAAAACTCTGGGACAAGGATGCTTATTTGATCTCAACTTTTAAGAAACCCCTTACGCGGATTCGCGATTGTCACTTGGGCGTAAAATTAACGCTTGACGCAGTTTATAGAGGACGCTGACGCCTCAACAACCATGGACTGCAATGAAAAGGCTTCCCATTGCAATTACAGCATCTGGCGGTTTTCATCGCACATCCAAAACAGCGTTTGCATAAGTTTTGTAATAGGAGGTGAGCACAAAATTCTTAGCTTTTTGCAGTAACCGGAAATGAGGTCAAGTTTAATTCTCGGGTTTTCTTCGTTATATTGTTGTTGAATTGATTTTACTTTTATATTTGTTATAACTAAGTATTACATTCCCAACAACATATACATTTTTCATGGTCATAAAACCACGTTAAACTAAAATAATTGACAAAACAAAATCTTGCCCACGTAAATCTCCATATGGTTGGGACTACAATGGTCCCGGAAGTTTAAATATGCGCGAGACTTACACAGTCTATGATGGTGTAGATGATGACATGTAAAGCTAAACTAACCCTGACACACTTACCACAGCCCTTTCCAGAATCACAGCAATGGCTTCTACAGTGATTCTGAAAGTGTGCACTTACGACCGAGACTACAAAGACTTGTAAAGAGTATTATTGCAAGTGGACGTTGTGGTTTTAACAAAGAACCCTATGATAAATATAATTGACGACATTCCCTTTGAAATAAACCTCTAGCCTACCTGAGATATTAATTATCAGGTTTAGTACCTCCATGGTTATCTCATCTTCACCTAAGCTGTGAGAATAAAAAAAAACCTCCACGGTATTTGTCCCTCTGATCACAGACTGTCCTCCGCACAAGCAGTCGTTGTCTCTTAATACTCAAGACAGACCTGCATGATATCACAAGCTAACAACTCATTGTGAAGAAGCTTACTTTGGTCCTTTCACCAACATATCATCCCTCTGACTAGTTATGACAGGACGGAACAAAATAAATCCATGAAGAAAAAAGGAACGAAAGAAAATCACAGACAGGCCCCTGCCAAAATAACAGAATCTTATAAATCCTCCGATGTGATTTGATGGCTTGCAACATGATGACAGCAGCCCGCTCACGCAGTATTTAGCATGGAGTTTTGACATTTGAAGTGAGAACAAAATCCCAATTCCCTGGATGTCTTAGTACTTATCAACAGAGCCTGAAAGCTTTTCAAATTGGGTTCTTCTTTTAAAAAGGGAAAAATCCTTTTGTGCACAATAAAGAAGATGAGATTGAACTGAAGAACAACATCTGAAATTGGAAACTAGTGGTGAAGTTACTTTTTTTTAAACGTGATTGGCTAATGTCTTATTATCATTGGTACATTTTAATCAGTTTATTTTATTTGAGTAAAATTTACTGCCATAATGCCAACAACATGTGCCCTCCTAAATGTCGGACTGGTCGGTACAAGAATAGTTGCATTCCATCCCTCGTTGAAGCACTCAACAAAAATACTTAATTATTAAAGTCTTCTTTCTATTGCTTACTTTGTTTCTTGCTGTATTAGTGCATGTTTAGTCTACTTTATTCAGAATTTTGTAACATTTTATTTTTGTGATAGTGATAGAATTTCCGCCTTTGTATTTTTCCTTTTGTAATAAGTCTTGAAATAATCTTAATTTCAAGTCTTATTGTCCCCCATTTCTATTCTTGGTATTTGAGCTTGCTAGTCCTTGCAGAGGATTGTAAACAGATAAAAAGAAAAGAAAATATATTTCAGAAAACTGCAACAGAAAACCTTTTGCTTATCATAAAACTTGACAAATGCATGAAAATGTTGCTTGCTGCTCTTGCCAAATCAATTGTTTTTATGAAATTGTCATTGATTCATTTTTTTCTGATATTGATCTACAGAAAACTTCAAAACTTGAAGCAAAATAAGATCAAACACAAAAGAAAATTGTGCACCGTCTGGAATAATTGTAAAACACATTATCACCAAGTCCACTGGTACAAGGGTTAACTAACGGGCACAAAGTGTGCACAGATCTATGCAAGTACAACATTGCATTTTGTGCAGAATTGAGTGCACAACTTGTATCATGTACTGCTCTGTCATTATTTCCTTTTTGGTTTCATAGGAAATCAGTGCGCATCCCAAATGTTTACTCAGCTGTTATTTTTTGCTAATTTGGGGTTGAACAAAGAAACATTGACTAGAGCGGGATTACAACCAAAGACCTCCGGAGTAACGTGCCAGCGCTCTACCAACTGAGCTACCTAGCCCTATGTTGGCGGTCTCCCTATTTTGTCAATATCTTAGTTCGGGATTGCCAGTCAGAAGCCATACAGCCTGTAACTGCCCTGTAGCCAGGGATCACACCCAAGTTTACGATACAACCTGGGAAGCGGCAGCCAAGGGATCGCCTTAACTGGATGCAACTTTTTTTTTAAAGAAAAAAAAGAGAGAAAAAACCCCCAAACTGGCAGCTCACCAGCAGAGCACATAAGTCAAACCATTAGCAGTTAACTGGTTTTCATCTGAAGGTAGGCAGAACAAACATCTAGACTTACCTCTTCATCCTCTTAGTAGAGATTCCAATCACAAGATTGTAATCCATGAGCTACTTTATCGTTCCAAGGAATAATATTCCCTTTTTTTGTCAGACATCCCTTACAACTGGCAAAGCTTCTAATCCTTATCAGTCTGAGCGGTTCCAAATTATAACACGTGATGAAACTTTCTTGATATTTTTATAACATTTTCTGAAGGAAGGGCGGGATTATTATTGGGAGGAAAGGAGGCTACTATTTTTAACCTTTTTACAGCGTGTTTGGAATAAAGTTGACCTTTGGAAAATCATGTGATTTCAGCGCTGGTATTACCTGAAAAACAAGGTGCAAAAAAAACCCCAGGAAATTCCTGGGGAATTATAACCCCATCCTAGATTCGTTCCTGCCACACTTGCTGAAAATTCAACGCCCATATTGAAAATCATGTGATTTCAGCGCTGGTATTACCTGAAAAACGTGATGCAAATAAAAAAACCAGGAAATTCCTGGGGAATTATAACCCCATCCTAGATTCATTCCTGCCACACTTGCTGAAAATTCAACGCCCATATTGAAAATCATGTGATTTCAGCGCTGGTATTACCTGAAAAACGTGATGCAAATAAAAAAACCAGGAAATTCCTGGGGAATTATAACCCCATCCTAGATTCGTTCTTGCCACACTTGCTGAAAATTCAATGCCCACATGGTAAAAATGCACACCTAAGTATGTTTGCGAACCCTGGGGGTTATCTCCCGAGCAGGGTTAGCTATTTCCCCAGATATCTCCCAGAAATTTTATCGGTTTAGCAATTTAGACACTTCACATCTGATGATGGGTATACAGGCCAAATTTTTCTGGACTGACATACGGCATACGGTTTATTACAACTGGAACAACTTCAAAGCGCCCTAAATCTTTTGCTGGCAGCCGGATGGCTGACGAAAATATCAACTATTGGAAAACATGCCTTGTAATATCCCTATTTCCGGGGGTTATTGCATAATCTTTGATTCCAGACCTTTGTCCTGTTGTTGTACAAATGTTGCAAAAAGAGTGGACAGAGTGCCACCATTGTTAATCATTGTATTCGGCTCAATAGGAGGTAAGTCCAAGAGTTTCGAGATTCCAGCATACCATGGCAGGTTATCAGCCATGGCTCTTGGCCGAGGTTCTGTGAATCACAGTGAGTGCCTACTCATACTATCTCACACAACAACATCAAATCCCTGTGCTAATTATGAGAACCTTTATCGTCTTTCCTTTGTGAAGTCAGGGTTTCATTGTGGCAACGATATTCTCAAAGGAAAATGATTACTCCAGAAGTTCCAAAAAGTTTCGTAAAATAATACCTCATGTAGGCACAGAATTTTTTTTAAGAATACCTACATGAAGTGGTCGTGTTAAGAGACTAACCCACCATTTCCGAGAAACTTTCTGAAAATTTTTATCTGGTGTGAAAAGGGTTTAAAACAGATTTGTTGTACTCTCTTTTTCAAACCTAAAGGGCACGTCACACGTGGCAATTTACAGGCAACCAGTTCCAGGCAATTTCAAGGAAAAACCTTCACATGTAAATTGCCACAGAATTTTCTTGGGGCAGTGAGATTGTGTCAGCAAAATGTCTGCTGTACAACCGAAGTGTACCTTGTGCATGCAGTAGTGGCAGTGCAGTTGGTTGCCTCCAAGTTGCCTGTAAAGATTGCCCTGTGTGACCAGGGCCAAATTTCATAAAGCTGTTTAGCAGAAAATTCTACTCAGCAATTTCTTTGCTTAGCAAGAAATGAGTGGGGTACCAGTCACAGCAATGGTACTCTATGGTATTTTGGCTGGTAACCTCTTTTTCTTAAGCAAGAGTTTTCTGTGCTTACATGCTTTATGAAATCGGGCCGAGGCCTTTAAATTTTGCTGATATTTGAGATCTTACCTCCACTGCATCCATGGTGGCGTTCTTGCCTGACTCCCAGTATGTGATCGTATAGCTATCAATGCTTTTATAAAACACCTCAGGTCTCATCCATGAAACTCTGGCCTGTCCGCTACCCATGTCGGTTACCGTCACATTCACTGGTGAACTGGGGGCTGAACAAATACAACAAAATTGATTAAGATTTTTTTTTGGATAATGCCAACATACTGTTTTGAATTTGAAGGTTCTTTAGACATCTTAAGCATCAGTTATCAACCCTTTAGAGACCATTCATTTCTGTATAATCGTCACAAAATGCCCAGACATTGCTAGTATTGTTCATTTCTTTAATCAAATTTTGTCAGTAAAAATGTCAACAGAATTAACATGAAACAGAAAATTTAGTTTTGTGTTTATAAATTGGGACACTATGTTAACATACTACATTGGAAAATTTCATATCCAGACATGACCTTTACTTTGACCTCTTTATGTGAATGGAAGTAGGTCAAACCTTTCGGCCATTTGTGGCCGCTATGGGTATTTTGGTACAAGCCGATTGCAGCCGCTATGGTCTCTAAAGGGTTTAACTATATCTAAGATTGCTGTTGAGGAAAGTGTGATATTTTTTTCTGAATCTACATTTAACAGTAGATTCACTTAGAACCAACAGTTTCCTGTGGAATGTTAGTTTACTGTAGATTTGTTACAAATCTGCAGAAAACTGTTACATTTCAAAATTCCTTTGCAAACAAAGAACTACACCTTACATAAAAATACAGTCGGATTTGTTTAGTTTAAATGAGAGAAAATGTGAACCAAAAATATTTTATGAATACAAAAATACAGTTTGTATTAAGAATAATAGTCAATTTTACAAAATGAAATGATTTGTTCTTAGGGGAAAAATAGTCTCTCCACTCACGAGGGTAGATTCATTAATGTAGGAATCTACACTTTCTCATCCATTCTCCTTTTCAAGTAGGAATATTGTTGGTGAAGAATTTCAGACACTCCGTTTTACCACACCTTTGGACTCCTTTTAATCTCGGCTAAAAACTTACAAATAAACTACAGATTTGTCTGAGAAAACATCAAAAAATTACAATTCAGTTTCCGAATAACCAAAAACTATAGCAGATACATTGCAAAAAGAAAGATTTTTCGTTGTCAACTTACAGGCACTTTTCGCTCTGCTCCTCGGCGCATGCATCAATAAGCATTGTATGTGAAGAACACACAGGCTCATAAATAAAACAAAGAACACTGTTTCCCATCCCCCTATCTGCTGAATGCAAAGGTCCAAAAAGTCTAAGCCAATCATGTTCATGGATCCATCAACTGACAGTCAGTCAGTAGCCAATCAGATCAAGCTATTCCATGTGCTTAAACATCAATTGAACTCTGGTATCTTTAAATAGCGGTATCGATTATCAACATTTACTAATAATCAATATTCTAGTAGTATTTATTGCTATCTCTGTAGAATTCAATCAAACAGCCGTTGTCCACAAATGTTCCACAAGACACTCAGCATAAATTCACAGTTCTTGAATAACTGTTTGATGGATAGAACCCATTCATAACAAAAATAACAGTCACCATTAACAGCAAAAGTTACATATTCAATCCACTTCAGCCAAGACTTTGAAGCGTGTTTACAAAAATAAAGTCACACACTATTCACAAAAGGACAGCAGCACATAATTTCAAATCATCCTCCACAGTTTATGGGCGTGCAGCCCTGACAGGCCTGGGTACAAAAAAACCTCCGGACTCGCAAAGTACGTCTACTGGGTGGCTCCAAAGATCCCAGACCTAGCATTTATTGTTGGGATAACTGTCAGCTGGCAGGAATTCTTAATCTCCTTTGATGGTCAGAAGGACTACATGCACATCCTGTTTGTCCACAGGGTCACTACATCCAAATGAACATGATGGGCCAAATACTGGTCCCTTGAGGAACCTCCTCCTGGTAATGTAACAGTTTTCCCGTCAGTCAGTTGAAAATCGCAAAGAAACAAAGTGATGCCACATGAAGAAAAAAAACTACTTGTAAACTTCCACGGCCGTGTCAATCTTTCATCTCATAGTAGTCTGGGAACCGCCTCCATAAGAAACAAGACAGCTACTGTTAGCTAGACTGAGCGTGTCTACTCGGTCTTAACCCTACTGGGCTGACGACAACGGGAAACCGGAGCCGTAGTGAGGTGGCAATGTTCATGAGGATGAATCATCTTGTTTGCATCCCTCAAAAAACCTTGGAAGAGTTTTATATTTAAATGGAAATAACTCTCTACTTTACAATTGTTATTGTTTCTGAGTTTTAGAACACTAAAAGAAGGTGTATACTATAATACTACACAATAGATAACTCTTCAAAATAAAATTAATTTCTATAGCTTTACTAGATGAATAAGAAAAATGGTGATAAACTTTTGAGAAAGTAACAAACCTTCAAATTTCCTTATTGTAAAGAAAATCGTAAATACAAGCAGAGGAAACCCAGGAAGTAAACCATTAACAGTTTATTTTAAAGTCTGAAGACAACCAAATCAGTATAAATTCCCAACACTTTCAATAGTTCCACTATTTTGCAAATACTTTCACCAAGCAAAGGCGTCTAGATTGGTATCAATGCATATACATTTACCTAACTATATTAATTAAAAGACTATTGCAGATTTTTAACAGTTAACACCAATTCACAGGGATAGTTTTACAGGGGCGAGAGTCACTCCTGACGAAAAAAGTCTAAAACTGGGATCCAGATCTTAGGAGGTATGATGAAATGATGGCGTTTCCACCTTTTGGTAACCCCTGGAGTTATAGATTCCAAGGACTTTTTGGGAATAGTATCCTTAGCACTAGAAGAGTAGATCAAAGAGCCTGACATATTTTATTCCAAGAAAAACACAGCACTGTTTATTTACAAGGCAGACTTTCAAAAGTCTGAATTAAAACAAAAGTCTGAAATTTCTCATCCCTGATTTTAAATTTAGTGTTCTCAATTTCATTTAAAACTCCTTGGATTGTCCAGCCCGTAAATTGAGCTGGACATTGGGTCTGCAGAAAAACCGATGGAAGCAGTTACAGGCAAAGGATTCCACAATTGGCGTCGATGCGATTATTGTCTTGTACAGATTTACACAAATATATTAATCAGAGCTCGCCAACATTTGCATCTTGCGATCGGGGAGATTTTGTACAACAGTCAGGGAGATGTTTAGAATGACATAGGTAAAAAGTTTCAATCAGAGCATGGAAAGATTAGTTTATTTTCAGGGAACTTTTTTTGCAGAATTAGGGAGAGTTGGCAGCTCTGTATTAATTAAAAGATTATTTTTCAGATTTCAAACAGTTCAGTTTTTCTTTCCCATTCCATTCTGGATAATTAAGTGCGTGAAACTTCTTCGACTGTCCACCCCTTAAATCGCGCCGGACATGAGGGTCTTCAGCTAACTGATTTAAGCTTACCAATCATGACAAGGCTATGATTCAATGTAGCTTGTAATTTCATTTCGGTAGTCTTGACCTGACCTTCTCCACAACTAAAACCTTCCTCCTAAATCCTGGATTGACTTGACATTGATGCTTTCCAAATCACGAGACATAGACCTTTGGAAGCAACTGTCGTTTTACATCAGAGTGCCAGACACTTTTAGTTAATCTTAACCGATATAATCTTTTCCCGCCTTACATTACATCTTGGGCCCAACTTCATAGAGCTGCTTCAGCAGAAGATATCCCTTAACATGTTTCTGCTTAGCAGAAATGAGCAGGATACCAGTCACAAATGGTACATGTGACATGGTGTTTTGGCTGGTAGCGTTACATCTTAGGCCCAATTTCATAGAGCTGCTTCAGCAGAAGATATCCCTTAACATGTTTCTGCTTAGCAGAAATGAGCAGGATACCAGTCACAAATGGTACATGTGACATGGTGTTTTGGCTGGTAACGTTACATCTTAGGCCCAATTTCATAGAGCTGCTTCAGCAGAAGATATCCCTTAACATGTTTCTGCTTAGCAGAAATGAGCAGGATACCAGTCACGAATGGTACATGTGACATGGTGTTTTGGCTGGTAACGTTACATCTTAGGCCCAATTTCATAGAGCTGCTTCAGCAGAAGATATCCCTTAACATTTTTCTGCTTAGCAGGAATGAGCAGGATACCAGTCACAAATGGTACATGTGACATGGTGTTTTGGCTGGTAACTTTACATCTTAGGCCCAATTTCATAGAGCTGCTTCAGCAGAAGATATCGCTTAACATGTTTCTGCTTAGCAGAAATGAGCAGGATACCAGTCACAAATGGTACATGTGACATGGTGTTTTGGCTGGTAACTTTACATCTTAGGCCCAATTTCATAGAGCTGCTTCAGCAGAAGATATCGCTTAACATATTTCTGCTTAGCATAAATGAGCAGGATACCAGTCACAAATGGTACATGTGACATGGTGTTTTGGCTGGTAACGTTATTCTGGTAAGCACATTTTTGTTGTGCTTAGCTACTTTGAAACTGGGCCCCTGTCAAACAATTTCAATCAAATGGCATTTCGGCTGGTTGCCAGTTGCTGCTTAGCAACTTATTTCTGTGCTCAGCAGCTTTATTGATATAGAGCCCATGTCATGTAAGACACATAGAGAGCTGTATATATTGGCTAAAACACAAACTCCACGTTATACACGCACAAGTTTGTTTAATCCCCCTGGGTGGATACATGTTGCATGTATGTGCGAGACAACGGAACATTTTTAATTTTTGAAAGTGAGAAATTTTGCCTTAGGCGTGCATGCACTGCTAATCCGCGCTATCACCCACAATCAATCTTACTTGCGATGTTCTATTTGGGATTCAGAGTCCTGGTGTGTTTCTGTGCAGTGCAGATCTATTAAAGGTATCGTACACAAAACAAATATTAGCATAAAAACTTACTTGGTAACAAGCAACGGAGAGCTGTTGATAGTATAAAACATTGTAGGAAATGACTCCGTCTTAAGTAACGTAGTTTTTGAGAAAGAGGTAATTTCTCACTAAAATAATAAAAACTTCTTGCAAGAAGTTTTTATTCCTATCTGAAAGCACACAAATTTGTACAACAAGGGTGTTTTTTCTTTCATCATTTTCTTGCAACTTCGATGACCAATTGAGCCCAAATTTTCACAGGCTTGTTATTTTATGCATATGTTGGGATACACCAAGTGAGAACACTGGTCTTTGACAATTTCCAAACGTGTTCAGTGCCTTTAAAGCTGTACAAATGTTGATGAATGTGGTGCTTTTAACCCAACAAGTTTACTCGACAAGCCCACAACAAGGCTGGCGAAAGAACCTTCACAGTCACTGCAGCAAGGGAGTGGAATTCTCTACCCATTTTCATTCAAAATGCCAAATCAACAGGGTGACCAATTCAAGAAGATAATAACAGATCTCTTTCAAAATTAATCAATTTATTGCAGTAGGCGTAACTATCAATTAATCAATTTAATTTTCTTTACTTATTGATTACTGTAAGTGCTGTGATTTAGTTTACTAAGTAGTTCGTCTTTCAATGCTGATTATTACTATTATTATTATTATTATTATTTGCGATTTAGTACTTGGATGTCAAAGTAAAATCTGCTTCAAAAGATGGAGCAAGAATTAGGTTATTTTAAAAAGTCGCCAAGACATGGCACAGACAAAGGGCAGGCGAACATACATTAAAATCGGCACCCTAACGCACATGGGTGGGTTACGCTCGCAGTTTCTTACGCACATTAACAGATTGTGCATTCACATTCGTGGCATATTTGATTCAATCCTACATACACATTATTTTATCTTCAAGCAGGCCTGAATATTCGATTCTGATTGGTCGATCCATAGCAACAAGGAGTGTGATATAAACTTATATTGCACGGCCCATATCACACCCTGCGTATTGTGTGTTCTAACTGCGCATCAAGTTTGCTTGAAGATAAATACGTTATCACACGCGCGCTCGTGGAATACGGAATAATATAGGGCGTCTGCGTCCCATATCCAACTCGGCCGAATGTGTGATAACTTATATTGTCTTACGTGTTAAGTGTACTTCGATACTCAACAGAATTGAAAGATATTCATCAGATTTGTAGTCACCATTTTTTCACAAAGATATTACACAATGAGGTATAATTATTCAACTGAAAAACACAAGACCACCGGGCTTGCCTGGTCATGAGTTAACTGGCCTGACGATAAATTCACTGGCCTCGGGCCTGTGGTCCAGTGTTAATTTCAAGCCCTGCATAAGAAAGAACAAATGCACTGATATGCAAATAGCCGTACAACAGACGTACAAATTTTCAACACAAAGGTACAAAAATATGGATGCGCCCACACAGGGCAGGTTAGCAATCTAGCTATATGGTATGACATCATCAGGAACAAGGTTGGAGCACGGACCCTCGCATGCAGCAAACAAGCTATTAGTAACAGCTTCCTTAGTGGGGACCAGCAATTAAGTATACTTTATTACTGACGGCCAGGTGTCTCCCTTAAGTGAACCAGGGACAGACTAAAATGTTCCTTGGCGCTCCTCCCCCCAAAAAAACCCAAAATAAAATAATAAATATAATAATGCACTGGGGAACTGTATATACACCTGGGGTCGATTTCACAAAACTCTTCCTAACTTAGGACTAGTCCTAGGCAATGCTAAGAGATAGGACTAGTCTTAAGTTAGGACCAGTAACTGTTCTTAACTTAAGAATAGTCCTATCTCTTAGCATTGCCTAGGACTAGTCCTAAGTTAGGAAGAGTTTTGTGAAATCGACCCCCTGGATTCATATTGTTTATGAATTTGGTGTTTTTTTTCGGAAATAAGAGTATCATGAGATCAACAAGTTCATTAAAGGTATTATACAGGATTGGTAGAGCTGACAAAATAAGAATGTAAGAAAAGCATGACGTGGCATTAAGATGCTTCCACTGTTGTATTTCATTGTATTTCCGCTCAAAGGAGGTAAGTCCGAGTGGACTGAGATTCCAGCCTTGGTTCCGGTCATGGACCCAATTGGTGGCCGTGTCTCATGCCTGAGGTTTTTGCAATTCACGGTGCGTGATTACTGTATTTTTTTCAAAGACAAACAACAAATCCCAGTGCTTCAAACATAATCTTTGTTCTCTTGACTTTTGTTAAGTCACAGTTTCTTTGTGCCAATGGTACTCTCAAAGAAAAATGATTCTGGCATTTCCAAGAAAATAGTCCAATCAGGGTGAAAGTGAACAAATGTAAGATCCCGGCTTTAACTGGTTAATAGCTATAATGCCTCATTTCCCTTCAACTGACAATTTTAATTCACTAGAGGGCAGTATTTCATTTGTCTAAGTACCGCTAGTAACAGAATCTGAGGTACATGGAAATGATTTTAATCTGGTCAGTGTAACTGATTGAGAGGGGGTATTCCTGTCAGTCAGTGTGGAGTCATTTCCTTACACAGTGTGGATACATTTATCTAATATCACCAGGGTAACTATAAACACTTCTAAAAACAACAATAACAAAACAAAACAAACAAACAAACAAACAAACACGCTGTTAGTTTATCTGTAGTGCTTGTAGAATTACAGAATGTATACCACATGTATGGTACTTCGTTGTAAATCCACTAAACCTTCATCAGTTCAAATGTATATTCGGGTTGCTGTAACACCATGTGTATATCAGCTGTGTAGATTTTGTTCTTTGAGAACTTGTTTTGCTATTTATTCTACTGCCGCGGAGTAGATTTCGGAATTCGGGAGACTACTTAGTTCTGAAAAGAACTGTCCTTCTTATTAACTAATACCTGGGGGGGGGGGGTTAGGACATTAGCAGGGGACTACTACTTTACTTAGTGGATCCAGGAGACTTCTCTTTAATGACTTCGCTGCTGCGTAATTAAGAGCAGTTTAACAAATGTAGCAATGTGTATACCACAAGTATATTATTGACGATCACACAAGTATATTATTGACGATCACAATGTTCTTAGTTCCAACTGTATTACACAAGTCCACTGAGAGATGTAGTAACTCTAGGGGGCAGCAGACATGGTACGAGATAACTGTCCATTATGTAGGCAGTGTCCGACAGCTGCGGTTAAGGCTTCGGCTGTTGTTAAGAGTGTTGCTATGGGCATCCTATTCTTCAATGTATGTTAATATGACCATTAAGCTTCAGCAGAAGCTGCAGCCGCAGCCACTAATTCAGACAAGACCTTTCCATGTGGTGAGTCTGCTGCCCCCTAGTGTCTAAAAAACTCTCAATGTAATTGTATTTCCAGCTCCGAGGAACTGTCACACAAAGTGCAAATTTGATCAGTACTTTTTAACGGCATACATGTACCTGTTCTAGCTACTCTCATGATAGCAATAAACGTGAATTTGTTTATCAATTCCGACTGATGACAAAGTTCCTCTCCGTTTCAAGAAATGTTTTACGTCCGGCTTATCTCCTAATCAACATTGGCCGGGTCTTTTACAATAGCGGCCAAAAAACATCAATAGCTCATTTCCTGAAAACTTAATTATCCCACCTCCCTCTGTTTTGCACAAGCTGGTAACACATGTTCATTTATTTATCAATTTTGTCATTCAACTTAGTCCTTCTATCTCCGATCACAAATAACGTTTCACATGTACTCCCTGCCCTCCTCACTTGGAACAGCAAACCATTTCCTTTCAATTTTGGCAGGAGTATCCTCCTGCGAGTTGACACTAGTGGCAGAGGTCCAAGTTCTAATTTTGACCGCCTCAATCCACTGCTCATTAACTCGTTTTTTTCCCCTTACTCATGACAGCAAACCATTTCCTTCCGACTTCGACAGAAAATGTTGAATCTCTCAAGTAATCTCATACCAGCACACCAGATCCTTATAATTTTGATTGATGACGACATGTTAATTTCTCGTTCAACCCTTTTAATTTCTTGTCCAAAGTGTTACTTGATCTCGCAAAGTTGGGTCTTCACGATCACTCACAAGTTTTTTTTTTCTGAATGGAAATTTAATACTGAAATCAATCACAGTCCATTACTCACAATATAGGACTCTTCCTCTGTGCTTTACACAGATACAGAGTCCTGGATAGCATTTCATTCAATAATTCAGCTCTCAACGCTTTTTAAAGGTATCGTACACGTTTGGTAATGACTCTAAATAAATATTAGCATAAAATTTACTTGGTAACAAGCAACGGAGAGCTGTTGATAGTACAAAACATTGTAGGAAACGACTCCCTCTGAGGTAACGTAGTTTTTGAGAAAGAGGTAATTTCTCACTAAAATAATAAAAACTTCTTGCAAGAAGTTTTTATTCCTATCTGACAGCACACAAATTTGAACAACAAGGGTGTTTTTTCCTTTATCATTTTCTTGCAACTTCGATGACCAATTGAGACCAAATTTTCACAAGGTTGTTATTTTATGCATATCTTGGGATACACCAAGTGAGAACACTGGTCTTTGACAATTACAAACGTGTTCAGTGCCTTTAACATTCTTAAAACTTTAAACACAGTTCATCAAGCAAACCCATTTCGCAAGTTTTTGCGTGTGATTGCCTGGGCACTGATACTCAATTCAAATGAATGTCCTGCTCCTAACAGGCTAGTGTATGCGTACGTGCAACAGGCATGTTTGACAGAATGAACAAAGAATGAACAAAGCAAAAACTTGTTAACGTTGAGAGCTGAATTATTTCACGAAAATGACAGACATTTATGAGGAATGTCTGTCGTCCAAAACCCGCCGCCAAAAAATGTATGCGGCCATGAAATGTTAATCCGGCGAGATTAGTATCTTGTCACATTTAAGACTTTAATTATGGAGCTCAAAAGATTTTCCGCCCGATACCAGACCCTCATATCCAGGATGTCACTATAGTATTCATCAGGGAGTTGTCAACCATCGAGTTGTTCAAGTCTAGCCTTAAGGCCCAGTCCCACTGCAGCGATAACGATAACGATAACGATAACGACGCAAAGAGAACGCATTCCATTGGTTGAATGAGCATGTGCGTGTTCTGCGTGGAGCAGTTTGACCAATAGAATGCGTTTTCTTTGCGTCGTGATCGTTATCGTTTTCGTTATCGCTGCAGTGGGACCGGGCCTTTAAGACTCATCTTTTCAAACAGTATTTTTGTAACATTGCAACTTATTGAAAGGTTTGTATCTATTATTCATTTTTTACAACTATTTTTAACTAGTTCATCTTTTTAGCTTACTGTGTAATTTTTTGTTGTAAAATTGTTTAATTATCGTTGTTTTAAATTTAATTGATGTTGTTTAATCCATTTTTCAGCGCCTTGAGGCGGAACTGATCTGCAACTGTTCGCGCTTTATAAATCTCTCTCTAGTAGTATGAGTAGTATTTATGGAAGTGAAAGGCCTCCACGTATATGGTAACTCAAATTGTTGTACTCGGATAAACTGGTAAACACCTACTGCAACATTTACAGGGGTGAGAATCACTGCTGACAAAAAGGTCTGAAACTGGGATCCAAATATAAGGGGGTATGATGAAATGATGGAATTTAAACCTAATAGTAACCCCCTTGAGTTACAGATTGAAATGAGCTTCTCAGAACATTTCCTCAGCAATGGAGAAGTAGATCAAAGATCAGGATTTCTTTAACCGTTTGGAAACGGATTTCACCATTTGTTTACAGTAAAAGGGAAGGTATACGTTTGGTAATCACTTATAAAATTAATGGCAATGAAAACTTACTTGGTTAGAAGTACAGCAGCTTTGGATTGTAGAAAGCATTTAGGAAACGTTTCACTTCAAAGTTTATGGAAAAAGATATCAGCTTTTATTCCCCAAAAATTTGAATCTACGTTTCTCAGATTGTGTATTCCAATTACGGGTTATTCTTCCTGCGTGGACATAACCGCTTGGGATTTTTTGCGGTATCTCAAAAACAGTACCACCTTTTGAAATGAAATTTTTACAGGTTAGTTTTATTGTATATCTACATTTATATAGGATTAAAACAATCGGACGGTTCCAAAAACCAAAGGTATACTTTGCTTTTAAGTGGTTAATCGTCCGAACCCTAGTCTGCCTCTAGACTCACCTGCAGTATCCGTGGTTTCAGTCAGCATTGGAGAGGGTTTTCCCTCTCCTAAGGAGTTGACGGAAGACACTTGGATCTCATACTGGGTAAAGATATCTGGGGACAAAGGACAATCAAAATAAGCTTCCACATATACAATTTGGATATGTGATTCACACTCACCAAGTTAATACTAAACAAATATGAAGAATTTATGAGTCAACAGTATACATTTCAAAAATCTCTGGTGTAACTCTCTTTTAAGATGCAAAAAATAGTTAATGGCCTGACGTTTCGACCCTTGCAGAGTCTTTCTCGAATGCTAAATGACAACACAACACACATGAACAGGTATACAAGTGTAACAGAAGCAGTCAAGTGGATATACATGAAAAGAGAGAGAGAGAGGCAGAGAGCACACAGAAAAAGCAAGGAGTAAACAGTATAGGGAGACAAAGGGGGGGGGGTTGGAGGGAAGGGGCTGGTTTGACCACAAGAAGTTGGAAACACAACGGACAAGATCATCTTTTAAGATGTTCAATCTGGCTTTTCCCAAATTGTTACATTCCCACCCACAGTAATATTTTCGGTGACCAAGACCTGGTATTTCATCTTTGAGAGGGCAAGGCCATTTTCATTTTTCAAAGGGCACTTCCTTTGGAAAATCTTGAAGTCTTTGGGAAACTTTCGAAGGGGCACTAAGGCCAAGACCAGGGGCAACAGAGACCATGGTCTCCTTGACCTCAGTGTAAATCCAGGCCTGGTGATCAATCAAATATCAGTGTGTAGCGTGTTGAGGCAGGCGCCTACCTTGATAGGCTTCGTTTCACCGGTACAAAGAGTGACCACAGGTTCTGGAAAACATGCCTTGTAAAATCCCTTTCTGGAGGTTATTGTGAAAACCCCGATTCCAGACCTTTGTCCTACTGCTGTACAAATGTGGCATACAAGAATGGATAGGCTGCCACCATTGTCCGTCTTTGTATTTGGCTCAATTGGAGGTAAGGTCCAAGCGTTCCCAGATTCCAGCATACCATGGCAGGTTCTGCGAATCACGGTGAGTGCCTACTCAATTTTCTCAAAAGTCAACATCAAATCCTGGAACTAATTATGAGAACCTTTGTTGTCTTTCCTTTGTCAAGTCAGAGTTTCAATGTGGCAACGATATTTTCAAAGGAAAACGATTACTCAAGAAGCTCCAAAAAAGTTCAGAAAAATATTACTGCGGGTGGGCACAGATTTTTTTTTTTTTTAATACAGGCCATGAAGTGGTTAAAGTGAGCAGTCCAACTTACCGAGGCCAGTTAGCCTATGATACTGGATCTCAATGTTTTTTTCTTCTTTAGACCAATTCGTCTCCCCCTTCTTCCTCAGGTAGACTTTGTAGCTGATGCTGTCGGAATGTAAAGGCTCGGGCTCAAACCAAAATATCATGATGAAATCCTGCCCTCTTGTGATGGTCCTGAGGCCCGTAGGTGCCTTATGAACTGTAAGACAAACATTAATAGAATGATGAAATTCTGACCAAGTGTGGTGCTCTTAAAGGGTCTGTATACATTTGGTAATGACTCTGAAAATTAATGGCAATAAAAACTTACTTGGTAAGAAGTACAGCAGCTTTGGATAGTATAATGCATTTTTAGAAACATTTCACTTCAAAGTACTGTGGTTATCCCCCAAAAATTTGAATCTGAGAAGCGTTATTGCAGTAACGTTTCTCAGATTGTGTATTCCAATTGCAGATTATTCTTCTTGCGTGGACATAACCGCTCCAGATTTTCGGCAATATCTCAAAAAGGGCTACCACCTTTTGAAATAAAATTTTCACAAGATGGTATAAGTCTACAACTATGTAGGATTGAAACAAATAGTGGGTTCCAATAGACTGTGCAAGTCTCGCGCGTATCGGGACGAGAAAACACGTAAAACGAAGAACATATATTTTTCTGAAATCAAATCCGTGTTTTAAATTATATCTAATGACAAAATCTGAACAACAAAAATACTCAGTACAATTTTTATAAAATTAGTTTGAGCTTTTATAATAAATATACAAATAATGTGTTAATTATTAATTAAACATAATTAAAACTCTGGGACAAGGATGCTTATTTGATCTTAACTTTTCAGAAACCCCTTACGCGGATTCGCGAAGGTCTCACCGGCGTAAAATTAACGCTTAGTGCAGTTTATAGAGGATGCTGACGCCTCAACAACCATAGACTGCAATGAAAAGGCCTCGCGTTGCAAATACAGCATCTGGCAATTATCATCGCGCATCCAAAACAAGCGTTTACATAAGTTTTGTTATCGGAGGTGAGCACAAAATTCTTAATTTTTTGCAGTAACCGGAAGCTGAGGTCAAGTTTAATTATCGGGTTTTCTTCGTTATATTGATGAATTGATTTTACTTTCATATTTTTTATCACTAAGTATTACATTCCCAACAACATATATAATTTTCATAGTCATAAACCACGTAAAACTCCATATGGTTGGGACCACGGTGGTCCCGAAAGTTCGAATGAGAGCGAGACTTGCACAGTCTATTACCAACTGTATACAATCCCTTTAACCTATTAGTCACAGTACGGCCCGAAACCGCCTGAAACCGCCCAGCCATTTACTCACTGGACTGCCCCAAACTGCCCGAGATTAGAAAACACTTTGTATCTTGGGTTTTATACATGCTAGTTGGTCGCGTGATCTTAAGACTTTGACGGTCCAAAAATACCATGTGGTCACCATAGAAAAAAAATGAGTAACCAACTTCCAAAGGTTCAAAGGCCGGAAATATAATGCAAAGTGTATTGGTTTCTCCGTGTCCGGTGGACCGCATTGTACACACAACGCTTACACACTATAATGTATACTACAACAGCAACGATGTTTTTGCTGGGCTTTCGCCATGATTTGTACACATTATTGAAAGGAATTTAGGTTGTAAAGGAATTTAATTGTTATATGTAAGTAATAAGTACATTATTGGTCATTTCCAAAGGTATAATTTGATATATTTTGATCAATTTGTTTACCTTTTGTTCTGGATTGATACGACAGTGTAGTTGAAAAAGTTGTGTGCCACTAACGCTAACGCAATCCATTTACATGTACATTCAAGTTTTCTAATTTTATTTGATGTGTCGTCATATTTTCAATCTCAAAGCTTCAATTTGGTAAAAGCAAATAAATATATATGTAAATCATTCAAAAGATCATTTTATCCTCCACAAAATAAATCAGACTTGTAACACAAAAAAAATAATCACAACAAAAGTTGTATTATGATTTATAGATTCTGCATTAGCGCGGTGACTTTTCCCTTCCCTGTTCAGTGAGTAAATTAATTACGTTGTATTTGCGCGTGAGTATTAATGGGTTAAAGCCCTTGATAGGTGCTTTATGGACGGCAAGGTTGACCGTACTCTCTTTCATCAGTCCTTCATACAGAGTGTTTTAAATTTTAACATAATATCGTCTGCTCAGGACTAATAAAGTCATTAGTGCAATTTGTATGGATTTCATCAAATCGCTTTTGCATACTTTGGAGCTCCTGGTAAATGGAGTTTATTGATCAAGAGTGGTCTTCAAAGCATTTGTTTGGCAAAAAGAAACATTCATTTACTAAGTAAAACATTTATTTGTTGATTTTGATTATTTTTTTCCAAATTGATACAAATTTTTCATTTAATGACCCTTTGATCATTATGAGTATGAAATTGCAATTAATGACCTTATAGTACTGAGCTGACGATATGTACATTCGTCTCAATTTCACAGCAGAATCAGAAGAAATTTGACTGGTTAAAGAAACCTGCACAGGGTACCATAGGTTTAAACTTGACATCCTAGGATGTAGGGTTTGAAAGACAAATGCTTGCCAAGTTAAATTCTATAATGAAGGACCCAACCCAACCACTTTTAACTTGCTTTGTTTTTAATCGCTCTGGTATTAGACTACCTCCACCACAAACAAACTCAACTCAATTAATCTGTTTTAACGCTTGAATCAAGCGGTAAATAACATATCACAGCTACTGGAAATTATTGTAAATTATTAAAACTGTATGTAATTTTTAAAGTAGATTGTAAATAATTGTAAGTATTAACTTGCTTTTTAGATTTTTTTTTGAATTTTTACTTGCTGTCGTTGCTTTTGTGGTTTTTATCATAAAGTATTTGCCAATGGAACACAATTATCTGTATTTTCCAATGTGAACACAATAAAGAATTATATTTAATACATTGAAGAAACACTGCCTTCCTGTCATAGTGTTAGCCAGAGGGGTGTCTGGGTGTCTTTTGGACACCCTGTTTTAAATTTGGACACCCTGTTTTATCTGTCATTTACATGTAAATACATTGTAAGTGAACGATTTGGACACCCGGTTTTTAAATTTCCAGCAAATTTGGACAGCCTTTTACCAAATCCTGGCTAAAACCTTGCTTCCTGTGACAGTCCAGAGGTCCTTTGGTTCCTTACAGTTTCTTCAAGAAAAATGAATACAAAATTTGGCCTATTGTGATGGTCATTTGGCTGTTTATGGACTTACCTGCTTCAAATGTTTTAGCATAAACAGATCTGCTTGAAGGCCCTATTGCAGCTATTCCCAGGGCGTTGTTAAACACAGCAACACTGATGGTATAGTTTGTGAAGGGTTGTAGATTATCTACCAATGCAATCTGTGAGAAATTGTTATACATTAAAATGTCATTTAAATGAAGGTTAACTTTACTGACACTAGAGGGCAGCAGACAAACTGGTTTTTTTTTACACTATAGTAGGTGTCTGGTGCGTTGCAGTGACTTTCCCGGGTCCAATTCAATAGAGCTGCTTAAGCAGCAAAAAGTGCTTAACAATTTTCTGCTAAGCAATAAATGAGCAGGAAACCAGTCACAGATGATACATGTGGAATGGTATTTTGCCTGGTAACCTTATTGTGGTGAGCATAATTTTGTTGTGCTTAGCTACTTTTTGTGCTTAAACAGCTCTATGAAACTTGGCCCTGGTCACCAGGCATGATATCTGGCCCTTGGAAAAAGTAGGACAATTTTATTGAGTACAAGGCCTGACCTACACGTTCACATGGTATAGGCTTTTGTAGACTTTGTCCAAGGGGGGAAAAATTGGAAGTCAGATTAAAGTAGGACGAAGTCATGCCTGCTATTAAAGGCTCAGACTGAATTCCTCAGACTGAATTCCTCAGACTGAACAAAGTGTTGCTACCTCACATGATTCAGAGAAGCTTTTCCAGATCATCAAAGATTGGCATCTTTGTGCCACACATCTGATCAGAAATTGTGTATGGGTGTTTGTCGTCTCTTACATGGGTGTAAGGGAACTCTTTAGTTAAGGCAGGCAGTGGGGTTGATTTGCCTAAAATGTTACACAGATAAAAACAAAAGTACCAATTTCAAATACCGGATAAAAAGGTTTTTTTTTTTCTCCTCTTGCTGTGCCTGAATTTTCCTCGCTGTTTTACCCAAATTTTGGAGTGCAGTTGCCCCCCCAGCCCCCCTGGGTTGTACGACTATGTTGTCTTATGTAACTATGCAAAAAGCTTGCCCCTTACCATGTGACAAAGCAACACTGGATGTAGTCTGAGGAATTCAAATTGAGCATTCACTTGTGACCGAACAAGACAGAGTACCAGACATCATTCATATCTAATTCAAGTAATAAACCACACGGGAAACTGACTAATTCAAATCTAATTCATAAGATGCCTTCTGGTTGACACTGACTGCACTTTGATTAGTATGCCTGATTGATATATTTATTTATTTATTCTGGTTGTGAAGCCAAGGATTCTCAAAAAAGCGAACTTAACCAATATACTAGCCAAGAACCCAATGGAGAGACAAGGAAGGAAGTTTCAGTTTTAGATGTGGGAGGAAACCCCCAGAGAAATTTTCTTGGGAAAACCCACGCAATCCTGAAAACGCCAATCCACATTTAGTGCCCCCGGGGTCCTAGAGGTGGATGGCATGGAAAGATACCACTACGCCAACTTGGCTGCCCTAATTGTCACATGCAGAGCTGCCAACATTTGCATCTTGCAATCAGGGAAATTATGTCCATTAATCAGGGAGCTCTTTAGAATTACGTTCAACACAACAGGGAAAAAAGTTTCCATCATCAGGGAGATTTTCAAATGTGTTCATCAGAACATGGAAAGATTGGGTTATTTTCAGGGAACTTTCTGCAGAATCAGGGCGAGTTGGCAGCTCCGCACATGGTCAGTTTAGCCTTTTACTACTGGACTCAGCAAACTTTTGTAGACGAAGAAGGCAGATGCTCACCGTTTCAGTGGACATGACTGTGATGACATCGTCGCCCGGACTCAGCATGATCTTATGACCCACCAAGTCTCCGTTCAGTGAAGTGGTAGGGGGCGCTGTCCATGTGACACGTACACTGGTATCGCTAATAGCCTCTGCAGTGACATCCTGTGGTGCTGTTGTTGGAGCTGATAGAGAAACATGGCAAAATAATGACATATATCATTATTCAGATTGATCTCTTTAACATGGAGATGCAGAATAACACACACAAAAAAACAGATTTTATTTTATAGAAATTAAATTTTACTTCTGAAGCAATCAGAACAGCAGTTTTAGCAGTGGGTAGTGAAACGATTTAACAGATGTTCTTTTTTTCACAGAACTTGGGAAAGTACTGAGTATACAGTGCTTAGTACACATCAGTGTAAGGGTTAAAAACAAATTATATTCTTTATCCCGATGCAAAATTAACATGTATTAAATCGTTGCGGTACCCGCTGCTAAAACATAGGATTTGAACTGCCTCTAGCCACTGGGCTAGCTCGGTGCTCTAGTGGTAAGACATCTGCTCTAGCAATGCAAAGGTCATGGGTTCATATCCCACCCTGTGGGGTTTTTTTTTGGGGGGGGAAAGTACTGAGTAAACAGTGCTTAATACACATCGGTGTAAGGGTAAAACCAATTGTATTAATATTCTCCAATTCATATCTTACTTCCAGGAGCAGTCTTGAAAAGCGACATCCCACTCATCTTAGTATAGTCCCCTCTATACCTGGCCTCAATCCAGAAGCTGTATTCTGAGAATACATCCAACCCCTCCACCAAAAGAGAACTGTCCAGCCCCGGGGGATCTGGTACACTTAGGGTTGCGCCTGCCGGTGCGGTTGTCTCCTTCCTGGGGAGGAAAAGAGAAAATCTCAGATCAAGACTTGCAACATCAACTTTAGCTTCCTTTATGCTATAAATATACACAAATGTATATAAATATTGAATGCATGTGAGTGCATTGTCGCAGAATATAATCAAGAGGTGAACTCTAGACTATTCCATTTCATGGGTTGAACGCACAAACAAAATGCATTCAATATTTGTTTTATATGTAACACGCACATAGATCCTTGTCATTTGAATAGACACAGAAACTTGTCAACACAACAATCTGAAAATTCAGTCAAAAAAACCCTTCTAAACATCATGGATGACTCCATGTAGACACCAACCTTGTCTGCCGTGACATGACCCTGTTACGTTGGGATGAACGGGTGGGAATAATTATTTTACAAAATGACGCGGTGAAGGATCACTGCGAAGTGTCCCAAGCGTCCTATATCTATCAATATCGGACTCCTATATTAAATTTAGGAGCACCACGCATCGCGGCAGTGAGTACATGGCAAAATATAGTATGACAAGTGACGTGTGTTCCACCAATCAAATGACAAGGATCTAGGTGTGCGGAATATAAACATGGATACAAAGTCCTGAAATAGCATGAGATTGTCTCCATTCAGCGCCTAAAATCCTGGGGGAAACCAACGTGAAAACTGCAGTCAGTTCGTTTCACATTTTGAGATATCACAGAGTTACATCGATCGCCAGAAAAATAATTGGATGATACCAACATGCAATGTTCCTGCTGTTACTATAGGTCATAAGAAGTGAATGCCTGACACACTGTTACCTTCAACAGTATTCTGCCAGAAACCTGAACTTTCAAGGCATAAAAAACCCATACATAGACACTGCCAAGTTTTCTTGATAAAATTTTGTATAGGCCTACTGGGAAGTGGGCATTTTTTAAAAATAAATTTGTTAATAGGTTAATTTTACAAAATATTATTCAAAATAGATGATATACAGGAAGACTACTCATCCAGAAAATAATGTTGTACTTTAACTTAAACAATTTTGTTTAACTTTCTCTTCCAAATAACCACCTATGTTTGTTGACATAAGCCCTTTTCATCACGACAGAAAATATTACAAATTAAGTTTCGTGTGAAAGAACAGCAATTGTTTACATGTTCTACATTCCTTGCATTCTCAAACATTGTGAAATTTTGTAGTAGCTACCCACCTACGACAAAAACGTACGCTAGCGGAATTTTTCTCGAGGAACCTTGTGCACTCCCTCGTGTGAAAGCTTGCAAAAGCTCTGAAGCGTGAGATGAGAAGTAAACAATCCGCGTTCGTAAAATTCGTCGCGAAGAATCTAGGTTTTTGGGGGGATCGTGTGAAAAGGGCAAGAGACATAAAGTTTCTTGACAATCTAGACAAACTTATCAGCCAAAAGGCAATGTGAATAACATTGATACGTGTGTAGGCTGTCAGCTTACAAAGACGACATCGCAGTCAAGTTTATTGGTTCAGGTGACCAAAGTAGGGCGCCGGCAACAAGCTACATTATATGTAATTTACCATAACTGTTATTTTTTTCAAGACAAAAAACAAACAAATTGTATAAACACGTCCGGGTGTATGGTAACGATTATACAGAAATGATATAGTCTCTAAAGGTTTGAAAAAGAAATGATAAATTGCAGAAATCTATCAAGTGAAACTTTGACGACAGCTTGTAATAAATATCAAATGCACATTAAAATGTCTCATTACTAAGGCAATAACAGTGAGGAGCCGGTCTTCACTGCGTGGTAATGACCGGTTTGTGGCTGATGGCTGTTAATGGACCGAGCTGAAGGCGAGGTCCACTTAACTCTTTCAGTGCCAAGGTCGTACATGTACGATCTATTTTATGTATTCCGAAAGCGCCATTATCGTACATGTACGATCTTTTTTATATAGGCCTACTCAAAAACTGTCATCCATCGTACATGTACGACCCATGATATACATGTTATCACGAGAGGGCATTATCACTCAAGAAATACTATTGACTTTGAGATGTACAAATAAAGCACAAATCAGCAAGATACATTTTGTTTGGTGAGAAAGACTTATTTTTTGGTTTGTACACAATGTTCGAAAAACCTAAAAAAGCTGGGCATTTTAGGTTCAAAACGCAAAAAGGCAGGCACTGAAAGAGTTAAGAGCGGCCAGCTACCAACCAACGCCATTACCACGCAGTGAAGACAGGCTCCTCACACTGTTATTGCCAGCCGATATTTGTAGAATTGTTCTACTCATGTTCAAAGGCCATTCTTTAGGCTGTTCATTTGTTGCATGGGACCTAATCTCTTACACACATTTCACTATTAATGCATTTGCAAGAGCCAGACTATGAGCTTTGAAAAACAACAACATCATCGTAAATATAAATACTTTATGCTTTGCATTATGTTGGGCTTTGCATTAAGTTGGTTTTTTTTAGCGTACCAGTCACCTTAAATGGATACATTGTCTGTGCATTGACACGTACAAGTGGTATGCGCATCCACAAAAACAAAAAACCAATACACACAAAGAAAACAGTTGATTTCCTAGTTCACGCACAGCACAGTGCATACAGAACTTGTACACAACAAATGCTTGTTTGTAGGGGCCATTAATTCGCTAGTTCACAGAGCCGGTCTTTATATCGCATGTTAATACACCCACACGTGACCAGTCTTTGACCAATCAGAGAACATACACTCACCGAGGTGTTTATGAATTAAAGTTATACATTGAACAATAATATTATCACAGACTTGTTTTCAAAGTAAGCCTTCAATACTTACTTACTCTACTGTTTGGTTGTTGACAATGCTTTACAAGTAGATTCGCTTAAGTAGATTCAAGCTGTAATGTAAGCAGTACTGCTTTGCCTGACGTCTCCGAGCAACTGACCTTAGAATAGGGTCGGATGTTTGACCAGGAAGGCTCTATTTCCCCCATAGTCATGCACCAGGGAATCCAGTACCCAGACTCTTTCCTTGTTGGTTAATATTGCCCGACTACGTCAACAGGTCAGTTGCAAGTGGAAGTCCCGAAGTGAATTGTTACAATCTTAATCTAATCATTTATGACCTCAGTTCCCCTTGCATTGCTTTTCATGCTAACACAACTTTATGATAATCGATGTGTTTAAAGGGAAAGTATACCTTTTGTTTTTGGAACTGTTCGATTGTTGTAATCCTATATATAAATGTAGATATACAATAAAACTAACCTGTGAAAATTTCACTTCAAAAGGTGGTCGCGTTTTTGAGAAATCGCCGAAAATCCGGAGCGGTTAGCCTATGTCCATGCAGGAAGAATAACTCGTAATTGGAATACACAATCTGAGAATCGTATCTGACAGTAACGTTTCTCAGATTCAAATTTTGGGGGACAAAAACTGATATCTTTTTCCATAACCAAATTACTTTGAAGTGAAATGATTCTCAAAATGCTTTAAACTATCGAAAGCTGCTGTACTTCTAACCAAGTAGGTTTATAGTGCCATTAATTTGAAGAGTGCTTACCAAACGTATACCTTCCCTTTAAGAAAAATTCTATCGGGTGGATATGTCTCCATACTAACACCTCTGTGCTTGTTTGGTTGTTGACAATGCTTTACAAGTAGATTCGCTTAATATTCTGTGCATTTTGTGCAAAACACATTTTCAAAAGAATTGTATTAAAGGGAGTCTGTACTTCCGCCATTTTGTAGCGCCAAATTTTTGGACCATGTTAATTCACAAAGTAAAAGGGAAGTCACATAATTTCGAGGGATATTTATGTGAATCAATATATTCTACTTTTAAAACATATTTCCAACCATATTCATTTCATAAGAAATGTTTTTTGATAGCCCAACAAAGCGCCCAATCCGAAGGCAATGTGTACTTTTAATGTTCCCATTTTCTAGTTTGGATTGGCAGACTTTTGAGAGAGTGTTTCGAGTACACTTTTATTAATCCTGGGCAACTTGATATGGCCAGGGCCAACCTTGTTTTGTAATGTATTCCCCCTTTTTTTTCTTTTTTTCCCCTGTGCAATCAGACTATTTGTGAATTATATGTTTACACTTTAAGAAAATGTACGTGCTTTGAGAACTGGCCGGTTTCCCTAGTGGTTTATTACTTGATATTTGAAATAAAAAGTTGCATCCCCTTAAGGCGATCCCTCTGCTGCCACTTCCTAGGTTGTATCATAAACTTGAGTGTGATCCCTGGCTATACAGCAGTTACAGATTGAATGCCCCCCCCCCCCACCCAAACAAAGATATTGACAAAATAGGGAGACTGCCAATGTTAAGGCTTGAGAGCTCAGTTGGTAGAGCACCGGCACATTAATCCGGAGGTTGTAGGTTCAAGTCCTCCTCTAGTCAATTTATCTTGTTCAACCCAATATTTTGCAATGTCAGATAAGTTTCAGGAAGAATTTCTTTAATGTTTATCCAAACCTTCATAGTTTTAAATCACCCTTTAAATCATACTGACTGACATAGAGATGCTTGCACTGTGTTTCTTGCATTTATTCCCTGCCTAAACCAAGTCTTATCGGCTTAACCCTTCCACAGTAGACATGACAGCCCTCCATAGGTCATTGTAACTTGTCAGTTAGATCTAAACATCTGCACTGTTTATCTGCAATGAACTGCCAAACTCACCGCAACACCTACATTTAAAAGTATTATACAGGATTGGTAGAGCTGACAAAATAGTCATGTTTTGTGTGATCAACAATATACATGAAAATAACAAACCTGTGAAAATTTGGGCTTACTCAGGACAAAATAGTGAAAAACAATGCACAATTTTCAGCTTGTAAACACATTTTCCTTAATTTTGGTTGAACAACCAAAATCATCTGTTGCTTAAAACAAACAAAATTGTTTGGGTTTTCAGATGAAGTTTTCTCGAATATAACTTCATTTCAGAGAGAAATATTTAACAGAAAAAATGGTTCTAGATGAATTTCATAATTAGTAAGCTTTCAGACTAAAACTAAACAATGACGTTTTTATCCTTTCCAATCCTGTATACTACCTTTAAACAGTCCTCCTTCTAACAACATGCCTGACAAAAATATGTTAAAAATTCAGATACTCCTTTTCAAACCTAGCCTTTGGATGGCTGTTTGCACTGCTTATCTGCAATGAACTGCCAAACTCAAAACACTTACACTTAAAACATTCCAACTTCCATCAACATGTCTGGGGAAAAAATATTTCAAAAATCCAGATATTCCTTTTCAAACCTAACCTTTCGACTGATGGCTTTTTAGTTGTGCTGAAATTGAAATAATTACAAAAGCGAATCTACAATTACACTGACCACAGGGAATCATGATTTTTTATGTTGACATTTTACAGTCATTATCAATTATGGGCGTAGCAAGGGCATTTTCTGAGGGAGGTTGTATGGAAGCTAGCTTGTGGACTGGCATTAGGCAAACAAAGTAGTTGTTTGTATGTCCTCATCCGATTGACCGTCATTTGCATCGCAACTGAATTGTTGGGGTTTTTTTTCTTCAATTTGTTTTTCTTTTCCAAAATGTTCATTAAAATTCTGAAACAAAATTGTGAAAAATGTTGAAACAGGAAGAAACTATATATTTAATATAAAGCAGTTTACCAACCCACGGTGTTTATACATTCCTGACTTTTTATTCTAGTGAAATGTCAGTACTGCAGATGTGCTATGCACTCATCAGCTGGTAGCTCTGGTAAAGCATTCATCTCAACATCAACAACATAAAGTCTTGTTAGTTGAACAGTTGTTGTTAGTATTAAAATACTGTTCAAAGAAATTAAATAAAAAAGAGTTCAACACTGTGAAAGTGTTGTGTTTTGTGTTTGGACTTAATATTTTAATACCAAAGAGTTTATATTTCCAAGAGCATTAAAAGATGACATCAAATAATAAACCAAAAACGGGACCAGCAAATAAATTAAAAACTACACACCACTAAAGTAAAACAATTATGAAAAGTACCCCTTAGTTGAAACATTCTGTTCAAGGAGTTTAAAGAGTCCTAGACACTTAATTTTGAGAAAAGACTAGTGCACCCAGCATAGAGTCCCATTGCAGTCAATAACATTAAGAAAACCAAATTTCCAATTTGTGCGGTCAATGTCACATAGTTGTTGAACGGTCTGTAATTTTCTTCAAGTGCAGTATAAAAAAAAACAATTTAAAAAAATTTAAAAGATTTTAAATTATTTGATTTGTGTTTCAGTGATATCAAAGAGTAATTGAATTTTACCCATCACTGATGTACATGTGCGTGTAGTTATGAAGCAGAAAGCAGTTGTAGTCAAGCAGAAAAGCCTGTTATTGATGAAGAGGAAAAAATTACATAGATTGGTAAATACTCCAAAATTCAATGACCATAAAAACTTACTTGCTGATAAGCACTGCAGCTGTTGATAGTATACCATATTTTCAGAAAGGATTCAGAACGGTTTGGAAATTTTTTCACCCCAAAACATTTTAATTTGAGAAACGATTCAATCGTTTCTCATATTTCTGAAGGCTGGTGTTCATTCGCGACCAGAGATAGTGTTGGTACCCGCTAAACGTGGATGGATTCAACATTTTTGTGAAAATACTGTGACAGTTTTTTTCAGTTTCTCAGCAAGTAGACACTGCATTCAGCTGAAACTTTCACAGATGACTGGTATTGTATCTTTCTTTTTAATTTTACCAATAAATTAGCATTACATTGATAAACAACCCAATCTGCCTGCTGAGAAAACAGCAAAAAACGGTTACAGGGTTGTCACAAGAACCTCGCATCCATCCATGTTTCGTGAGCTGACAGCGGGTACCAACCGCATCTCTTGCCACAGCATTTTCGATTGGACACTAATCCTCAGAAATCTGAGAAATCGTTCATGCATGAATTCTTTCTCAGATTCAAATGTTTTGGGGAGAAAAAATACCAAAATTATATTACTTCTAGGAGAATCCTTTCTCAAAATAGTTTATACTATCAACAGCTGCAGTGCTTCTAACCAAGCAAGTTTTTACGATCATTACTTTTTTGAGTATTTACCAATCTATGACCCTACCTTTAACTGTGGATGACGGTAAGAATATATTCTGGAAAGGGCAACAACAATTTTAATAGCTTGTGGATTTATTACGAGTTGAAAATGTGTGTGTTTTTGCGAGGAGATGTGTGTTACCATGGACTGCTCTATATCTTTGGCCTTCTAATCGAACAGAGTCTCCTGCTGACTTGATGAACTCAAGCATGATGTAAGGTAGGCTTCGCTGAAAACTTAATAACCCTTCACATTTTACGTTCCCAACCCCCCAGGGGGGCTGACAAACTATTTTTAGATTTTCTACTATTTTTTAATATTTTTTTTTAGAACTTTGAAATATGGCAATATATGTGTGGGTGTGTGTTTATAAAAGCCCTAGGAAGCCCAAGTCAAACAATTTCTGCAGAATAAATTTTAGAACAAAAGAAGGCGCCGGGGGATAGGGGGGCAGGAAACCTTAAGGAAAAGTATATTTAAACCCTAACCATACTTAGGGTGACAAGATCGGACACGTGTGAAGATTGTTGGATACTGCCCCATTTCTAGGCTTTGCGCTGGTTGGATCTGCGCCCAAATTCATTCAACTGTTAAACATCAAATGTTGCCAAGCACAAAATTTGACTTTAAAAAATTCAACTGGAAATACTACTACTACTCCAAAATAAAAATTAAGTGTTCAGAAGAGATGTCAGGTATGGAAGGGGGCTGCATTTGAAACGCTTTGTATTGCACTTGTAGGATCCATATTGGTTTGTGTTTCTTAATTTCATGGACGAGGTGCAACCAGAGGCAGGAAACCTGGCTGAGAATCTGTCAGTGCAGCTTGACTTTATGGCAAACTCCCTACAAATTTGTGTTCTACGATCGTGAAGTGTATCGAGCTGCAGGGTGGCCAAAGCTTCGGAATAAGTTTTATATTCACTGGCAAGAATGTACCGACACACCCTCTTCTGAATCCTCTCGACCTGAGTTACCTGTCTCTGAGTAAGACCTGCATTCCAGACTGGTGCTGCATACTCAACCACTGGCCGAATGTCCCCTTTATAGACAGTTAAGTTTATATCTGCGTTGTACGGAGCTCTGGAAGTGCCATCCAATTTTTTACAATCCTGAGATAATTTACTGCAGGATGATGACATAATTAACGTAAGATGACGACATCCTGAGATGATTTATCTCGGGATGACGACATCTTGAATGTAGAATGTCGTCTTCCAGATATATTTTGTATTAGGAAATTATCTTTCCAAGATAATTTATCTTGGGTTCTCAACATCTTCAAGATTTTATCATTCCATGATGAAATATCTCAGGAAGTCGACATCTAACTTTCATGATGTCGACATCGTAAGATAAAATATATTGGGAAGATGGCGGTTCACTTTTGGATGCCGTGGTCCTGAGATAAATCATATCAGGATGTCGTCATCTTACGTTTATGATGTCATCATCCTGCAGTAAACTATCTCAGGATCTTAACATGTTGGATGGCACTTCCAGAGTTCTGTAGCCTTGAGACCAACTTGTTTTAGTTTACGCAGCATAAACATTCTTCTGCTGGCCTTACTGATCATATTCTCAACTTGTCCATCCATGATTGTGTTTAGTGAAATTGTAAAGATGGTAGGGGTTTTTTTGTGGCTATTTTTATACATTCAAGAAAGTTGTAATCTTTCATTTCAGGTATTACATGAAAAAAATCCACCAATGATAAGTGGTAGTTATTTAAAAAACTAAAAATATATTGTCTGGATCGCGTCCATCAGCCATGTACAAACAATTTTGCATGTTTCATGTATTTTGTGCATTGTCCGTGATATTTGCGAAAGTTTTTGTATGCTTTTCATTTTGAAACAGTATCGTCTGTCAAAGTTTGTTCAGAGAAAAAATTCAACTTTAAAGGGACTGAACACGTTTAGAAATTGTCAAAGACCAGTGTTCTCACTTGGTGTATCCCAACATATGCAAAAATAACGAGCCTGTGAAAATTTGGGCTCAATTGGCCA
Organism: Plazaster borealis; assembly: GCA_021014325.1. NCBI lineage: Eukaryota > Metazoa > Echinodermata > Asteroidea > Forcipulatida > Labidiasteridae > Plazaster > Plazaster borealis. The sequence goes on from CM037474.1 coordinate 23,312,668, forward strand.
TCGAAGTTGCAAGAAAATGATGAAAGAAAAAACACCCTTGTTGTACAAACTTGTGTGCTTTCAGATAGGAATAAAAACTTCTTGCAAGAAGTTTTTATTATTTTAGTGAGAAATTACCTCTTTCTCAAAAACTACGTTACTTCAGAGGGAGTCGTTTCCTACAATGTTTTATACTGTCAACAGCTCTCCATTGCTTGTTACCAAGTAAGTTTTTATGCTAATATTTGTTTTGAGTTACTACCAAACATGTACGATACCTTTAAGAGTTCCATATCAATTGACAGGTATTATGTAGCCATAGTTACTAACCTGTAGAGAACCTGGTAGGATACAATAGGTCCGTCACTCAATGCCCAAGCGATGTCTATAGAATTCTTGGTTATTACCCTGGCAACTGGGTCACCTGGTGGGGCCGGTTCTGAAAGTTTAAAACAAGAAAGAAAGAAATTGAATTTCTGTAGTACAGTTCTATACAGAGTAACGTCAGGCCATTAACTATTTTTTTGCATTTATACCATAGGTCCTTTTGGTTGGTATGCAGTTTGCAACAGCCAATTCTATTTTCTCATACAGAGTAAAGATGACAATATTTTGGTGATAACCCAAACTCTCAAAGGTTGCAGTTTCTTCACTTGTTTTTTTTTTTTTTTTTTTTTGGGGGGGGGGGGTTGGGGGGAGGTGGATTGGATATCAACACTTTATAGACTGTGAAAGGTGCAACAAAATGACAATTTACAGATTTTAAATCTAAATGCAACATTTTCTGCACCCTCGTTGTTTCTACACACATTTATTAAACTGTTGTTATACAGTACAAGTTCAAATGATTAGTATCCCCTTAATACATCGGAGAGGTATTAAATATTGATTAATGAAGAAAAGAAACAGAAGAGGAAAAAAAGTGATTACACATATACTTGTATTAGTCAAACAACATTAACCTTATCTCCCTTCATTGATTTACCAGGGACCTTCCTTACTGTAACTATAACTCCAACATCATAATGATAACCAAAGATTATAGAGCAACGAAGGCACAAGATGGGGAACTCGGGCTGAAATGTGCACTGGACGCCATTTCAGCAAGCAACTCTTTTGATGCAGCAATAGATCAGTGCAGACAATGACCATTGCTGTCAATGACATAACAAAACATTTGCTTGCTGAAATGGCGCCCAAGCGTATTTCACATTCCAACAACAGATAGAGCTCCAGTTCCCCGTCCTGCACCTTCAGTGCTCTATAATCTTCGATGGTAACTCAGAACCCACACTGTTGGACTCTTGGTTATGGTGGTATGCCCAATCCCACATAAAGCATTATCAGTATACTAATGCAGTCCCCAGTCCAACAGAGTCAAACAAATCATGCTGTTGGATTTTGACTGGTTGGGGATGGTTAAAGTAATGGGAGAAGCAACTGAGGTCATTAAGAGTGCAAAGTTGTCTTGAATGATTCAACTCAAGATTACATGAACATGAACGTGAAGTGTCATCACAGGAAACTTGCAATGATGCCTGAACCTTAGGGGTTAGCAACCACATGAGATTGTATCACATTCATGAGCAATGTGCAAGATTGTGATGATGGATGTTGTCCGCATTAAAAACAAAGATATTTTTAATACTACGTATCATTCACTTGAACAACTTTGCTGAGTTAGAGCATGAGTGAGTAACAACTGTACATGTACAAGGCAGGGCCATATTTGTCAACAATCTTGACACACATTGAGCAAGTTCAACAAGGACCAAAATGGTTAACTTGGCCCAATTTCAGAGAGCTGCTTAGCAGAAAATATTGCTCATACCAGTCACAAATGATACATGTGAAATGGTGTTTTGGCCGGTTACCTTATTCTACTTAGCATGATTTTGTTATGCTTAGCTACTTTTTGTGCTTAAGCAGCTCTATGAAATTGAGCCCTGGTGGTAGGTTCGTGAAGTGAGTAGCACATGCGCACTGAAGTTGAAGTGCGTATGACTCTAGTCCTGTCATGTCAACGGTATGTCGCGACCATGAGAAAATGGCAGTTATGTATGGATGAGTTTATAGATAAAAGAGATATATCTCACAAGTGGTAACATGTTCCTCAGACGATTGTGGGCGAACAGTACCCCAACATTTATGGCAAGCTTTTTATTAAAAGAAACTCATTATTTGAGTATTGGTTGTTGCAAAGTTGGTAAAATTACGTCTGGGTAATTGTCGAAATATGTCAGAAAAACTTTTCTGATAACTCGTCCTCTCTACACTGTGCTATTAAAACACTTATTGGTAACCAGTGATGCGATAGGCTGGTCGCCATTAGTTGACCAGACTAGTCCAACCATCGTTGACTAGCGTGCGTTCGATCACAATTAGTCAAACTTTCGTTAACTATGGTCCTTGATCAAACTTGCTCATTGTTGAGAGTAAACTACTTTTTAACACCCTCACCTTCCCTAAGGATAGATATCTTGATGTGTTGCTTTGTCCCTACACTTTTGATGAATACTTAACATTTTCAAAGATTAGCAAATCTTATAGTTCAAGTGAGTTTTACTGTCTGTACTGCTGAACTGCTGAACTGTTGCACATATATGGAAGAACCCTTAAAGCGCATGGACAACATTGGTAATCGTCAAAGACCAGTATACGCACTTTGTGTGACCCAACAATACATGAAAACAAACTTGTCAGTCATTCGAGTCATGAGAAAATAGTGAAACCCCTTATATACTTTCACTGTTTTAGATCATTTAGTTTTGATCTCGCGATACCAAAACTAATTGTTCGACTCATTTCTCAAATACTATAGCATTTCAGGAAACAATATTTCAAGGGAAGTTTTCCACCATGACCATCTTTTATTCGAGTAAACTATGTGCAAATCTGTAAACAGTTATGTTTTCAATCTTACCAATGTTGTGCACAGCCTTTTATACTCATAGAAAGCTACAGATACACACAAAAAACACTAGGACTAATGTCACAGCCTTTAAAGGTTATATTAAAACATGCTGCACTTGTAACCACAAAAATGACAATGCATGCAACAACAAACATTGTACAGTTAAGGTGAGAATTAATTTGTTACAGCTTAACACCAACGTCAACAAATCAAGAATTAAGGAAGGTATGTGAAATTGTCACCAGAAAGACGATGCATTTCAATGTTACATGTAGATCATAAGTAATGGACCCCAGTCTCCAAAGGCATGCAGTTTAACTCATTCAGTGCCCGCTTTAAAAAAACAAGTTTTGAATGTAAAATGACCAGCTTTTTCGAACATTGTGTACAAACCAAAAAATAAGTTTTTCTCACCAAACAAAATGTATCATGCTGATTTGTGTTGCTTTGGTACATCCCAAAGTCAACAGTATTTCTTGAGTGATAATGCCCTCTCGTGGTAACATGTATATTATGGGTCGTACATGTAAGATTGACGACACTTTTTGAGTACATAAAAATGATCGTCAAATGTGCGATAATGGCACTTTTGGAATACATAAAATAGATCGTACATGCAAGACCTTGGCACTGAAAGAGTTAATAGGAACCTCTCTAAATGCTGGTTGCAACTAGACCACCGTAAAACCTGAAGAGGCTTTTCCAGTGACTAGCAAGCGGGATCATGCTTGTTTCACTCGTCCATATTGCAACACTGAACTAGCCTGTCAGCCCACTTGGAGAGAATTTGGACCGTCCTCAGGTGTTCTAACTAGCATTTGGCCAGCAGACCAAGTTAAAGACCCGATGTCATCAGGCAGCCTTCAGGGGAGGGGGTTCAGTGTTTTTAAGGAGACTGTGCACCATTGTTTTGGATAGGCCATACAACCACCATACATATTCCTCAGCTTCATGTATAAGAGTTCAGAGTTGCCCAAGCACATTTCTGGGCTTTTGTTCTTTGAAGTCCTATTAATGTTGCTATACGCTTGCTCCTAGCCTGTTGTTGTTTGGGGTTTTTCATGAGATTTTTGATTGCCCACCAGCTTTGTTTGTCATGTTTGACCGTATCTGGTGGGAATCGGTTGTGTTACAAAAAATATATAAAAATAATTAATAAAAATCAACAGTAGAGTAAATCCTGATGAATTAATGGCCACATTTCTCCGCCCCGATACTCCCATTTCATTAATTGGTTTCCACATTGCTAATAGGTTTTCTTTCATGGTGACACCAACCCTCTAGAGAATATTTATTTTCATCCATTCTAGACATCTGATATGATCACGACATTAATTTCAGGCCATTTCGGAGGCAGAAATTTTTCCTAATTCATTAGAGATGTCAACAAGTACCGTGGAGTGGAGCCCTAAACCACTTAATTGATTTTTAGCTTAATGTATACTCTGCCTGCATCAATTGAAGGTCACAAATGTTGATCCAGTTGGGTTAAAATCATCCAGTAGTGTAACATTGAAAACATAAACAGATAGCAATTGAGTCACAAGAGGGCGCTGTAACAATAACCTTTCTGAATAGTATACTCATTTGATGTTCAGTTTTGTATTTCAATTTTAAAAGCTATCCCTGAATTCTATCTAACCTTTTTCCACTGAGAAGTTTCAGCTTAAAAATATTCTCAGGTGCCTTTTGGCAGATGATAACAAACGGATTTGTCAGAATGGTAAATGAAAACGGCTAGTGGTTACAGCCCCCTAAATGTACCCTGGAGTGTTATTTGTCTAAGAAAAGAACAAATACCCATAAATGTTATTAAGACATTGACAGCACGTTTCACAGATTATTTCACAAGACCGGAGTTTGACAAGAGCAGAAAGCCTGAGGTTAAAGGTTTATTAAAAGTGAAACACTAAACACACATAAAAAAGAAGAGAAAATGTGCTGAATGAACTGCACTGGCACAGTATCAATACCTTACCTGTAACAGTTAAGTTTACATTTGTCTCCGTAGTCAAAATGGTTGCTAGAAAAATAAGGTACATGTATGAACGTTCGTTAGTTAAAAAATTATAACAAACAAAATAGAAAAAGTTGTAGATGTATTTTCCATTCACACTTTCTGTATTTGAATGCTGAATAAAGAACTATAAAAGTACAGTGTATAAAAAAGACATGCAACTTTATTACTACAAAAAATCAATATATTAGAGGAGACTGCCTACAAGACGTAAAACTCATGAAATTTAAAGATTGTGGAAATTCCTGAAACATGGCTTTTGGACCTTTTGGACCTGGGTTCCCATTATTCTCAACCCGGAACCTCCCAGATATGTTACAATTCAGGATGTTCACAGACTCTGTGCATCTTCAAAAATACAAAGCTAAACGTTTGGACACAATGTGGACTATTTCTTTCTCCCTTTGGTGACTGCTTTACTTCTTCAGAAGATTTGAAGGTTCAAGGAGGTTTTTAGAAAATCCTGAAATCAGGGAAAAATCCTTAAAAAAATCACATGCCTGAAAACTTTGTAGTGTTTTACAGTTTTCAAAAGAAGAAATCAGCTGATCTGAAGAGAAGTTGCATGCCTGATAAAAAGCTTTACGAAACCTGTAAGAAAAAAGGCTTGAGTCTACATAAAGAGAACGTGATGTCCGTAAAGAGAATGTTTTGTATTCCTCATCCATTCATGTTTTTAGGTGTGTTTTTTTACCGTTTTTACTATATTGCTTATTACTGATTGTAAATCACATCCAATATGGCCTATGGGCCACGAAATGTGATGTTAATAAAATGAAATAAAATGAAATGAAATGAAATGAAAGTATAATGAAAAGAAAGAGACAGAGAAAGTTTTACAAATACTGTTTATGCCCTGGGTTTTTTTTTTGGGGGGGGGGCGGAGTTGCAGATAGAAATTTCTATTTACAATCTTCAAGTAGTGCATGGCTTGAATAAATTATACACAATTTTGTGTATAATTTGTTGAAGCCATGCATGTTACTTGACAATGCGTACCGTGGTAATTTGATCCTCGGTAATTTGATCCGATTGGTGGACGGAACCTTTTGATTAAAGATTAATTATTTTTCCTCCTAATTTTCAGCCCTCTCAACATTTGTTTTTTTGATCTGTTGCTCCATGTGAATTTTGATGTGTAACTTTGGTCTGTGAATTCTGGAGGGAAATAAAATAACAGCAAAATAAAATGGTACAGTCATTTGCTATGTTGATTTCAAAAGAAGAAATAGTCACTTGTAGGTGAAGGATCTCTGGGTCAAATTTAAGGTCATCAAGTCAAAAGGTCATGGAGGCAATTGATCTCAAACTGCATGCAGTGTATACGTATGCATATGTACAGGGTTCTCCCCAGGATTTTTCAAAACTGTGGGGCATTCTGGACCAAAATGTTGGAAGTTTGGCCAAGGCATGCTGAATTGAAACAAGGTCCTCAGAATGTTTCCTACTTAGTGTTCATCTTGGTTTTAAAGGCCATACTGTGCAATCTGGAGCATTCTACATGGTTTTATCTTGATGATTTTTTGTGAATTTGTTTGATCTGAAGAAGAAAAGAAATGATGAAGAAAACGTTGGTGTTATTTTTTTTTGTATCGGCTGCAATTTGCGCGTGTCTGCCCGATATGCTAGCTTGTGCATGGAGCGGACCCTGATGTAGACGATTGTCGATTATTGCACGTACGTATAAATAGAAAATCAATCCTTCCTCCCTTAACCCTTTTATTGTTTACGTCCGTGCCATCCTCACCCCCAAGTTTCATCAACCCCCTAAACATTGGTATTGGGGCAAGTTCCAGTCCACATGATCCCCTCTCCAGCCTGCCGCCAATGTTGTCACACTGGATTACACAGGGGAATGCATTCAGGCTAATCGAGGCCAATGGAGCTTCGTAAATATCTGACAGCACATATTAACCTTTCAATCTCTTCGAAGCGGCTATGCATTATGTCATCCCGGGTACACCGCTGCTGCTCGCCCCCGATTACTTCCTAACGGGATGTTCTTATTTTTTTAAAGGGGTGGGTCAGTTTATGTCTTCAAAAGCAATGATGTTAATTTTGGGTATTATCTCCGAGGTTGTTAATCTTTGATAGGATTCATTAGTTACAGTTTGATCATTCTCTCATACTGTTATCTTCAGGTTGTAAAATGAGACAATCTGCAACTGTCCATGATATTTTAGTTTGCATTGGGAGGGAGTTTTTTCTATTAAGCAGGAAATTAGGCTGAGATTGTTTGGGTCCATTTAAAGCTCACTGAAAAATTTCACATTTTTATCCAAGACGTTTCTGGCAGAAACTTCTTGGATAAAAACGTGAAATTTCTTGGCCTTGTCTAAGATTTTATGACTGATCTCCATAGAAATAAAATGATAACCCCTTTAATTTAAACTTCCAGTTTTAAGCACGTTAAAATATAAAATATACATAAAAATGAGAGGAAAAAATGTAATGGGCTAAACACTCAAATGATCAGAGAAAAACAAAATTGGGACAGGCTTTACTTCCTCACTATTAAAGGCATTATAAGTTGACAAAAAAGTCGCAGACAGTGCTCATGTTTTGTGTGATCACCCATACATGAAATAACAAACCTGTGGAAATTTGGGCTTAATCCGTTTGGTGAGTCAAGAGAAAACACACTGTCCGAAATCAGCTATTGCGTTTTTTGTTTAGGTTTTCAGATACAGTTTTCTTGAATATGACTTAATTTCAGAAGGAAATATTTCACAGAAAAAAATAGTTCTAGTATGAACAACATAATCAGTAAGCTTATAAAGACAAACATTAAACAATGATGTTTTTTAACCTTACCAATTCTGTATAACACCTGTAAAGGTAGTGTATACTTTTGGTAATTGTCAAAGACCAGTATTCTCACCTGGTGTATCCCAACATATGCATAAATTAACAAACCTGTGAAAATTTGGGCTCAATTGGTCATCGAAGTTGCAAGAAAATAATGAAAGAATAAACACCCTTGTTGCACAAATTTGTGTGCTTTCAGATGCCTGAGAAAGGCTTCAGGCCTAAAGTCATTTTCAAATTCAAATATTTTAGTGAGAAATTACCTCTTTCTCAAAAACTACGTTACTTCAGAGGGAGTCATTTCTCACAATGCTATATACTATCAACAGCTCTCCATTGCTCATTACCAAATAAGTTTTTATGCTAATATATATTTTGAGTAATTACCAAACGTGTCCAGTGCCTTTAAATAAACTATTCCAGTGAAACAGTTCAGGCAAGTAAAGCATTAAGCAAATAATTATGCCATTATGCGGACACTTATCTGAGCATCTGTGGAGTCTCTTAAGACATTTCCGTTTAATTAAACTCCTGGCATCATCATGGTACATGGTGCACTGAGCGGTCCTTGAGGAAGAAGACTAATTACTTACACTATGTGGAGATGATATGCCCATAGAGTATTACGGAGTCCACCATGTACATGAACTGTACTGAGGCTCACAAACAAAACTGTACAAGTCTTTACAGACACGGTAGTGCATGACTCATTTTAAAGGGAAAATAAACCATTGCTTTTTGAAAGATTCAAAATTTGATTCCAATCCACTATGTCCACCTGTATTCGATAAACACACCATACAAACAGTCTCTGCAAATTTCATCAAATAAGATTGTCATTTTTTGTGAAAGCAATGAAAGTTGTTTATGTTTCCGCAGCATAGTGTTAGCCAGAGGGGTGTCTGGGTGTCTTTTGGACACCCTGTTTCAAATTTGGACACCCTGCTTTATCTGTCATGATTTACATGTAAATGTATCGTAAGTGAACAATTTTGTTTCAAATAATCCTTGCATAGACACTAGACAGCCATTGCTAAGGTCATCAAACAATGGAAATGTGCACATTTGCTCATGCCATGCACACCTCACACCTCTCACCTCTCAGCCAACAATACGTCTTCCTTCGACCCATAGTGTACACTTAGCCAGAGGGGTGTCTGGGTGTCTTTTGGACACCCTGTTGTAAATTTGGACACCCTGTTTTATGTGTCAAATGTAAATGTATTGTAAGTGAACAATTTAGACACCCAGTTTCTAAATTTCCAGCACATTTTGACACCCTTTTACCAAATCCTGGCTAAAACCTTGTTCCGCAGGAATTTTGTTCACGATTATACTATTACTAGGCCTATTTTAAATAAAGTAAACGAGTAAACAACTCGAATGAAGACTATATTTTTCTATGTAATCAACTCTTCTTTTTCAATTAAATTACAAGGTTCTTGAACACAAAGATACCTATAGCAATTTGTTATTAATACAATTTCAATTTGTATCTAATACAAATAATTTGTTAAAATTAACTTTGAAAACAATTTCAAACTTGGGACGAGGATGCTTATTTTTTAGAAACCCCAATTGCCAATCACACCAGAACTTGTGCCTCCGCTACATAGGTTTAATGATAACTTGATTTAAGTTGGGCAAAATTCTTAATTGTTTACAAGTAACCGGAAAAGGAGGTTTCATGCAAGTCTTATAATCATGTTTTCTTTGTTAAATGCATTTTATTTTCATATATATCATGGTCATGAGCAATCTACATGTAGGGCATTCTAAATGGTTTTATCTTCATGTTTTTTTAAAATTTCATTTGAAGCCGTCTCCCCCTCTATTTTTGTCCGCCCGTATCGGCTGCAATTCGTGCATATGGGCCGCAATTCGTGCATATGGGCTGATACGCTAGCTTGTGCATGGGGAGAACCTTCATATGGTACGAACGCAAGTGAGCTTTCACATTGACATTTTTCTTCTTCTTCTTTTTCCATATTTAGGGCCTTCCATTCCTGTACTTTTGTTGTCTTCAATTTCATGTAACCGGGGGGCCGATTTCACAAAGAGATAAGACTAGTCTTATCTGAAGTTAGGACCAGTAACTGGTCTTAACTTAAGACTAGTCCTATCTCTTAGCATTGCCTAGGACTAGTCCTAAGTTAGGAAGAGTTTTGTGAAATCGACCCTAGAGTACATTTTCTGAAAGAATTAAAATTGCGCGTGTAACACTCTACCTGCGTCTCACCACTCTAGTCTCAGTCTTGGTTTTGATTTCTATTTTTGCTGGTTTTGCGCTTGGTCTTGGAACTCTGTAGTACATGTTTATGTAGTTTCAGTTTTCGATTGTTCAGATTCTGAAACTTAAGAGGTTTCAAAAGCAGTTGTTTCTTCTTTGTAATGGTTCAGACATGTATTTACTAATCATTACAGGACTAATAAAGGAAATGAATAGCATTCACCGAATCCAAACCTTTGTTTAGTAAGTAAGATTAAGAAGCTTTGCATGCTGTTGAAAGTCCCAGAGCCTTATCCGAAGGCACTGGCACGGTCTGACACATGTGATTGGACAATAGACTGTGCAATTCTCGTGCGTATTCGAACATTGGGACCCGTTAAAGCGCGTGAGTTTGTTTCCTTCATGCGTTAAAGCATCGTACGTGGGACCAAAGTGGTCCCAAAAATGTTCGAATACACGCAAGACTTGCACGGTCTATTCCCCCTGACCTAATAGCCCCCGGTCACCTCTTCCTGTTTACGAAAGATTTGATCATTATGTGTAAATCCATTGTAAATAATTATTGTCATTCTTTGCCTTGTTCTAAAAGTAGGGCTCATTTTCAACATTCTTCTTACTTTGGTTTAAAAGTAAGATCATGTAAGTATCTATGGAGCCTCCATGCTTTATCATATCGTGTATGTACATGTGTAATTGAGCGCATTGCCCCGACTGCAGTACAATCGTTTCCCTGGGATTTCAGCCAGGATTTGATAAAAGGGTGTTCAAATTTGCTGAAAAATTTAGAAACTGGGTGTCCAAATTGTTCACTTACAATACATTTACATGTAAATGACAGATAAAACAGGGTGTCCAAATTTAAAACAGGGTGTCCAAAAGACACCCAGACACCCCTCTGGCTAACTCTATGCCAGTTCCCATCCCCATCCCAGCGGTCTTGGAGGAGACCGGTGGCGCCAAGCCTGAGAAATAAACAAGTATACAGGAGACATCCATGTAATAATCTCTTTACAAAAAGAAATGGCAATTCTGAGAGAAAGTGCAGGTGAGAAAAGTCTTGACGTTTTTTTTAAACAGTATGCTCTGTTTGCATTCTCCTCAAGACAAACAGAGCTTACTGTTCTAAAAATGTCGTCGTCGAGATTTATCTCATCCCCAGTTCTTCTCAAATCCGCCACCTCTTTCAATAAAGGTTGATCAATTAGTTTATTTCTCCTTTGTTAAGCAAGTACATGTACTCATGGTGACATAAATGTAGGACAGTAATTTTTCTAACATTAATGGTAATGATGTAGTACACCCTGTTAATGTTCTTGGTTTCCTTTTTTAGTATGTAATCACACAATTAAGTTAAGTCTCTGCTGGAGAAAAATCCCCACATTTAAATGGTACAATCTAAGATTCCGAGGTATTTTTTTGGAAAACTAGTTGGTCACTCGTCCAAAAGTGAAGGGTAGTCTTGGTGCCAATGCCCTCAGCGCATTTTGCTGACTGATTGGTTACTGTACACTGTACAGCGATTCACCAACAGCAGACACTTTATGGGTCTACGGCAGTTTTTTGATAAAGTACTAGTTCATTGATGTGTACAAAACGCCCTCTATTGGTGAATCGTAACATAACTGAATTGCTGAATAGAGTAACCAAGAATGTCTTGCACCAAGACTACTAACTGAAGGCGAGGCCTGCTGGAGTTTATAACCTTACATAACCTTTTATCTTCAAGTAAACTTGAATCCTCGAATCTGATTGGTCGACCCATAGCAACAAGGGGTTTGATATAAACCTATATCCCACGGCCCATATCACAACCTGCATACTGCACTGTTCTAACTCCGCATACTGCGCTATTTTAAGATCAGTATACGCAAAACATACAGCTGTTCCAACACTGCATAAGTGCTCATCAAGTTTGCTTGAAGATAAATTTGTTATTACACACTCCTCATTGAATACAGAAAAGATACGTTGAGTTGGATCTGGTCCTTGCTCTATGGATATGGGATGCGGAAGCGCTATTTTTTTCCATATTCCACTCGCGCTTGTGTGATAATGTACATGTACAGTACAGTCAACACAGCTTCAAATGCTCCCGAGTTCCACTATGTGATTGTGATTAAATTTGATAGAATCGGTATAAATGAAATTCTAGCTCTGACTGAATCCCTTAACTGTGTTAGATGCACAATGCTGTCACAAATAACCCCTCGAAAACTAACTTCTATTTTAAAATTTAATTTCAATTTGTCAGCAAACACAGTCGATAAATAACCTTTAATTTGATTTATAAGAAATCCCTTCACTGCTGATGTGTTCAATAAGGTCATTCCAATTCCTGGATTATCCCTCGTCAAACACACTGGTGTGCTGTTACATGGCCAAGTACTTTAAGGAGCTCTTGGGAAGAAAGGGGGGGTGGGTTGGAAAGAGAAACTGAAATGCTTGACACTTTAATAATTCAGGATACAGATGTAGTGTACATGTATTAAGTACAATATGTACACTGTACTGTGTACATGCATCACACTAGGTACATGTAGGTGTGAGCTGACGTATGAGTATATATACAAGTAAGCCATTTGCGAGTTAGATTTGAATAAAGTCTGGTACAATGACTTGCTTAGTCACAAGTTACCGCTTAAATTTGAATTCCTCGGACTAAACGAGGCAGTTGCTATGTCAAATGGTTTGGGGCATGCTTTTGTATAGCAACCTGCAGATGAGCAAGCCCTGGAACCGTTGCACCATGGTTTATACACGTTCATTCAAAATTGTGTGTATGGGTGTTTGTCGTCACTTACGTACATGTAACTATGCAAAAGCTTGCCCCGAGTCATGTGGCATAGCAACTGTCTCGATGATCTGAGGAATTCAAATTCAAGCATTAACTTGTGATCAAGCAAGTCATTGTACCAGACATTATTCAAATCTAATTAGCTCACAAATGGCTCATTTGCACTGGAAAATTCTAACTAGTAGGCCTACATGTTTTTGTCTGCAAAAGGTTTGTATACTTTAAACAAGAAAAAGTGTATTAATTATAAAACATCTAGTACTGCACAATTCAATGCATAAACTCCTGGCAGTTTACAATGTATTGTAAAAGACTGAGAGTTGCTTGATCCCCCCCTCTTTTTGTTTTAACATTCCCTTAGACTAATTTTTTTTTTTTTGCAGTGAATTTATATACAGGGTGATTTATTAGCGAGAAGTGTGGATAGAGCACATTATCAATTATTGAAAATTTACTACCTAAACTGACTCCAACTTCTATACAATTTGAAGGACATAAATGTACATCAATTTGGTACAGTTTGGGGGGAAAAATTGAAAATATCTTAACAATGTCAAAAATGAGAACGAAAGTAAAAATGGGTCGCTTTTTTTGGACCCCCCTTTATAACCAAATCTGGACATGTATCACATGTACATTTACTCTTTGCTTGTTCCCCTTTAACCCAAGTCTCCAAACTAATATTGGAATGATGAGATTGAAAACTCACACTCGGAGTCAAATTAAACCATTCATATATCCTGATCACTATGGGCCAAGCACGACCAGCCACTATATCCAGCACTACAACCCAAGGGGGAATCTTGATATGAACTCTGTGGGTGAATCATCCAGGGATTGCTTTGGAAATTACGGGGCACTACTGTCACTTTGGATGAAATGTAATGAAAATAAACCTAGGGAGACCTTGTGGAGGTTTTTTTTGCAGAGAGCGAGCTGCATGTTTGTATATGGGTGTTGATAATTTAATATCTGTAGCAATGCATGATGGCGTTGAGGTGGGGCTACAAGTTACTTCTAGAGAGACAGTGTGTCGTTGTAAAACATACTTTTTGTCTCTAACAACTTTCTTCATTAAGACATCACTAAGGAATACTGCCCTATGAGTTTCCCTCTTATCTGTTTTGTGCATCTTGCAGTTCATTTACATGATTTTTTTCCAGATTTTTCTACAGTTGTTCAATTCTAGTTGTCATTGTAGATACAGGCCATGATTTTATACAGCACTTATAGATCCTTGTCATTTGATTGGTGGAACAGATCATTTCATACTGTTCCGACACTCCAAAATTTAATATAGTAGTCCTATAATAATAAATATAGGACGCTTGGGACGCTTCACAGCTAAGCTTCACGAGTACTAATAGATTTTACATTGAGTACCGTATGTATAGATTGTGTTAACTATTATGAGCGCCTGCGTAGGCTTGCGCCCCAACATGCGAATGGCTATGAACGTAGAACACGCTTTAGCCAACCAGTCTTAAACAGCTCCAGCAATGTCTACATCAGCTGTTTTAAGGCATCGTACACGTTTGGTAATTGTCAAAGACCAGTGTTCTCATTTGGTGTATTCCAACATATGCATAAAATAACAAGCCTGTGAAAATTTGGGCTCAATTGGTCATCGAAGTTGCAAGAAAATTATGAAAGAAAAAACACCCTTGTTGTACAAATTTGTGTGCTTTCAGATAGTGAGAAATTACCTCTTTCTCAAAAACTACGTTACTTCAGAGGGAGTCGTTTCTCACAATGTTTTATACTATCAACAGCTCTCTGCTGCTCATTACCAAGTAAGTTTTTATGCTAATATATATTTTGAGTAATTACCAAACGTGTACGATGCCTTTAATACCTTATTTTGTATAAATTGTTCAAAACTTTGTATTATTTATTGTTGAAATAATTATGAACTATATGAAAAGTATCAAATGACAGGGATCTAAGGTACATGTACATGTATACGTACATATTTAAAACGAATAGGATGCATTTTATTCATACAATATAGCAAAATATAATCACTCCTTGAAATCTGGAATGTTCTATTTTACATGGCTTCGCCTCGTGAAATGGAACAGTCCAGATTTCACCTGGTGATTATAGTCTGATATATTGTACTCATAATGCATCGAATATTTGAATATTATAAACTTTTCATACAGGCCTTGATTTTAAATCCCACTCCCAAGTTGAAAAACATGTGGACATTTTTAAAGAACCAGAATCGGTTACTTGATTCCCTAATCAGAGTTGCACTCTTTTTCTAATTGTATTTTTCTGTCAAGTGTTTAGTTTGTCATTTCTCTTTTTCATCTCATGTTGAGTTTGATTTTCTTAATTTCTATTAATGAATACAGCTATTCTAATAATGAGGCATATGTACCAGTACACTCCACATTCCAGTTGCAGTATCAGGAAGGATAAAAAACATCATTGTTTTAGTCAGAAAGCTCACTGATTATGAAGTTCACACTACATGTAGAACCATTTTTTCTGTAAAATATTTCCCTTTGAAATGAAGACATATTCAAGAAAAACGTATCTGAACACCCCCCCCCCCCCCAAAAAAAAACCCACCTGCAACAGCTGATTTCGGTTGTTACAACCAAACTTAAGGACAATGTGTTTACATGCTGAAAATTGTGCACGGTTTTCCACTAGTTTCTCCTGACTCACACAAGGGATTAAGCCCACATTTTCACAGGTTTGTTATTTCATATGTGATCAACCATATAGGTTGATGACACAAAACATGAATACTGTCTGCGACTATTAGCTCTACCATTCCTGGATAATACCTTAAAAAAACAGGGACAATTTATTAACTACAAGCAGAGGCTTTTATAGACTTTTCCAGGCTATTTAATAAAATTCTTAGTGATTTTCTGAGGGCAAGAAAATTAGAAATCAGATTAAAATAAGAATATGATTCCCTGAGTACAAACTGTCCGACATAATTTCATGTTTGTAAATCCTATTAATTATTCTTCTGCTGGCGGCAACGAAACAGCATGAATAAACCATTCCAGGTTGAGCATTTTGTATATATTACATTTCTTTAAAGAGGTTTTCCGGAATACAATTTTTGTTTAATCTGCTAGAAGATCTGTGAAGTGGGTGTCTGACTAGAAAGCAGCAAGCATTCTTTGCTTTGACAATACCCGAGTCCATTTTTAGATCACTCCCATTGTGCAACACTTCTAAAAGCCAGAGTAAATAAAAAGAAGACTGCTACACGTACAATGAATTTTTCTGTACGTTACCTGCATTTTAATTATATTAGCATAGAGTCTGTGCCTAGACAGGGATCTAATATCATAAATCATACGTAGGATTTGAAACTTTGCATGGTGGAAATACAATCTAGTGAGGTTTGCGGTAACACCGAACACGAATCTCTCTTTAGGATTTGCGGTGGTTTTGAACAGAGCCATGCTTATTTCAATCATGTTTATACGTCAGGCCTTTAATTTCACAGAGGCCACCGAGGCCATGGCTTCTGTTGCCCTGGTCTTGGCCTTGGTGCCCTGGCCTCTGTTGCCCGTGTCTTGGCCTTGGTGCCCCTTCAAATATTTCCACTTTAAGATTTTCAAATGGAAGTGCCCTCTTAAAGATGAAAATTTAGGTCTGTGCTTATTGTAATTTTACCAATCAAAATGAGAAACTGACTGATAGGACAATTTTCTCACCCATCAAAATCTTTCATAAAGAAAAATGTCCACGGGACATTTTGCACACGTACAATGATTATAACAATTAAGATTTTGATAAGAAATCTTTGTATTATTATTTTTTTAAATCATTGTCATTCATATATCGTACCTTCAGGATTAAAAAAAAATTCCTTTAAGCACTAACCCCCCCCCCCAAAAAAAAACCCTTTGCTTCTCAGAAATAGATTTCCACCAGCATCCATCTTTACAACATTGTTCCATGTTATTAGCCAAATTTTCCAGCAAATAATTGTCTTCGGCAATAATTTTCTTCTTTAAAACATCTTGATGATATCAGTCAAAGATTGACACCACATCAATTTTGAGCTGTCGCCCTGGCTCCCGTTGAAAGCAACTGCTGCAATGGCCGGTTGTTAAATTATCGCTACGACGGTATCGTCATAAGACATGGTTTCATCGAGTAGACAGGGGGTTAGTTTAGCTGCAGGTTGAGGCAGGCTACACGTACACAAAGTCTAAAATAGATCCTAATCAATAGCATCAGTGTGTACGTGTATCTACCTCTAGGAAGGGTTGCTGAACCTGTGGATTTTGAAGAGCTGTTTTCGTTTCACTTAGTTATGCTTCACACGCTGCTCAGCCTGTTTGGCATTTTGCTCTTTCCACCCCCATTTTTTCTTATATTTACATGAATGTTAGATTTTGGAAAAGTCAACTGCAATGTATGTACATAGGAGTCGTCGACCATCGAGCTGTTCAAATCTCGCCTTTAGATTCATCTTTTCAAACAGTATTTTTGTAACATTGTAACTTATTGAAAGTTTTTATCTATTATTCAATTTCTACAACTATTTTTTTAACTAGTTCATATTTTAGCTTACTGTGTATTTTTACTACGTAATATTTTTGTAAAACTGTTTAATTATTGTTGTTTTTAATTTATTTTGTTTAATCCATTTGCTTGTATTCAGCAACTTTGAGGCGGAGCCAATCTGCAACTGTTTGTGCTTTATAAATTTCTCTTTATTATTATATATTATTATTTACATACGTGTCCCTCGGTAATTTGAGGTACTGTATGTAGAGTTTATAAAAAAATCACAATTTGGAGTGGCTATCACTAGAAGAGAAAATTAGGAAGACACAAAAATGATGGACAAGTACATGGAGGTAATCAATATGACACCATTTTTACTGGGGGAAAAAGAAAAGTCATAGACAGGAACAAGCTTTTTGTACACCCACCTAATGTCGTTAGCAAAGCTGATGTCGTCACTGAAATAGCTGATGTAGTGACGGTTGATACTGGTTCCCCGTCTGCTCTACAAGTATACACCCCATCCTCCGACAGATCAGCCACCGAGATGGTGAGACTGTACTGGGTCCCCGTATCCAATCGGAATCGGTCGTTCATCATCTGAGTGCTTGAATCAACCAATGGGATTGAGTCTTTCTGCCATTCTACCACAACCGATGAAGGGATGACTGTAGAGGAGATGGTGGTGTACGCTATACACGGAATTGAGATGTCGTTACCACGGATAACTGTTTTATAGGTCAGGGCTGCCTTGGTTACTGTTACTGCAATGGCTGGAAAGGAGAAAAAAAACACAAATGAAAAACAATGTAGTTTTGGAAATTTGTGTCAGATTAAAAAATCAACTGAATTATTTACAGATGTTTACGGTAGCACAGTACATTGTTAAATGTAAAAGACAAACAAGAAGATTTTGCAGCAAGCAATACATTGTCTAATTTGGAAACTAAATTGATGATATTAATCAAAAACAAAAGGCACACCCATCTGCCGCAATTAAAGGTAGGGTCATAGATTGGTTTTTGTCAACGTAATGATAATGATTTATAGGCTAAATTTTCAAGAAAGATACAATAAAAGTCACAAGTTTCAGCTGAATACATTGTCTACTTGCTGAGAAAGCAGCAAAAAAACTATCACAGTATTTTCACAAGAACGTCGAATCCATCCACGTTTAGCGAGTGACAGCGGGTACCAACCGCATCTCTGGCCACAGCATTCGCGAATGGACACCAACCCTCAGGAATCTGAGAAATACATGTAAATCATGCATGAATCATTTCTCAGATTAAAATGTTTTTGGGTGAAAAATTATCCAAACCACATTACCTCGAAGGAAATACTTTCTCAAAATAATTTATCAGCATCAGCAGTGCCTCTCACAAGTAAGTTTTTATGATTATCAATTTTTGGGAGTATTTACCAATCTATGACTCTACCTTTAAAGGGAGTAATTTTCATACAAGGCAATGAAACAGAAACCCTGCTTATAGGCCTTAATATGCACCGTACCATTGCAAATAACAGTTCTCAGATTTGTAATACGTATTGTACATGTACAAGTATGTCTTCCTGTACACTGCATTTTCTAATAATGAACATGCATGGATGCTTATAATATAGTCTTACATTATACAGTGCACGTATCTAGCAATAAGGCAGGTTTTAAGACAGGTTTTCAATTTGTTTTATTATGAGACTGATTTATGTACCACCTCATAAAGGTTTACAAGGTGATGCGGCGCATTCAGCAGCCACTGCCAGAAACACTGGGGCAAACCCCTTTTCTCAGCGATAAGTGTAACTGCACCTAGGTTCTTTTACGTGCATTTTACAACACAAGGGACCTACGGCTAAATGTCCCATCCCGAAGGCCGAAGCAAAAATAGTTAAGTGCCTTGCTTTAGGACACAAGTGTCAGAGTGAAGACCACACTCTGCTGATCAGAAACGCCAGAGCTTGAGTCCAGTGGGCTTGACAGCCCAGTCACGACACAAAAGTCATGAACATATATTTAACACTACTTTAGAATAAAGATGAATTATGACCAGTGAGTTAACACTCTATTATCATCCTTGTGTCAGTGCAAAAACGATGTGTCTCCTGAAATACCACTTACGTTACGCGCAAGTTTGAAATTGTCAAAACGTTGTATCTCGCTTAAAATAACACGAACGTACACACAAAACTTTTTATGCGAGATAACAAGTTTTTGCAAAATCGAGATACAATGTTTTTGCACTTACGCGACGTTATGTTAATGTTATTCGACACTGGTTGTATTCTGTACGCAATGAATTCATAATGTGTAGATTAGAGATACTCTCCAGAACCATAACATTGAAATCTTTCAACTATTTCTAATTGAGCCATCATGAAGGAAATTAACCAGTGTAACATGACCACACGTAAAGCACCAAACCTAACTAGAGAATGCGGAAATGTAACAACAGTGAGTAGATCAGGTGGTAATCAACGTGAGGTGTATATTGCAAAGTGTAACGGATACCAGCTATTGCAGGCACCAAGTTCAGCGATAATCAATTAGAGGTGTGTGAACCTTATCATATGCGCTGCCCTGGGACATGTGGAATATCTGAGCACGCTGTTGTTAAATCAAGCTGAACATTTTTCATTTTGGTGTGGTCAATGTTTAAAGGCATCGTACACGTTTGGAAATTGTCAAATACTCAGTGTTCTCACTTGGTGTATCCCAACATATGCATAAAATAACAAGCCTGTGAAAATTTGGGCTCAATTGGTCATCGAAGTTGCAAGAAAATGATGAAAGAAAAAACACCCTTGTTGTACAAATTTGTGTGCTTTCAGATAGAATTATTAAAAACTTCTTGCAAGAAGTTTTTATTATTTTAGTGAGAAATTACCTCTTCCTCAAAAACTACGTTACTTCAGAGGGAGTCGTTTCTCACAATGTTTTATACTATCAACAGCTCTCTGTTGCTCGTTACCAAGTCAGTTTTTATGCTAATATATATTTTGAGTATTTACCAAACATGTACGATGCCTTAAAGGGAAAGCCACTACGTACAGTAGGGCTCAACATTAACGCAGGCCAAAGGCTAGTATTTTTAGCATCGGGCCAGTAAACTTAAGTCCGGGGGGTCTTGTGTGATTGAATAATAATACCGCACCTCATCTTTATTTTAAAAAATTATGTTCAAATGTTGACTTTGAATCGGATAATTCAATTCTGTTGAGTATTTATAAAAGTTGTACCCATAAGTACATATAAAAACAGATAAATCGTGACACTGTGTGTACATGTGATAATTGTTTTCTTATTTTGATTCTGGTCTTGTGAAAAATGTTCAGGGGTCGACTTCACAAAACTCTTCCTAACTTAGGACTAGTCCTAGGCAATGCTAAGAGATAGGACTAGTCTTAAGTTAAGACCAGTTTCTGGTCCTAACTTCAGATAAGACAGTCTTTTCTCTTTGTGAAATCGGCCCCTGGTCCAGCAACAGTTTTGAGCTACATAAGCCCTGCAGTCTTGTGGATTCTTTTCCCAAATTCGAGCCCAGTACAGGCAGAGAATGTTCAACATGCAAACATGGTGGGAAATGGCATAATTTGATTGCTTCCTCAATCTGTCAAGAACAAATTTGATAAATGATTTTAAACATATTGTTGTCAACCTTGCGTCACTGTCTATTCATTTTGTATATTCTCTGTATTATCTTTTTACATGTAGGCTATTATCTCATACAATTTTCTATTTATAAATTAATGAATGTTTGTAATTGTTGGGCACCTTTGAAAAACAGTATTTCACTGAAAGGTTTCCCTCGGAAAAACAATAAACAAATACAAAAATTTAAAAATATGTTCTGTATTTTTATATGAATAATTCACAGTTCATGACAGACGTGTACGTACTGAATAGTAGGTTCAATCACAGGTGAACGACCAATCGTATTGTACAAATGTACATGAAAATGCCAGCATACACATGTGAATTGTATGGTCATAACATGTTCAATTGGGTATAACAACATGCTTTGTGCAGAAATCAGTCATGGATGAAATGACATCATTATACACCTGTCAAAACTAGTAGGTCTCCCCCCCTACATGCAACCTCCCTCTGTGTAAGCCTTCATTGTACTCTTCAACTCTAACCAAAGAGGTCTAACCACCCCTAACCTTGGGCATTGTTTGACTTTTAATGGATTGTAACTGAACCCATGAGCTTACTGCTCAATAGAGAAGGGGGATGGTGTGATTATCACAGTGTATGGACCATGTAACCTGTGAGTCTGGGACATCACTAGTTTATATAAGAGCCAAAGAGTCTGGATTTCCTTAAAAGGCATGGTGTGTATACAGCTCAATAGACAACGTGTACAAGTTAATAGAAATTGCATGATACACAATTTTGATCAATTTCTGACATGAAGACAATAAGTTAATCGGGGGGGGGGGGGGGCAAATCTAAAAATGTGTTCAATTTTTATTTATTTTTTTACAATTCTTGATTTTATGTTTATAAAATGTAAAACATTTCTTACAAGATATGTACATGTGTTGAACAGTGTAGTATCTTGCCTACGAAGATATGCCTTGGAATGTACAATGACAAGGTCACCCTTTTCAGTGAAAAAGCTGACATTGTCCATACACATGAAATGTACATATTATGCATTTGTGCTACATTCTATATAATTGAAAAAGTTGTTCAGGATCGGTTCTGTTTTCCATCATGCCATCTTTATACCATGTGCACACCGTTTAATTGGCATGGTTATAAGGAAACACTGGGGCAAAGAATCACACCCTACAACTCTGACAACTTGTGATTGCCCCAAGATAGAAAAGAAGTCTAAGTACATTATTAATTTACATCCATTCACTTAGAAGATCAGTTAGATCATAGTCATGGTGAATACCACTCTGAATACCAGACTAACGACGTTACTTTTACTCAAAATACCCGTATGCCAGACAAACATTCCACCACTCACGCGATCACGCATCATCGGCGCACCAGACCGCAGTAGATGTACACAGTCAGTACACGCGAGTAAACATACGGCTTGCGCACATACATGCGTGCGTACAACAGTGAAATTTGACACGTCTGAGATCCAGGCACTGAGCTTCTATGTTTAGCAATAATGCGGAGTGCGATTGATGAATGCTTCGTAGTACAAGTATGACAGTGTTTGATGATCCTCATAGAACATGTTATGTCATCATCCTAATTTCATCATTGATGAAATAATCTGATGAAATACTGCCTGTAATCTGTTTCCTTCCAATGGGTGATCATGTACATTTAGGATGTGTCATTTTTTATATCTTACACTACAGGTTTTATGTCAGTGTATCCTTCCTTCTGTAGTGTGGATTACAACAGGATGACTGCACTGTGTGGTCAAGAGATGAACTTCCAGGTACGATTTTAAAACTTAAAAAGGGAAGGTGTACGTTTGGTAATCACTCTTAAAATTAATGGCTATAAAAATCTACTTGGTTAGAAGTATAGCAGCTTTCGATAGTATAAAGCATTTTGAGAATCATTTCACTTTGAAGTAATGTGGTTATGGAAAAAGATATCAGTTTTTATAAAAAAAAAATTGAATCTGAAAAACGTTAACTGTCAGAAACTTTTCTCAGATTGTCTATTCAAACTACGTGTTATTCTTCCTGCGTGGACATACAAATGTAACCGCTCCGAATTTTTGGTGATATCTCAGAAACGCAACCACATTTTGAAATCAAATTTTCACAGGTTATTTTTATTTTATATATCTACATTTATATAAAGGATTAAAACAATACCAAAGGTATACTTTCCCTTTAACAATGCTGTGTTCAACAATACTGTGTTCATTAATGAACTCCAGTGGGCTGCAATCATAATGTAACATTGCTTCTCACAATCACAAGATTTGTCAGAGCTCTGTCATTAGTTACCTGCTGTAATTTTGTTTCAGCTATTTCACATTATGATGTTGTGATCCATAAAGGGATCCAATGTTTTATATTTTGAACAGGTGGTTTAAAGGTAGGGTCATAGATTGGTAACTGCTCCAAAAATTAATGACCATAAAAACTTACTTGTTGAGAAGCACTGCAGCTGTTGATAGTATAAACTATTTTGAGAAAGGATTCCCTTTGAAGTAGTATGGTTTGGATAATTGTTCAACGAAAAACATTTGAATCTACGATTCATGTAGAATCGCTTCTCAGATTTCTGAGGGTTGGTGTCCGTTCGCAAATGCTGCGGCCAGAGATGCTGAATGCAGTGTCTACTTGTTGAGAAAACAGTAAAAAAAACTGTCACGGTATTTTCACAAGAATGTTGAATCCATTCGCTTTTAGCGAGGTGACATCGGGTACCAACCGCATCTTTCACATGTGACTTTATTGTATCTTTCTTTATAATTTTGCCTTCAAATATGCATTACGTTGACAAAAACAAATCCATGACCCCACCTTTAAAACCTTTTGAAAAACTTGTTTCACCTTCACTTGCATCCTGTTTTGTTGTTGCCCAGAGCATGCTTTTGGTGTACATGTGTTTCTGCACTTTAAAAAAACTTTTTCATCACAAACACTGTCACTTGCTTTTAGTTTAAGAGATGTCCAAGGCACACAAGAACACCTGTTGCCATGGTTATCTGTGAATGCCTTAGACAAAACTGGCTGTAAAACATGTACGTTGGTCAACTTCAATTCAACGTACATTGTACACCGTACATATCTGCCATGGAGCATCTGCCCACGGCAAGAAAAACACGATCATCGAGGACACCTCACCACAGAGGTGCAAGCAGGAGAGACAAATTGGTTTCATATCTTGACATTCTCAGGTACCTAGAGGCCTACCCGCATCAAAACATCTTACTCTAAAAGTGCGAGTTAAAAGGGGAGTTTTCTTTATGTTCTCAAGCAGTGTCTTGACCTCAGCTGTTGAATAGAACGCAGCGTGACGGGGAGAAAAACAAATACTGGGAGAATAACTGTAATCTAGGGGTATTTGGTGGATAGCAGAGATTTCAAAAGAGTTGTTGATTCTAACTTGATGAGATTCAACACTACAGGTTCCTGTAACTGACAGGTCATTGTGACATGAATGACTGATACTTGTACATGTTTAGTTTCATGGAACAAGGGGCTGTACAGACCATAAAGGTTATAAACATGAAAGACTACTTGTCAGTAGTTTAATGTTTCCTCAATGCTAGAGGCGTTATTACAGTACGTGCACCCTAAGTTCGACTCAATCCATTACAACTCGAAAACAGCTTCTTGAACTGACTTAAAGGCACTAGACACTTTTGGTGATTACTCAAAATATATATTAGCACAAAAACTTACTTGGCAACGAGCAACGGAGAGTTGTTGATAGCATAAAACATTGTGAGAAACGACTCCCTCTGAAGTAACGTAGTTTTTGAGAAAAAGGTAATTTCTCACTAAAATATTTGAATCTGAAAAAGACTTCAGGCCTGAAGCATTTTTTTAGGCATCTGAAAACACACAAATTTGTGCAACAAGGGTGTCTTTTCTTTCATTATTTTCTTGCAACTTTGAGAACCAATTGAGCCCAAATTTTCACAGGTTTGTTGTTTTATGCATATGTTGGGATACACCAAGTGAGAATACTGGTCTTTGACATTACCAAGCATGTCCAGTGCCTTTAATCCTCATAATCTTAAAGGATACATGCTAATTAGTCTTACAAGTAATCACAGAATGATACTGTGGGAAATGACAGTTATCACTTGAATGAATGTGATACTCAAGAGGAAGGTTTGCATTATACATGTAAGTACAAATTAAACGTTTTTTAAGTAACTTCAAATTGCTCTAATGAGTTGTGGTGGTTCTAAAAAGAAATGGTGATGTAACAAATTAGACTTTTGATAATACCAGAGTCTTAAATAGCGAACTTTTCTGCCAATAAGGTACTCAAGGAGCTTGAACAAAGTGAAACAGCTAAAGTGAAATTTTTGAATTATGTAGAACCAGTTTACAAGGTGCTGCACGCATTAAGCAGCCACTGCCAGAAACACCGGGGAAGACCCCTTCTCTTCGTAATAAGCGTAACTTGGTTC
Source organism: Plazaster borealis (assembly GCA_021014325.1). Lineage (NCBI taxonomy): Eukaryota > Metazoa > Echinodermata > Asteroidea > Forcipulatida > Labidiasteridae > Plazaster > Plazaster borealis. Next base: position 23,337,988 of record CM037474.1, read on the forward strand.
TTTTACGTGCATTACACAATGCACAGGACCTACAGTTGTACAGCTGTACCTCCCATCTGAAGGACGAAGCAATAATGGATTTAAGTGTCTTGCTTAAGGACACAAGTGTCATCAGGGAATCGAACCCATACTCTGCTGGTCAAAAACACCAGATCTTGAGTCCAGTGCACTTGACCGCTCGGCCAAGATACGCCACTATGATCAATGCATGCTCTGATCATCTTCCGGAGAATCAGTGCTATGTTATGCAGACATTCAACATCACGTACAATAAATGTATCATGTATTTGTATCATTATTAACTACATAAATGGAAATTCATAAGCCAAGAATTGCTGATGTTCACTTAATCATTACATGGATCAGCCTTCACTAATGGCATGATTAAGGTTCAAGGCCTTGTTTTCCCCAACATTCGGCGCCAGTTCCCCACAAAGCAACAAACCACTGTAGTCACATAGCACTCGCACAGGTTGAACTTCAACTCCTGTGTGATGTAGGCCTACTAGGATAGGATCATTACTCACTCTCAGGCTTGAAATCCATATGTCCTTCATGCGTTGTGCCTAATGTGTAGTTGTGCCCAATGCGTAAAAATGAAAAAATACACGCCAAGCAACGCACATAATTCCATGTATCCATATTGACATATTACATACTGTGTTATCTTTAAAAATGATGGGTATTGATTGGCATGTATTTTCATTTTTAAGGTTTGCGCATGCGGACACAAGGATTTTCCGGCCTTACATTAACCCAACACCCAAAAGTGTTGAGATCAGTTTACCAATACTAGTGAAATCTTCCATTCAGATTGACTTAAAAACAAATGCAGTTGGTTTTTGATGGGTTGTGAATGTCAGGGTATACAGGGCTCGAATTTGGGTGAAAAATCCACAAGACCAAAGGGCTTGTTGCTCAAAATGTTTACTGGCCCAGAATTTTTCTAACAAGACCAGAACAGTTTAACATGCATACTGTTTTGATTTGAACAAGCATGACATACAGTATAAGAGAAGATTTATCTAATTTGTCTTTATGGGCATACATTGTACATACATTGTAGGCCTACTTCAATACTCAATAGAATTGAAAGGAGCTTATCAGACTCAAAGTCAACATTTAAACCTAACTTGTTTTTGTTTAAGATATTACACAGTGAGGTTCTATTATTCAATTGAAAAACACAAGACTGAGTGTTTGTCCAGTCATGAGTTTACAGGCCCGACACTAAAACTACTGGCCTCAGGGCCTCAGGCCTGTGGTCCAGTGTTGAGCCCTGGTATACCACCTCCATGGGTAAATGTAGAACTATGTAGAATACAGGCCTAGAATCACACAAAGGCCACAGAGGCGATAGCCTCTGTTGCCCCTGGTCTTGGCCTTTGGTGCCCCTTCAAAAGTTTCACATATTAATAAGCCTTTGAGATTTTCCATTGGAAGTGCCCTTTGCAAAAGAAAAATGACCTTGCCCTCTCAAAGATGAAATTCCAGGTCTGAGAATGGTTCCTGCTTTTAGTGTTACCACAGTTCCAGACAAAGGTATGGATTGAGAACCAGCAATACTGTATGAAGTCCTAATGGTTGCATAAAACAAGTATTTGACTGGACATCTTAAGACTAGGGTCCATCAATATATCGATTACTAAAAAAACCTGACATCAGACAACAGACCTTACCTACAACTACAGCATTTATGACTGGCACAGGTTAGGGCTTTTAGAGTATAGAAGCTGGACTACAGCATCTATTGAGTATGACTGATTGTCATGCAACGGCACTGGAGGCCTGACAAGGTTTGGGTGCAGATAGTCAACTATGTGGCGTGTCGTGGCCGAGCGGTTTTAGAGCAAAGGACTCGAGCTCTGCTGGTGTTTCTGATCAGCAGAGTGTGGGTTCGAGTCCCGGTCGTGGCACTTGTGTCCTTGAGCAAGATTCTTTACCATAATTGCTTTGTCCTTCGGATGGAACATTAAGCTGTAGGTCATGTGTACTAGGATTGGTAGTGCAGGTAAAAGAACCCAGAACACTTATCGTGGAAGTGTAGGGGTTAACCCTGGTGTTTCTGGTTTCCTCAGGCTTGCGAGCTACAGTGATTAAGTTCACTTATGAGGCATCCTTGGTTTCATTACCATCATCATCCTAATAATGGGTAACTGTACAGTTGCCAGTCCATCTCGCTCATCACAGACATACTTCGTTTGCACACTCACTGCCAGGAATTCAAAGAGCAGTGAACCACATAAAAACAAAGCCCTTGAAATGCCATCTCTGCTGCTTTGGTTGTTGGAACTGTCAATGTGATTCATAGTTGGCATGGTTATGTGTATCCTTTGTGCCAAGTGTGTACACATACAGACACACACTGAGTCACATCCTATCCTCTGTACTGTATAAAGCTGTATAATGATAATACAGTACTAGCAATAGTATGCAGTCCCTACATAATCATCTTCTTAAAGGGGTAGTACAACATCGGAGACAATTCTTCTATTATATATCAAGTCTCACCTCAGGAAATATGTACATGTATTTGACATTAACCTGTTCGTTCCAAACCAGGCCTGATACATGTTCTATACAAATATTGGATGCATATGAGTACAATAGAGGTTTTATAGTCACGTGATGTTATCACGTGACTATGTGTTTGAGACGCAATATTGCCGGTCAATGACCAGCGGCAAGATCCTAACCCTGACCGGCAAGATGGCTGCCGTTGCGGTAGGTGGGGCTATAGTGACGTCAGCTGTAAAACCTCTATAATAGCAGAATATAATCCTAAGGTGAGATCTGGACTATTCCATTTCACAAGGGGAAGTGTCCCAAGCATCCTATATTTATCAATATAGGACTTCCTATATGAAATTTTGGAGTGTCGGAAGAGTATACATGGCAAAATAAAGTATGACACATGACGCGTATTCCACCAATCAAATGACAAGGAAGTGCAGTATGGAATACAATTTATCTTCTCGTAAGGGCAACACAATTATCCACAGATAAAGGGCACCTCTGTATTATGAGAGAAATGTACAGTTGCACTGGAACAGTTTAAGGGGCACCAAGGCAATGACCAGGGGCATGGAGGCATTTGTCCCTGTTGCCTCGGTGAAGTACAGTATCACGCCCTGCCAATGCAGTACAGTGTACTTTCAAAAATTCAATCATAAAGATGTTCGTTCAGTACATCTTTGGTTTCTGGAGAAGAGTTCATGTATTTTTCATTACATGTAGATTTTTAAAGTATGTATCATTTATTCTAGTCCTGTACTAAATACAAGTAGGCCCTACATAATAAGATGTTCAGTAATAATTTCTTTTTCAGTCCTGATGCTTCATTCTTGAATGGGCAAGGGTACCAAGGAGTTTTCTCCCTTATAAAGGGCACCTCCATGAGGAAATTGTAAGGGCACCAAGGCAAAGACCAGGGACAACGAAGGCACTTGCCTCTGCTGCCTCCGCGAAGCATCAGGCCCTCATTTTAATTCTTCACAGAATTTTTTGTAACTATCTAGGGAACGATTCCGTCCAGAATTTTTGCATAAAGATATGTAGCAAAATAATACTGAACAAGTTTTGTGCACATACATAGATGCTAATATTGAGTAGCAAATGATAAATGTTATGCAGCAATTTTGGGTAGCATTTTGCTATGCTTTACAAGGGAAATCGTTTTGAACTGAATGAAATACACACAGTACTAAGTAAAAGCATAGAGCAAGGATTGGAAGTACGTGTGCAAGTACATGTGCATTAGCTGTCTGTTTTTCTCTTTGCTTCATCACAATGCATAAACATGAACGAGATGGGGTATTGCCCTCCAGGGAAGACGTGTGTGTCACTGTCCATGTAATTCCACCTCTGTCATTATGCACCTCAAGAAAAACATCTCTCCAGCTCTGGACACCGCAAAACACAGGATGTTGGGTTTATTTCCACCTCCATAATATAAACAAGTAATTTCTTCCTTGTGATATTAATAAAGCACATTGTTTACAAAAAGTGCAGATTACTAATTTTAACAAATGGTAAACTTCAAGTCAAACATTTTATTCCTCGTGTTACAAACCATCTCTGACTTTGAATAAAAGTCATGTCATGTGTCGTATACATTGTAACAACTCCTAACCTTCCCCTAAACATCCTTACACTTAGACCCAATCCACAACAACTCATCCTACACCCTTACCATAGCAAACCATAATGAAAAACCATACCCCAAAACGGTCCTTAATCGTCTCTAAATAATTTGAACAAACACATCTTCTACCATTCTTCAAATTACTCCAAACTATAAAAAAACCCACTCACAACCAAAACACACAACAAAAACCCCCCTGAATAACTGAATCCAACCATCCCAAGCTATTAACAAACAAACCACAAAATCTAACCTTAAACCATCCTAAACTGAAACAAACCCGATGCCAAATCATCATTAACTTATCCAGAATCATCTCAATAAAGAGCATCTGAAACAACCCAAACAAAATCTAACCTTAAACCATCCTAAACTGAAACAAACCCGATGCCAAATCATCAACTGATCCAGAATCATCCCAATGAAGAGCATCTGAAACAACCCAAACAAACCAACGCCACAGGCAAACTGCAAACCAACTGCACAACCCCTACAAGAAAACTGCAAACCACCCCAAACCTACATGTTTGTAACAGTCCCAACCACAAATAACCCAAAACAACCTACAAGCACTACAAACCCCAAACTTAACAACTCCAACCGCACAAGCACTTGTGTACAACCCCAAACAAACCACACAACCCCTATAATCAGTGTGAAGCACCCTAAACATGCCAAACCTGTAACAACCCCAACCACAAATACTTGTAACCCCAACCACAAATACTTGTAACCCCAAACCTAACCCAGTCCCCAAACCATTTCATTTCATTTATTCTGGTTGTGAAGCCACAATGGCTTTCAGAAAAGCGAACTTAATTGCTATTACTAGCCAAGAAACCAATGGAGAGAAGACAAAGAAGGAAGATTTAGTTTTAGATATGGAAGGAAAACCCTAAAGAATTATTCCAGGGAAAACCCACGCAATAAGGTAGGGACTCAAAACCCAATCCACATAGTGCCCCAAACAGGATTCGAACTGGGGTACCAGAGGTGGAAGGAGAGGAAAGATAGCACTACACCAACCCGACTGCCATCACTTCCTTTAACATGATCATTGGTTAACTGGTATCAGGAGTCCCATCTTTAGCAGACTTAAGAAGTGTACTCCATCCTGTCTGCAAAAACTTTTAACCAGTCCCAAATCCTCCAAACTCCTATTCAGGAAGGTGTCTGTTTCTGACACTGTAGGATATGATACTGCAGGCCAGATTGACTAATCTTCTCTTAAGTCCAATTATTTGAATGTCCAGTTACAATGTAGCACAGAGTGGATGATTTTTGAGGATATGGGATGGTTTCCAGCCAGCCAAAGACACTGGGGGTTACTGACACCTGTTCGTTAGGGTAGACTAGCTCAAAGATTGCAAACCTCTTAAGTACATAATCGTCGGCTCAGTACTATAAGGTCATTGACATAAAATTTGGCTGTTTGGAATTGCTCCTTACCCCTTTCAAGTGCAAAAAAACCTAGATGTTTTGTGATTAATGAATAGTGATTAAAAAAAAAATGTTTGGTCTCTTTTCTTCTTCTTTTTCTGATTTGGCTCACTCTTGGCTCGCGCTTTAAATTATGGCTGCCATGGGTTTTCCCCTTTGAATATTCTTTCAATTTTACTGGCCAGTCCGACTTGCTTTTGCACAAAAGCCTGCATAAATGTCATTGGTGTTTACATTGTTTTAAGTGTACATGTAGTAGACGGGACACAGGCCTACATACAGTACATGATGTACTGTATGTAGGCCTGTGTCCCGTCTTGGGTTATAATGAATAACTTGGGTCAACACATCATTACTATACTGTACATGTATGTATCAAGCTTTCAGTTTTGAGCCTTTAATGTGTACACAGCATGCAAGTTTGTGAGTGCAGAGTGACTTATGAGAAATTTTCACTCTATACTTACACAAACATAGTAGGAATCATTCTAAAAAAAGTTACAAGCTAACTGGACCAATTTGAGAGAATTCTGACTTATAGCTGTTTTAACTTGCATTTGTCCTGCGAAACACTATTAAACAGACAGGCAACATTGTAGGCCTATATTTTGCTCCCCCCCCAAATTTTTTTTTTTAAAAGGGGGAACAAAAAGAGGAAATGGCAAAGTACAGAAAATTGTATAGCTTTTTGTTTTTCTTTCTTTTTTTAAAGAGGAAATCAGCTGATCAGTTAAAAAGTTGCATGCCTGGTAAAAACAAACCACTCGGAAGAAATATTTCCTTCCTTCCTCCATAGTTGTTTGAATGAGAACATTGAACTGCGACCTGATTATCTTCCTTCCAGTAGATCATAACGTTTACTAGCTCTATTATCTTTATCAATTTCTTGTTATATATTTCTTTGTTAGTCATCGTTAGAAACTACATTTAGTAAAAACATTGAACCCGAAATTCCTGGCATCCCCAAGCGATGAACCATTGTTAAACTGTGCAAACATACATTGTATACAGAGAAAATATCTGAAGTGAGTGATCTTTTCCATTGAACTGTGTTCATGACCTGAATATGAACAAATCTCACACCACACTGCCTTGGGAGGTGATTATCATACGGATCAAAGCAACTGTCAACACATTCGCCATGACTAACAGACACCAAACAAATCATTCAAAAAGGGGGATAAATTGCCTTTTGTTGGTTGTACTATAGGCCTACATGTATACCAAGGAAAGACCATGGGAATTGAAAACTATGTGTTGATGTGGAAATAAAGTATAATGAAATGAATGTACCGTGCACTGAATATGTGGGACATCATTCACGACCACCATTGTTTAATGTAAAGGGTTTAACCTTCTATTTTGCACATCATGTAGGTGCGTAAACCATTTGTTTGCAAAAGGTGATGGAAATGTCACGGACACTGTGTGTTATTTTTCAGCACGTTGCACGTGTGCAGAGATGTCATTTTTATCAAGAGTGTGATTTTACCTCCTTCTGATGGTTCCAATTGGTCTGGGAATTAAGCTTATCCAAGGTGTTGCGTCTACATGTAGACTCTTTAGGTTCTCCTGTGTTTCAACACCCCTATCTTCCAACATCGTGTATTTTCCTAATCCTAACCCTAACTACATGTACAGCGAATAAATCACAGGTTTTTTTTTTTTTGGAACATAGGGTTGTCGGAGCATAGGGGTGTCGGAATATAGAGCAGTCACCATCCCATGAAGTAGTTACTGTATTGTGTCGGTACGTTTGAATTGCAGGCCGATATGCACAAATTGCAGCCAATAGACCGTGCAAGTCTCGTGCGTATTCAAACATTTTCGGGAACACTTCGGTCCCAAGTACATCTTCAACGCATGAAGGGAAAAGAACTTGTGCACTTTAATGGGTCCCAATGTTCGAATACACGCCTGACTTGCACAGTCTAGGGCCTCGATACAAAACAAAATAAACAAATTAAATTAGAACAACTAATATTATTATTTGTTTTATTAAAAAAAAAAATCATAAAATAAAACAATATAAAATGCTCCACTGCATGGAGCTTCAAACATAAACACCAAGTAAAAAACATTCCGAGGACCTTGTTTCAATTCAGCGTGCTTCGGCCAAACTTGCGAATTTGGATCAAGAATGCCCCAGTTTTTTTACAAAACTTCTTTATTAGAACTTTGGACACAATTTTTTCCCTTTATTGTAAGAAAAATGGAAATGTGTGAAGAAGTCCTAAAATTTATCAGGATAAAACTTCACTATAAATTAACAAACTACATGTACAAGTTGTTTCCAGGGTTGATTGAATTCCATGGTAACCATTAACAGCACAGTTATAATGCTCCCTAAAAACACCAAAAAACTGGCCCCGGATATTCAATCATTTATCTTTTATATACTCATGATAAATTATCAAGAATGATATTTGGCCTTCCAGGGCTCGAATTTTACACTTTTTGTCTCAAAAGAATGATGTTCATATGATAAGTTTGAGTCTCACAAACATCTTTCGATTCCTGCCGAGTATCACCCATAACAAAAAAAAAGATAAATCTTCTCTTGCTGTTTGTTCAAATAAGACAGTTAAGATGATAAAAGTGTGTTCTCATTTTGATTCTAGTCTCTCTTCATTTTGTTGACTTTGAGTTTGATAAAATAGCTTTCAATTCTATAAATCTCTGAAGTATATTTAATACTCATAAAGAAAAATGATATAAATCTTCTCTTACATTTCTTAGTGCTTGTTCAATTAAAAACCAGTTAAATGCACAGGAAAAGTTTTTCTCATTTTGATTCTGGTCTTGTACATAAAATCCCGCTCCAGTAAAGATTCTGAGCAACAAGTCCTGCGGTCTTGTGGATTTTCCCCCTAAATTTGAGCCCTGCCTTCGGAAAAAAAAGTAGGACAATTTTATTGAGTGAAAGAGCTGACCTACGTGGTATAGCCTTGTAGACTTTTCAGGCTACTAAAAGACAATTTCCCTGTTTTTTTCTGATGGCAAAAAAACGGAAATCAGATTAAAGGAGGAAGAATATCATGCCTGAATTCTACACATTCCACACTTGATTACATTCCTTACTGCAGAGGCCGTTTCTATGGTTTCATTGTTTAATAGATGACAAAATACAAGTTATTCACATCAATGACCGTACATGTACATGTTATCTCCTCTTAAGAGTAGACTGTGCAAGGCTCACATGTATTCAAACTTCTGGGACCAAGTTGGTCCCAACCATATTTAGTTTTGTGCGCGATTCTGTTTCTTCAAATACTTTAGTTTAACGCTGTTAATGGCTACATTGTACAAAAAAATTATAATATTGTTGGGAAAGTAACATTTTGTCATTAAGTATAAGAAAGTAAAAATAATTTAACAAATCAGCAAAGAGTAGAATAAGATTTGACCTCCATTAGCAGTTACATGTACTTGTAAACAATTAAGAATTCTGCCCAACTGACGTTCATGTTATCATTAAACCTGGAGCTTTTTCCAAACCTCAGCTTACATACATGTAAGCTCCGTCTCCGGGATTCGTTTGATGTTGAATATTCCGTGCAAAATGTCACTACTCCAAAATTGATGACGGAGCCAAAGCCGGTCCTGGAGCCCAAGCCGGAGCCGGAGCCCAAGCCGAGGTTTGGGAAAAGGCCCCGTAATGGTCGCACAAATTCATGCGTGATTGGCAAATGGGGTTTCTAAAAAATAAGCATCCTCATCCTTATTTTAATTTCATTTCAATGTTATTTTCCACAAACTATTTGTATTATGTAAAATTGAAATTGTATTCATAACAAAAATGCTATTGGTATTTTTATTATCAAGAATTATGTATAAATATAATTTTAAAAGAAGATTTGAGTTCAAAGAAAAATATCATCTTCATTTGAGTTTGATATATGCACAAGACTTGCACAGTCTATTAAGTGACAGAAAATTCCATTTACGAGGAGCTCATCTGGAGCTTCGTGCATGTTTGTAAAGAATTGTCTCAGACAGCAGCTGATAGAAAATTAAGAAAAGGGAAAAAACAAAATGTCACATATTTTCTATTCAATTCAAGTGTGTTTACGTCTGATCTATGTTTTACTGTGGGTGGCATCACATTAAAAGTCTGCATACAAGATCATGTCTTAAAGATGCCATGTCCACTTTTTGGCTGATTTGACTTGAAAATTAAAATAGCTATCTTTATAAATTTGAGAACGTTATAAGCTTTCATTTACATTAGAAAACTATAGTTAGTAAACTTGCGGGTGCAACCATGTATAAAATTCTATCAGGAGAAGTGTTGGCTCTGAGAAGAACTGGTGTGGTCTCAGCGTTTCGAGCAGTAAACTTTGATCTTCATTATAGCACAAAAACATTTGGCCAATGATAAGTGGTAGTTAATTAAAAACTAAAAATGAATTATCGGGATTCCAACATTAATTCCATCCATTAGCCATAAACAAACAATTTTGCATGTATGTATTTTATGCATTGTCCACATAATGCATGTATTTTGTGCATTGTCCGTGGCATATTGAGAAAGCTTTTGTCTGTTTTTCGTTTTAAAACAGAATCATCTACTACATACAAATTCGCTCAGAGAAAAAGAAAATCTCAAATAATATATATATTTTTTTGGCACAAATCGAGCCATGCAACTTAAAATACAAGTTACAAGTAAAATGAAGGATTGGCAATCATAGCGATAACGGATTAATTTCAATCTGGAAGTTGACTTTCAACTAAGGTTTACATTGACACCATAGTCTCTAACAGAAATTGTGAAAATGTAGCCTTCAAAAACCATTATTAATCAGTGTACTTACATGCTACACATATGTACTTTGATAGCCGCAATCAAAATATGTCAGTATAAATACGTATGAATATCACTGAAAAAACACAACGCCTTTTTAAATTGTTTCACAAAAACATGACTGACTAATCTAATCAATACAGTACATGTTCTTCACAGGTTGGTTTTATCGATAAATGTTAATTGAAAGTAGAAGGCAGGGAGAAAGTTATCACTAGCTTTAAAATTTCTTAAAGCATTATCACTTTAAAGGTACTTACAGGATTGGTAGAGCTGACAAAATAGTCGCAGACAGTGTTTATGTTTTGTGTGATCAACCATATGTGAAATAACAAACCTGTGAAAATTTGGGCTTAATCTGATGTGTGAGTCAGGAGAAAATAGTGAAAAACCATGCACAATTTTCAACATGTACAATCCTTAATTTTGGTTGTAACAACCAAAATCAGCTGTTTCGTTTTTTGTGTGTTTTCAGATACACTTTTCCCAAATATTATATGACTTCATTTCAGAGAGAAATATCAGTAAGCTTTAAGACTTAAAATTAAACAATGATGTTTCTTCATTCTTACTAATCATGTAGTGAGACAAATAGTCTCTTTTCAAAACCACAGGGATTTGGCTTGGGCTCCAGCTTGGATTCCTTTAGTTATTTTGAAAATGTGCGTTGTCTGTAAGAAGCTTCAAACAGGCAACCAAAGCCTAAGCCAGAGCTAAGCTGTCGGTCTGTTTGTTATTGAATATACTATATTCTTTATATATTTATTTGTTTCTTTTTATTTCCCTGTGTTTTTCTTTTGTATTGCTGTGCCAGTCATCCAGTGAAGAAGTGTAAAAAAATAAAATAAAAATTATAACAAAGCTGTCATCACTGTATGAGTTAACGTACAGTAATCAGTGTAATAACAAATCATGAACATGTTGAAATTGATCTATATTGCATTAGACAGTATCTTAATCGACGACTTGAATTACTGCTAAATTATTTGCATAGCGACCCCGGTGACAAAATTAAGAAAGCGTCGAGCTTGATCAAATTCATTCAGATGGTCCAAAATGTCTTTGAATACAGTTGTTAAGATTCTGGGGTTTAATTTGTTGAAATGCCTGGAGAGAAACTGATCATACAAATTGCCTCCAGGCTGAGAAGAGCAACTGGGGAATATTTGGTAGTGAATTATGGTAGCCAATCCAGTGAAGCGGGAAAGACAAAATCCCAGGAGGGCTCTTGCTAGACACCGGGCAAATGTAATAATTAATCACTGGGATTCTCAATTACACAATCCTAAAACTTACTTTCAGAGCTGCGTAGGCTATTACGTGTGCGGGACTCCGCGTGGATTTGGAAATGCCACGAGATGAGTTGATGTGATCGTTTCACACACAAAAAAGCGTGTTGTCAACAATTTATGCTCACAATTCATATTTTACAGCATGTTCAAACACTTCCCCAATACTTTATAATGTACATGTATGTAAATTTTATAAACATAAAAATTGTATGCAAAAGTTCATTTTACAATACTGTACACACGACACTGTACTGTATTTTCACACACAAGTTTGTTGACCTAGTAAATCGAGGACTTCTCTTTGTTCTCCCATTGTTTGCCCTTTTTTTTTAAACAATTTTTTTATTGATTTTGTACAGGAAAGCAAAGGGAAGGACGCCACCGAGCGAAGGGGAGGACGTCTTCACTCTGTCAAAACACCCGGATCTCTTTGGTTGAAGTCCTCGGTTTCAACGGGTACATACCCCCACATGAGTACATGTAGTGCATGTAAAGTACAGTGTACGTATGAATGATGCATGATGGAAGCAGTTGAGTTATACTTGTAATAATGGTAGCACTAATAACATGGACAAGAGTGTATGTGTGTGGGGGGGATGGTAGGGTTGTGGGGATGACCATAAGCAACGTTTTTAGCAATCATGATCATGAGTTAGATATCAGTGGCCCATAAAATACAGCGGTATAACGCTATAAAATACAGCGATATTGTAAGGCAATATTATAAGGCAATATTGTAACAGTACACAATATTTCCTATAGGAAAGTGATTTAATGCAAGGGTATAACGCAATAGTCTAAAGATAGAATGCAATCTGGCGATATATCAAAATAAAGTGTGGCGATATATTGCCGATATAACGCAATAGCACGACAATAAATATGCAATAGCATGGCGATATAAAACAATAGTACGGCGATGTACATGTATTTCCATAATACAGTGAAATAATGCCGTATAAAAACCCAAGTTCTCTAGGAATTAACGAATATGGGCCACCGTAGGATACGTGTACAGTATTAAGACTCCTTGATATTAATTCATTGGATATTTATGTTCAAACACAACATTCCTTCACCAGCTATGGTTACAGTTTACTAAATTGATGCAAGGGGTCAGGGGGGGGGGTACAAGTCCATAGTGGGTTGCTAATGGGAATACTAAACAAGTACAGTGTCAAGTTTGATGTCAGTAACAACATAGAGTCAACATCCCTACTGTCAGGTAATGTTACATCGCTAAAAGTAATTGTTCATTCAAATACCCAGCCCCTGGTATTCACATACTAGATGATTGAAGAGCTTGAACCGATAATATCCTTCTCTTCAAGTCAAATACCGAGAATGCCATCTTGCTTGAAGATTGATCTTAGGTTACCAAATGAAGATGTTTGATGATGCGCGCTTGAAGATGGTGCAAAGATTTGTTCCAGTTTTTGATATCTAGTTACAAGATAATGACACTAGCAGTGCTCTCTCTTAACGGTGATACGCTGGCCAAATGCTCGTTAAAACACCTGAGGACCAAAATAATTTCACAAAATGTTCCGGCTGGCTATTCCAGTGTTGGAAAGCATCCCCGTTTATAAATAAAATATTGTCTGATGAAAAGGCCCGTGTGGACTTGTGTAACAACCAACATGTAAGCTAACTACAGTAGGCCCTGCTGGCTAGTCACTGAAAAAATTAAAAACAAACCCTGACTACTATTAAACCATCCATCAAGGAGCTTTTAAATGTGAGTGGTCCATGACTGATGAATGACTTTTGTCTAAGTAACTGTATGAAAGCCTGATACTTCATGGAGGCAACAGAGGCATTTGCCTCCATGCCCACTATTCATTGCCTTGGTGCCCCGTGAATTGCTTCAGAAAAACATCTCATTTCCCTCATAAGTGCCAATCGACCCCAAAACTACCTTGCCCTTACTGTACATGAACAAAGTACATACTGTAGGTGTGTCAGGCCTGGAATTACACGGAGGCCATGGCCTCTGTTGCCCCTGGTCTTGGCCTTGGTGCCCCTTTCAGAAGTTTCCCAATGGAAGTGCCCAATTGCAAAATGGAAATGGCCTTGCCCTATCAAAGATGAAATTCCAGGCCTGGCGACTGCAATGGGGCTCAGAATTGAGTTCCCACCCCAATAAAAGGGAAGGATGTGAAGGAACAAGAGTTCGAGCACAGTGATGCAGGCAGACCGGTGGAGTGGTCATGAGGGGCAAGGGCCCAGGCGGGGACTCGGCCCGGGAGGCCCACGCGCCCGGCCCAGTGGACAAGTACTGAGACACACTGGATGGAGCCCTTAGTTCAAGTTACCACCGTGGAACTTATCGCAGGGTCTCAAAGGCTTTGACAAAACATCTGCTCAACAAAAATTACTTTTTGTGTCATGATATTTTATTCAAATAATAATGTAACAATGTTCTTTATACGAAGTAGTTCTTTTCAGTATGCATAGTGTAGGTCTATATTTTGTGTATGTTGCATTTTTTGTGTATGTTGCATATTGTTAGTATTACAATGGTAATGTTATTTACGAATGTGTTGCAACAGTTCTTATCAAAATTCATTACTTTTTATTTTAAATTCTACATACGTAGTGTTCTCCATGTTGTAGACATCCATTAATCCTTGTGGTACACAGGGCTTGAATTTTACACTGGACCGTAGGCCCGAGGCCAGTAGTTTACCACGGGCCCGAGGCCAGTAGTTTTAGTGTCTGGCCAGTTAAAATCAAAACAGTATGCACGTTAAGCTGTGTCAGAAAATACTTTTGTCATTTTGATTCTGGTCTTGTAAAAACAATTCTGGTCCAGTAAACATTTTTAGCAGCAAGCCCCGTGGTCTTGTGGATTTCCCCAAAAAATTTGAGCCCTGGTGGTACATTGATTGCAAAATCTTAAAAATCCACCACAACAGGAAGGAAGTTTGAAAAGAATGATGGTGCACATCTGATCATGTACACATCCGTATAATGCATGACACTGACATAATTTGTAATCTGCAGGGACTTTTTAGGTATCTTGAGTACTCAGGATCAGTGACATGGTAGCCATTACAATTTCCAGATCGTCTCCAAAATATTATAAAATCCGAAATGCAACAATTTACTAGATGTTTAATTTGTATCACGCAAGGATAAAGAATAATTTTGATTTTACCCATACACACATCAATTTTTTGCTATCAATGTGAGGACTTTCCTTTGTCCCTCTAAGTTTAAAACTCTCTCCATAGACTAAGCGCACGAAAAAATGTGAGGACATCAAAATACAAAAGATTCCAAAGTGAGGGCAGCATTGTCCCTTTTGTGTTCCTTTGTTCTGCTGTCCCCACTCTGATGGCAATACCATTACACCGATGTGTGTAAAGCACTGTATACTCAGTACTTTCCCCGAGTCCTGTGAACAAACAATGCAAGCACTCGGGTGGGATTCAAACCCACGACCTTTGCCTTTCTAGAGCAGATGTCTTACCAAATAGACCACCGAGATTGCCCAGAAGCAATTTTATCAGTTGCGGTACCTGCTGCTAAAATATATGATTCAAACTGCCTCTAGCTATCAGTGGTCAAGTGGTAAGACATCTCCTCTAGAATGGCAAAGGTCATGGGTTCGAATCCCATCCCAGTAATATGCCTGTGGATATTTTAATCAGGACTCCGGAAAGTACTGAGTATACGGTGCTTTACACACATCGGTGTATTGGTTATAGCAGAATTCCAGGTTCTGTGGCTCTTTTGTAAACATGTGATGTCGGTCGTTACATGGTCTATAATCCCCAATTTATATGTAGAGGTTCTCTGTACCAAGGAAAAGTTGCCTTGCCTATCACTGCTGAAGAAGGTAAGCACCACTTTGTGATTGTCGCATCCAACAGCAGCCATGAAACTGTATCCAGGATGTTGACAACCAGTAAGCTTAAAATAGGACTAGAGAAAAGGCCCTTTAAAATCCTGTCCTAATGCATATTTACTTGTCAAACTTCCTTCCTACTTAGGATTTACTGATTTGGAAACACTCAATATTACATACAGTGTAGGTAGGGCCTATTCCCTCAGTGCAGCACTCAGATTACTAGGTGTCCTATTATGTTGTAATATAAAAACACCTTCCTTCTACTACAGGGAATGATTTCATCCAGAAATTTGTCACAGCAAAATATTTGGAGTGAACATGTTTTGTGCACACTGAATGCTGATATTGAGTAGCAAAACGATGATTTGAGTAGCAACTGTTTCATTTTGTGTAGCATTTTGCTATGCTTAAATCGGAAATTGTTCACTGTACATGTACTATGTATTTTCACAGATAGATCTTTGTCATTTTATTGCAGAAACATCATGTGATACCTTTATTTCGCCATGAATGTTTGGCCGCAACATTGGACCGCCGTTTACGTCGTATTTGGAAATAAATATAGGACGGGCATATTGATTTTCGATGCTTAATTTTCAGCGTCATTCCAAAAGCAATCAATTCGTTCGAAATGAAACTGTTCACTCACTGTACTATACATTGTACATATTTTCACAGGATAGATCTTTGTCATAATATTAAAGTTAATGTCACCGTCGTTCCCGTGGGTGTTTTACATCTCAATGCACCATTCCCAGCATGCCATACTTTATCAAAAGGGTTGACCAAAGACGTGTGCTGCGAGCGAAATTACACCATGGGGCATTCCCAGGCTGAGCAATACACACATTTTTCGTCAAACAAAATCTAGAATAACAATGTACAGTGTATTGATTGCATGTATGTACGAGACATCCAATCAACAAAATTGTACAAATTACATTATAAATTACAAAGTAACAATTCGCAGCCATTATAAAATTTAAAAAAACCTGTGTTCCCAGAGTGTGCAAACGCAGACGATTATAACTAGAAAGGCACAGGAGACCACACCGGCTCTTTTCAGAGCCAACACTCCCACAAAAGAGATATTCCATACACATGGTTGTACCCGCAAATTTACTTTTTATTTTTAGTTAGGCTACTTCTTATTTTTCCACACCGTGCAAAGCTTCAAACAACACTTAGTGTGCACTAAAATATTACACATGATATTATTACTGATAGGTGTATTGCAGTGCCTTTCCTGTATTGTAATGATTGATGGAGTGCTCACTCAATACAAAATTAAACAGTTGCCATGGCAAACATTTACACTATACTTTATGTAGGCGTTACCAAAAAACTGAAAGTACTGAATATCTGCCATGTCTCTGCTTACAGACCTTCTGATGCATTATTGGCATTGAGGCATTTTCTTTTCCAGTGAGCCTGCTTTCGTGTACTGTGAGACTTCTTTACACAATTTGCTCATGAATACAGTACCTTTGGTTGGACTGCTAACGTGTATCTGGTTACACTTCACTTACAAATTGAGGATTGAATAATCACTGAAGAAAGGCCTTTTATACATAACCGTGCGTAATTTTGTTTTTGTCAAAACTAAAATTCGATCAGTATGGGGATTGGAATGAATTGTTAGAAAGTCTGAACAAAAACTAGAGAAAAACCCTGAGGGAACTAAAACTAAGTTTTAAAATAGTGACTCATACATGTAGCATAGGAGAGCAAGGCTCATAGGCGGTGGATCATTCTTGAAAAAGAGGTACTGTAGGCATAGACCCCTTGCACTGACGTCATACACAGCTACTGAAGTGTTTCTGCCCATGGTCTGCCATTTTGAGAGTCAAATTGCATGTGGGCAATTCCATGGTTACTCACGTTACGTTTTTGATGTACTTTTGAGTTTCCTTGGGCTGTAATTACCTTACTGAAAAGGTTTAATAACGGTTACCCCCATGGTAGATAGAGTAGACCTAGACCTACTTAAAGGCATCGTACAAGTTTGGTGATAATCTCACTTGGTGTACATGTATCCCAACATGCATAAAATAACAAACCTATGAAAATTCGGGCTCAATTGGTCATCAAAGTTGCAAGAAAATAATGAAAGAAAAAACACCCTTGTTGTACTTTCTCATATTCAAATATTTTAATGAGAAATTACCTCTTTCTCAAAAACTACGTTACTTTAGAGGGAGTCGTTTCTCACAGTGTTTTATACTATCAACAGCTCTCCGTTGCTCGTACCAAGTAAGTTGTTATGCTAATACATTTTGAGTAATTACCAAATGTGTCCAGTGCCTTTAAGCACAAAGATAACATCCAGAAAAATGTGTTAAATATATGATACAAGGGACACAAAATTGGTTACTCACGTTCCATTTTCTGACATATATTTCTGAACTATGCAACAATATTTTATGGATAATGGCTTTCAATTATGGATTTGAAATTTTGAGGCCTTGTCCACTCTATCATGGAATTGCCCATGTAAAGATAAGGACCTAAAATTATCATAGAGCTGCTTTTTATAAGCACAAAAAGCAGCTCAGCACAAAATCATTAATGCTTTTTTAAGGTTACCAGCCAAAATACCATATCACATGTACAATTTATGAGTCAGTGGTACCCTGCTCCTTTTTGCTTACAGAAAATTGTTAAATATATTTATAATACTACATCTTAGAAGTTAAGAGCAGCTCTATGAAATTTGGCCACGGTGAGAGTGTCGCCTAAAGTGTGCTCTGCACAGTACCGCTGACTCCCAAAAGCAGAACGAAGATTTATTGCATGGCGATTGGTGATGATGATTGTTTCTGCACAGGCTTCTTTCAGACAGTACAAAAACATCAGCTCAGAATTTATTTATAGCAGGTTTTTCTTTCACTATTGACAATACAAATATTATCTTTCCTGTACATACTAGTGTGTTACCAATGAATGAAAGTAATGCTAAGTCCGAAAGTAATGGCGCGTAGCCCAATTGCGGCTACGACTTGATCAGCGCGTCATCATGAGCTGAAGTATAGAACATCCTTAGCAACCCCCTTAGTAACAGTCACAGCCATAGCTGTACATTAACCACCAGATTCAGACGTGGCCTTTGGTATCAGGTTCCAAATAATCCTTGCATTGACACTAGACAGCCAATTGCTAAGGTCATCAAACAATGGAAATGTGCACATTTGCTCATGCCATGCACACCTATCATCTCTCAGCCAACAATATGTCTTCCTTTGACCCATAGTGTACACTGAGTGTTAGCCAGAGGGGTGTCTGGGTGTCTTTTGGACACCCTGTTGTAAATTTGGACACCCTGTTTTATGTGTCATACATGTATGTAAATTATTCAATTTTGTAAGTGAACAATTTGGACACCCTGCTTATAAATTTCCAGCAAACTTTGACACCCTTTTACCAAATCCTGGCAAAACCTTGCTTTGACACAACATGTACAGTACATGTACGTGAGGCTGCTGTTTGAATGTGTGATGTCAGAATGCAATTGGTCTTAAGTCAGTGTCACTGTCAGGATACAGTACATTAAAACACATAGCTACGAGTTATGAATATTGAAAGTGAATTTGAGTTTTGATGAGTTGATTGAACAGTACACAGCGGACATGAAGATGTCAATTTTATTACTTGTATCAGTTACTTTTCCTTTCAACGTCGTCGGGCCATTAACTATTTTTTGCACTTTTCCTGTCAGTGTGAATTTGAGTAATATCAATTCTTCCAGGGACTTTCAGGTACCCTGATAATAATAATAATAATGGCTTCTAATATAGCGCTCAAATCCGTCACTCAGTGACGCTCATGGCGCTCCAACATTTGACAGTATTTTTCCTGCAAGGTATGTGGAACTACGTTTTTTTTAAAGTATGAGACCTTTTTCCTTTACATAGGCCTACATGTACATGTCTCACCATGTACTAGTTTACAAGGTAACCAAACCAGGAACACTGGGGCAAACACCTTCTCTTGATAAGCTACAGGTTCATGTCATGCATTGTGTATACGTACGTGTACATGTTACACACAAAATGTAGAATGTACAAATTGGACATCAAGTTGGCTAATTAGTGGTTTCTTCCCAGGGGATCACTGAGGCACCAGACCTACACTTAAACATAGTAAAATATTCTATGATTTTCCCTTTTTGCATATAACAAAACAAGTTTGAAGATTTCACAATGCAGCATTCTCCCTTAAAAATATCACCCACTGGCCAATTGCTAGAACTCACCGAGGACCCTTCAGAATTATGTCCAACCACTCCTGCTGGCTAGTTTATTGCTTCCCATCACAACCATGACAACATGTAAATCACTTCATATTATAAGTTAAAATTACAAGTACATGCTAATAATGTAGAAAGAAGCTAGTGAAAAAGCTGGCAGACTAGTGAAATGACAAGCTACATGTAACTGGTCCTGCTGGCTAGTCACTGAAAAAGTTAAGAACAAACCCTGGCCATACACGCATCTACATGTATAGGTATTCGCATCGGCACAGTTATACATTGGCTATATTATAAAGAGCAGACTAAAATAGCTTTTAAAATCCAAGACTACCATGCCTAACACCTACATGTAAATGACTATTGTAGCGCATGAATACGTAAACACTGTGGTCGAATACTTTATAACCTCACAACAAGATAAAGAGTTGCACTCTTTGCAGAGTGTCATGGTCACCATGCTTTAGAATGAACAAATACCAGCCTGGCCTTCATAAAAGGTAACCTTCATCTAGTATCAAGGCACTTTAACATGTTTAAAGGGACAACACATTCAAACCTCTAGATTCAGTTTTCAATCAACACTTGCCAACCGGTGAAAATTTCAACAATGGGTATGTATATTCAGGGCTCGAATTTGGGAGAAAAACTCACAAGACTGAGCACAAAAATGTTTACTGGATCGAATGTTTTTTTCACAAGACCAGAATCAAAATGAAAAAAAACTTCCCCAGTCCTGACACAGTTTAACATGCATTTAACTGTTTTTATTTGAACAATTAGGCAATAAGAAGACATGTAAGAGAATATTTATCTCATTCTCATCTTTCTTCTTGGGTAATATTACTCTTCATTACTCAACAGAATTGAAAGGTATATTATGTAATCAGACTCGAGGTCAACATTTGAACATTTACTTGTTTCTATTCAAGACATTACACAGTTATAAAAGGTAATATTGTTATTCAATTGTAAAACACAAAACTGTCGGACTTGTCTGGTCAATAAGTTTACTGGCCTGACACTAAAACTACTGGCCTCGGGCCTGTGGTCAAGTGTAAACTTCGAGCCCTGGTGGTAATGTTTTCAGGAAAATTAATGAAAAACTTTGTTTGTGTTAGTTTTTTGTGCAAGTTTATATTAGGTTTCTTTCGATTGCAGAAATCCAAATAAGTAATCCTATTTAGGATCTCTTCGACTTCAACAGTAATTGCAGATTTATTTATAAAATATAAATATTTCGCTGGAGGATTGTTACTGGTTTGAACTCTATGAATAGTGAACTTTCAGGTTGTAATGTGATGATTTTTTAATACAGAAATCTGTCATGTACATGTATATGACTAATCCAATATTTTGTCTCTAAACATGTTAAAGGGGGACTATTGTCATGATCATAGCATGTAACATGGAATTATGAACTCTAACCCAGTTACTGCACGCGTATACGCTCTGGCCATCACATCACACTATAAAAATGACAGCGCCCTTTGTGATGTGACGGCCAGTGCACGCAGTAACTGGGTCATAATTCCATGTACAGCTACAGGCCTGTTGTGATCATGATGACAGTCCCCCTTTAAAGGCACTGAACACGTTTGGTAACTTGTCAAAGACCAGTGTTCTCATTTGGTGTATCCCAACATTTGTATGCATAAAATAACAAGCCTGTGAAAATTTGGGCTCAATTGTTCATCGAAGTTGCAAGAAAATGATGAAAGAAAAAACACCCTTGTTGTACAAATGTGTGTGCTTTCAGATCTTGGAATAAAAATTTCTTGCAAGAAGTTTTTATTATTTTAGTGAGAAATTACCTCTTTCTCAAAAACTACGTTACTTCAGGGGGAGTCGTTTCTCACAATGTTTTAAACTATCAACAGCTCTCTGATGCTCGTTACCAAGTCAGTTTTTATGCTAATATATATTTTGAGTAATTACCAAGCGTGTACGATGCCTTTAAAGGCGACAGACCTTCGGTTAGATTATGTCTTTAGTCAAGACATGTTCAGTTACATCTGGGGTGTGAGTTTACAAAAATAAGTACTGAAAACGCATGAAACGACAAAAAACTCAAAGGGCATTACATTTCAGAAGATTTACAGACTCTTAACATAACATTGGAGAAAACTAGAGTTTTGAGTACAAGAGAAGACTACTGTACAAATATCATTCCTTTCAAATTCAAGACGGTTTGAAGGCAAAAAAACCGTCAGGAAAAATCCTGGGCTTGATTTCACAAAGAGCTAAGATTGATCTTAACTGCCAATCGATCTTAATTGCTAAGCAAAGTGTGATGTCACAATACAAATGACTATGGCAAAACTGACAACTCACCTTTAAGATGAATCTTATCTCTTTGTGAAATTGGCGCCAGGTTTGTCACTACAGGCCTACACAATGACCAACACATTCAGTCACTCCAACACTATCAAGCATAGTGCATACTTGTACACAGGTGTACATTTTTCATGAACACAGTTTTGAATAAGATTGAACGAAAGATGTGTACTACAATGCATTCCCTTGAATCACCATAAATTTGACCTTAACCTGTTTGTAGTGTGTTGTGTTGTCATTTAACCTTTGAGAAAGACTCTGCTAGGTTTGAAATGTCAGGCAGGCCATTAACTCTTTTTTGCATTCATACATGGGGGGGGGGGGGTGAACCACCTGTCCTTTTGGTTGGTAAGCAGTTTACAATAGCTAATTCTACTTTCTCATTAAAAACAATGAAGTAAAACTCAACTTACCTAGCCAAAATCCAAACCCGAGGACAAATCCCTGATGTAATATCCCAGCAGTGTTTGCCATCGTGCGGGTTCATCAATCGCTCGTTTAGTAGGTCCTCACAAGCATTCACTCAGATTAACCCCTCGTCACTCACTCCAAACTTTGGGTTCTCTCTATGACTAGTAAAGGTTTCCGAAAAATCACAAACGTCAATCCCTTCAGTAGTGACAAGGAAGAAGAGCATCTGTTAACTCAACCTTTGTCTAAAATTCCACAGCTGAAGAGGAAGTAATAAAAGTGGGGTGGATTTCAACACAAGATCTGCTTTTGTTGTTACTCTATGTTGATAGTGGTTCCTTGGTCGTTTGATGTTTCACTGATAACTGTTCTAATTCTTGGTTAGACTCATCACATGCCTGCATTATGACGATAAACGGAAAGAGTTCAGGAAGGAAAGAGGGTTCATTACACTGAGATCCCGAAGCAAAAATAGACATTACCACAGCCTTATGTTGTTTCATCACATTTAGGCATGGCAGGGTACTCCCATATCATAAGATAGCCTAGCAGGCAGATACATGCGACTTACGGGCCAACATATATAATTTTTCTTCAGATCAAATTCACAAAAATTCTTAGGACATTTAGAATGCCCAAGGTTGTACAGTAGGGCTTTTAAAACCAAAGATAAACACTAGGCCTAATAAACACCAAGTACAAAATACTCTGAAGACCTTGTTTCAAATTCAGCGTGCTTAGGTCAACCGGAAGCTTCCAAAATGTTGGTCCAGACTGCCCCACAGCTTTGAAAAAATCCTGGGGGGGAACCCTGCAAGGTATTGGTAGGCAGTGTCCCCCACCCCTGATAAAATGAGCAAGACAATCAACATGAAATTGTTGACAGGACTACATAATGTAAACAGATTTGGAATTGACACTGTAGTGACAGGTCAAACTCTTGAGAAAGAGGTCAGGGAAAAGGAATGAACGTTTTGCTACCAATCAGATTTTAAAGTGAGGCAGTGTGGGTCATGGCCGAGCGGTCAAGCGCACCGGACTCAAGCTCTGGTGTTTCTGATCAGCAGAGTGTGGGTTCGATCTTGACACTTTTCTATGGGCACTGAGTCAATCTAGGGAAGAAAGAGACAATCAGCTGACCATTCCCTGTGCTGGCTGGCTTAAATTATAAAATGATGTATTTCGCTTGTTGAGACCGTCTCTGATTGCTAATAAGTATAGAATGTCACAATTAAACTTGGCCCATTTGTTCACCGTTGCTGCATATTTGGTTTTAGGAATGCTTATAAAACAATGGCCCAATGAACAGGGGTAATAATACTGTAAGGCATTTTTGCAGCCTACTTGGCTTGTAATAAAAATAACATTTAGTTCCCCCCAGCTTTTCCAGGGGACGATCAGTGAGCGATCGCATAAATAAATTTACATAAATTATTATACGACCTAGGGTTATGTTTGTATAATAATTTATGTATTATAATATGATTGGTTCCCTAGGAAAGGCTGGGGAGGAAACAAAGAAAAAGTTAAAATCAATGCTACAGGATGAGGATTCCCAAGACGTTATTGAGAGTTGGTAAAGTTGTTGCCTGAAGAGGGTGTGCTAATTACGAATTACTGCGAGGGGGCCCACACACAAAGTCACATTCCACTATCGATGACTGATTTCTTACTGAATAAGTCAAGATAGGTTTTATTATATTTCATTTTTAATTATTTGTTTGTAAGAAAGGTCAATAATTATCGTATGCACTCTCAAACTTCCAAAGTACCAGTTGCTCACAAGAGGATTTTAATTACAAATGAAAACAAAGGCTAAACTTCCATATCCGGCCATTATTTTATCTCCCTTAATTTAGGTTAAATCATTTCCTTACATGTCCACAAGGGTTGACAGAATGTATCAGAGAGGCACAGGCACTTTGAACTATTACAAAGTGTCAAAATCATGAACAACTCTTCGGATCTATGGTGGTCTCGACAACACTGCTCTCTACACTCCATTTTAGTTCCTTTGGACACGAGTGCACGAGAGTTCCGTCCGTGCGATGAAATGTGCGCTTGATTTTTCCTTTTTAAAGGTAAACATTTTGCATTTCAACTACCAATTCCTCAAGAGGAATAAAGTCCAACATTTATTTAAAAAATCAAATAAATCCTGGTGGTGGCAGGATGCAGATATTTTCCCTTTTTCCATTATAATTTCTGGTCCTAAAAGAGTGAGGAGAAAGTGGCAGTTGGATCAGATCATGGAGGTAGTAGATTCAGCATAGATCTTTTCCGTATTGAACATTATGAATCAAGGAAACAATCACTCTAATACTATAGCATGGAGGAAGGAAAGAAGTTCCTTCCTCCATCACGCTAATATAGTATAGTACCAATATCAGAATATAGTCTATGATTGAACAGGAAAACAATTTGGTAAACACTGACATGACCGACAGACTCAAGATCAAGAATGAGAGTATACTGAATCAGAATGCTTTTTAAATTTAACCACAAGATTTACCCACGCTCTATAATAACATAAACAATAAATTGAAGAAAAATTTATCTTAATTAACCACCCTCTCGATCAATGCCAATCTCATGTTGAAGGCATTGCAAAACAAAAATGCACTACATGCTCAGCATTCACATGCAGCTGATCGTGAAAAATATGTCACCGGGGAAAAAATCCATTATTGTTTACATTCAAATCAAAATTAAACACAAAAACACAAGAAAATACCTGAAATAATCACATTTTCACATGTACGTACTTACTGACAAATGGAATATCATGTAACTTTCATTATGAAGCCATGAATATCATCAACATTCGGTAAATCATACGGAAACATTTAGCGATAGACGATCGGTCATCGGGTGGGAGACACACACCTTTTCTAGATGCTGAGAGAAAGCGTACAGAGACGACTGCAACTTAACTGCATGCTGTATGATGTCTGTACATGAAACTGTGTTTTGGCAAGTGTGTGTAGCGCCCTCATGTGAAATCAATATACTTTATATCTAGTCTGGTCCCACTTTTCCTACACTTCTGGGTACCAAATCCATTTTGTAAATGCTGTTTATCGTAGGAGGTCCTGTTTCCCCGGGTCCAAATCTCTCTCTGCCCTGAAATATCTCTCTCTGCTGACCTCGACATGTTTTTTGATTTTTCACTGTTTTTGAGAGTCTCCTCAAAGTCTCCCAAACAAAACTCTAAATGAAATTATGTGAGGTGTGGCTCAACTGGCAAGTTGCACAAAAATTTAAAATATTACAAGCATTTCCTACAAGGTACAAGGTAAAAAATGTCATATACTGTCCATAAAAAAAAATTGCCAAAAAAAAAAGTTTCAAAATTTTTTCATTTTCAATTCACAATTCACGATGATAAATCAAAAAACTCTGTGAAAATTCTGCTGAAAAAAAAAAAAAACAACAAATAAAGAAGCCATGTATATTATATATATCATTTCTGGAGAATTTTTTTTTTTTTTCCTCTCATCATTTATTTTATTAATTAAATATTAATTTAAACATTGGTGATTCAAATTCAATGTTTATTTTATTGATATATTTATTATAAATGTTAAGAAACATAAATTCAAAACTTTTTTTTTAAAAAAAAAAAAAAAAAAGACTTATTGACACTTTTTAAAAAAATTTTAAAAAAGTTTTTTTCAAATTAATCGTAATTTTTAAAAATAAAATAAAAATATTTTGAATAAAATGAAGACAACTGCTGGCTATAGAGTCATACACAACGTCTCACAGCAGATCTTTCTATTATGGCTTCATCAGGACACCACCATACTTTCTTGTTTTGCGAAAAAGGTCAAACCAAAAACACGGGGACGCTATTGCTGAAAGTCGAAGAGATCGGTGGCGAAAGTTTCAATTATCAAGTTTCAATTTAATATATTTTTTTATATATTTTTAAACAAAGGAAGGTAATTAGGGCATCAGTTGATATATGGCATCATTATTTTTTTTTCAATTCAAAGAAAAAGGCATAGTACATCGAAAACCGGACACGGGAGGATATATTTATATTTGGGTTGTTTATGTTTACACAAAAAACAACACGTGCACACACATGCAGCGATTATAACAACGATGACAACTGGTGGCATGGTACGACACTGACACTGACAGAGCACACATGGGGGTGTTCTGCTGCAAAAAACCACACCACCATGACCACACTTGATCCAGGCATCAAATCTAATATTTTAAAGGTAATGATCATGATGTAACTTCAACTTGTGATTTGTGTACGTACTTAAAGCCAATAGTAGTTTTGTAGCTGCCTGTAGCCCTAGGTTGTTTTTTTTTAGTATGTAATTGTAACTCAAACTTGTAAGCAGATTTGTTATTAAGGTTTACAAATCATCATCATTTGACATGATGGATTCAGCCAGAACTGGTTGCATTATAATTTATTGCGACCATTATATGACCAACCTCATGTATAAAGAAGAAAGAATGCAGCTAGCTATGCTGTCCTTGCGGACCTTGCTCTATGCCATATATAAAAAGCACTCGTAAGGACAAAACTGGGTTACACTACAGATCTTAAAACTAGACAACAAGAACATTACATCAGATCAAGAAAAGGCTGAGCCCCTACAGGTACAGGATCAATTTTGTTGCGCCTTTAACAAGGAAGATAAATCTGACTCAATACCACTTTTACCACCAGGCAGGTATCCAGACATGCTAAACATGACGGTAGGCAGTTCAGTCAACTGACATTTCGTGTGTACACACATCCCCGCACCACAAACACACACACACTGCCCCCCCCCCCCCAAAAGAGCAAAACATACTAAACCATACCTCACGTTTCGTTTATTCTACAACTCCGAAACTCATTGGCAAGCATAAGTCATACCTCTTCTTACTTACATAAAAATATTATCGAAATCAGAGTTACAGTTTTGAAATTATCATAAAAAATACAGCACAACCCTAATTAAACTGAACATTGCCTCAGCCTCTTTAAAACAAATTAATAAGCACCATGAAACTTATGTTTTGTTTTGAAACACTAACATTTATTTCACCACCAGTGAAAAAAACCCAATAGCATCAGGGATAAACAAAATGTAAGGAAAAGAGGACATCTCTGTCTGTGAAAAAAATTGAATCGAATAATGGAGTATTGATTAAAATAAAAGTTTGGCGAACTTGTGGCGCATATACACAAGTATTTTTGGGGGCAAGTTTCGCCATTAGAGGGAAATTCGCCTGATGGTCGCGCCACCATATCAACGGGTGGGCTGCACTGTCAATGACTGGGTATGCCAGATACTTTTCAAGTTCATTTCTTGTTCCCTTCATTGACATCGTTGATTCTCTTTCGCGGAATGACAGTGAGGTTGATCTCTTGCCAAGGAGACTTCCAAGAGTTGTTGTTCGCTTCTTTGGCGGTGGTCCTTCTTCCACCGACAGGGATTCTTCGGCGTCTCCACCATCCCCCTCCCCACGTTCACTGGTGCCGTCAAGGGCGAGTATTTCACGGACGATTGTGTCCTTTGTGTATTGAAAATGTTCCTCGTCAATGTGGTCACCGCGGTAACAGGGAACAGGGAGTGAAGAAATGACAAATATAGTGTGTGTGCCCTCCTGGTTGTATTTCCGGTCCATTTTAGCCATGATAGCTCGCTTTATGGTAGTTGTCATTGCAGGCTCCTCCCTTTCTTCATCGGGCACCAGCACGTTGCTTGCAAGATGATGCATCATGGGCAGTAGAGACGACACCGTGACGTACTTCTCTCCAGACAGGATATCGGTGAAGTCAGCAGCTGGTTTTAGTGCGCCATTAACAGCCTCGATAATCTGGATGTCCTGCCAGGAAAGGGATAGGTGTGTGTGCTGCCTGTCCTCTCCAGGGACACGTTGAATTGCTGGAGCTTGCTCGAGGAGATGATTAAGCATCTTCTGCTTCAAACCCCAGCGGGTTGGACAATCCTTAAAAGGAATATAATAAGCAAATAGATTACTTCCTTAATTATCATTATTTAACTGATTCTATTCCCCTTTAAGAATAAAGAATTTTACATACCACCACTTGCTCAAAAAATAGTACAATACATACACTGCCGCGATGCCTATATTTAATATTGGAGTTCAAACCATGAAAACAACGCTAACACTAACAGTGAACAGTGAACGCATTTAAGTCATGCATTCTTGCACCCTAGTCTGTAGCTCCATGGTGGTACAATATAGTAATTTAGTAAAATGACAAAATCTGACTTTGCCGAAGACGGACGGTTTAAATCTCACTCTGTGATTCTGCGACAAAGCATTAAAAATCCAAATTAATATAGAATATAGATAAATACAATAACATGGTGTACATACCTTCACCAGAGAATGGGTTGGCAAATCCAGCTCCGTCTGTGCCTTCTTCAAATCACGCTTCTTGAGCCAGCTGTGAGAGAAGCAAGCCACTATTGCGTGACAAACGCCGATTGCTCTCCCGGTATTCGGTACTTCAACCACTTCAACCACGTCCATTCGAGGTCTCTGTCTGCAGCAACTATATTCGCCCCGTTTTCCGTCGTGATGCAGCTCAGCTTCTTTGGATCAAGGTCCCACTCGCTGAGGCTCGCCTTCAATGCTACCGAGAGATTTTCTGCTGTGTGGTTTTCTGGTTACAAAATCTGTTTGCAAACATCTAGTTTGCAACTCCCATCTCTTATTGATGAAGTCAACCAATAGACTCATGAACGGCTCCATCGTATTGCTTGGTTTCTTGGAGAAGAAACCAACATCTTGAAGGTCAGCCTTCACACCACTTCTGACCTCGTTATAGAGGTACAGGACCGCGGTGTTCGAGACAAACTTTCTTGAAGGAACCATAGGCTGTGTGTTGAAGCTAAAATAAAGAAACAAATAAAAATTGCACAAGATTTTTACTCCGCGTTTTGTAACGATCCTAGCTCATAAAAAGAGGTATATCTTTGCAACTAAACATACGATTTTCTAATTTTAAACGCCAATTTACTTCTTTAGGTATGTATTATCAGACTGCAATGTTTCAGAAGTAAAACCCGTTTATTTATTTTTTACCTGAACTCCCTAATCACGTTCTCTGTTCTTTAAAGGTATCGTACACGTTTGGTAATGACTCAAACAAATATTAGCATAAAAACTTACTTGGTAACAAGCAACGGAGAGCTGTTGATAGTATAAAACATTGTAGGAAACGACTCCCTCTGAAGTAATGTAGTTTTTGAGAAAGAGGTAATTTCTCACTAAAATAATAAAAACTTCTTGCAAGAAGTTTTTATTCCTATCTGAAGGCACACAAATTTGTACAACAAGGGTGTTTTTTCTTTCATCATTTTCTTGCAACTTCGATGACTAATTGAGCCCAAATTTTCACAGGCTTGTTATTTTATGCATATGTTGGGATACACCAAGTGAGAACACTGGTCTTTGACAATTACCAAACATGTTCAGTGCCTTTAAGGTACTGACGTCAATTAACACCACCAAAGCTGTCGTCTCTGACACTATCCCGAACCAAATTCTAAAGCTAGTTGCCAAAGAAATTGCTTCAAAGCTCACATTCATATTCCAACAATCGCTCATCATGGGTTCACTACCATCTGACTGGAAGAAAGCTAAAATATAACACCAATCTACAAAAAGGTTCTCATGCTGATCCGGAAAATTACCGACCTGTGTCATTCACTTCTGTATGCTCTAAATTGTTGGAGCAAATTATTGACTTTCAATTAATGCATCATCTAGAGAAGCACAGCATCTTGATCATATCGCCGTATTTTATTGCATTTTATCGCCAAACTATTGCCTTAAATACGGTGATATAACGCATGAGTATGGCAGTATAACCGATAGTACGGCAGTATAACGCAATAATATGGCGATATATTGACCCAGTAATTGGGGCGCTGTACTCCTTTTTCAAAATTTTGACATCATCGGACGTACTAGCGCCCCAGTGTATCAAAGTATTTTCCCGAGCAAACCGTGACGACTACGCGGTTTGAGGTAGGGCATCCAACCGTGATAACAGCGCGGTTAAGGCAGGACACTCGTCTAATATTTGACAGGTGCCCTGCCTCAACCGCGTATATCACAGTTAAGGCAGGGCACCCGTGGATAATTGAGTTTTGCTCGGGGAAAATACTTCGATACGCTGGGGTGCTAGTACGACTGATGATGTCAAAATTTCGGAAAAGGAGTACAGCGCCCCAGTTACTGGGTCTAGGCGATATAATGCAATAGTACAATATATCACAATACTTCGGTGATATAACACAGTAAAATATGGCAATATATCGCAATAAAATATGGCGATATAACGCAATAATAAATGGAGATGTAACGCATTAGTATGGCAATATAACACATTAGTATGGCAATATAACACATTAGTATGGCAGTATAACGCAATAGTATGACATAACACAATAGTATGGTGATAAAATGCAATACTTTGGCAATATATTGCAATAAAACACAGCGATATAACGCAATACAACAGCCATACAGCAATATAAGGCATTAGTACAGCCATAAAATGCAATAGTACAGTAGTATTTACACAATGGTGATACAACGCATTAACATGGAAATATATCACAATACAACGG
Source organism: Plazaster borealis (assembly GCA_021014325.1). Classification (NCBI taxonomy): domain Eukaryota; kingdom Metazoa; phylum Echinodermata; class Asteroidea; order Forcipulatida; family Labidiasteridae; genus Plazaster; species Plazaster borealis. Next base: position 23,369,148 of record CM037474.1, read on the forward strand.
CGATATAACCCATTAAAAAAACCACCTATTCTCTAGGAATTATTGAATAATGAGCCACCCTGAAAATAGCCATTTAAAAAATTAATTTTGGTTGGAAAGTTAACTAAAATGACCTATCTAGGTTTATTAATTCTCTCAAAAAAGAAAAAAAAAACTTGAGGCGGGACAAAATGTATCCTTCCATAAACCATGACACCTTTTAGAAAGGTTACAAATCCTTTGCCAGGGGCGTAGCCAGGAGTTTTTTCGGGGGGGGGGGGAATTGCTTTCTAGTGGGGGGCCCAGGGGCCATGTTTTTCCTTTTTGTGAGGGCACCATTGATTTTGGTCATGGGGAAACCTTGGGGGGGAGGCATGTGGTCAGATAGTCATCAAGTGTTAAACCACCCTTGGAATCATTGCCATGAGTATTTGTCAATGATAAAATGCTGTGTGAAACTTAGTGTGTCAAAACAAAATCAAATTTTAAAATTATACTGGAAAATAAGAAAACATAACAAACTACAGTTAATTTGTTCCACTGTATTCTAAGCCTTTTTTCAACCAGGGCCCAATTTCATGGCTCTGCTTACCACAGAATTCTACACTTAACGGCACCCTGTATGCTTGATTCTATGGGCCTTAAAGAGTGGGTCTGAAAAAATATATCAGTTTTTATCCCCCAAAATTTAAATCTGAGAAACGTTACTGTCACATACGTGTCTCAGATTGTGTATTCCAACTACGGATTATTCTTCCTGCGTGGACATAACCGCTCCAGATTTTCGGCGATATCTCATAAATGCGACCACCTTTTGGAATGAAATTTTCACAGGTTAGTTTTATTGTATATCTACATTTATATATAGGATTAAATCAATTGAACGGTTCCAAGAACTGAAGGTATACTTTCTCTTTAAGCGCAGAATTCCGTGGTAAGCAGTGCCATGAAATTGGGCCTAGGAAAACATACAAAATACAGACGAAACATGTAGTACATGCTGAAGGAATCAAGCAAAAACTTGTCAAAGTTGTGGGGCGTTGGTGACATTTTTTTTATAAGTTAGAAGATTTGAGTGAATTACTCAATTAAAAGATTTAAAACAATTTGTATCCTTTAATACATAAACACCTGCTAAATATCTCAAAGTTGAGATATTTATGCCGTTCTGTTAGTTAAAAAAATCTGGCATTGTTCCCATAATTGGTAAAAAGGACTTTTTGAAAAGGGAATCTGCAACAGAAGTAGTAATGACATTGTCAAGTTTATTTGTTGACACTCTGACGTACACCCTTGTACCCAATCAGCTTGGCACTGCGGACTTCATACTCCCATTGTATTCAAATGATTTCTAATTGTTCATATATTTTTATAAAGTGCACCATTTCCTGTCTTGCTTTAGATATGTGCTTAGTAGAAAGACACGATAAAGTAGAAATTGAGGCTGATGTCAAAATTTTTTCAGCATCATAATATGAACCTTAGCATCATACTAAATCAGCTTACTAAAATGGTATTTTATTGTGCGCCTATCTTGTAGTGCTATTCAGCTGTTTGTACAATTCCAGTACTTTTTATTTTACAAGTGGTTGTTGGTTGTCTGTATCTTGTTTTTTAGCCTTGTATTTGCTGGTATTAGTTTGAAGGTTTTGTAATTTTGGATATCTGTTTACTCTGGTCATTTTAGGTTTTTTACACCATTTTACTTGCCTCTTACTTTTTAGTGGTGTTTTCCTTCCTTTGGGTGGATTATTGGCGGGTTGTTTTGCTTCATTTTGTCTTGTTTGTGGTTTCCCTAATCAATTTGTAAAGCGCATACAGACCTTTTGTTTTATGTGCTACATAAATGTTTGGTATTATTATTATTATTATTATTATTATTATTATTATTATTATTATTATTATTAACCCGGTCGGCTTATCTGTCAAGTTGCTAAGCATGTATACCTGTTTGGGTATATTTGTTTTTTTGAAGCCCTTGAACTTTGATCAAAAACAGTAAACCAGAGATGTATACAATGCGAGTGTTGTCTGTGTAACACAATTTAGTATTTTGTGCACTAGGAAGGTGCATGAGCTTGTAAGTGGGTTGTTGACTCTCTTCTGCAAAGATGAAGTCACTTGGATACTTCACTCTGATTTTGATTTGGGCAGCTTTTTCGTCTGCTAATGTTTGCAAACGTGAGTTGATAAACTTGTATCTTTGGTTTGAAGAGAAAGTTGTTCCTTGTTTTAGGTTAGGATGTATCTGAATTAACGGCTACAGCTACGGCAATGACAATTGCTAACGTTGCAAAGGACATTCTCTACTTCATCGCATGATGACGCAATGACCCAGCCGTAGCAATAGCCGTAGCAATAGCCGTAGCAATAGCTGTAGCAATAGCCGTAGCAATAGCCGTAGCAATAGCCGCAGTCGTCAATTCGGACGCAATTGACAATTCTCTGAATATGTAGCTCTGTACCTTCAGGGAGTTAATCTCTAGACCACTACTCATTTGGCATGATATTTTTCTCTCAAATCTTGTGAAATAATCTTCAACCCAGCTATTGTTAGGCAGGTGTGGCCCCTCCCTCTTCACCCCCTAAGCATTTCTAGTACTAGAAAGCTTCCTCAACCCATCATACTCCAACAGTTTACTTATTGGAACAGTACACAACCCATCATACTCCAACAATTTATGTACTGGAACAGTACACAACCCATCATAGTCCAACAGGTCCTGTGCTTCTGGACTGTGATTTAGTGGGTACTTTTCACAGTACTAGACCATCCAAATTTCAATAAATCATCTGTTTGATTTTGGCAGGCCTGGGGTGGTTGGGGTTAATGATCGACCCATTAATTATGGTGAAAGTAGATTCGTTATCCTTCAAAATTCCACATTAGCTAAATACCGGTATGTACTTTATACACACTGTTGATTCTACATATATTGGGATGATTTGCTTTTGTCTGCATCCCACACACTCTGTGTCTGCAGTGGGTCTACGTGTTTTTTGTAACCGGTTCTGTCCAAAGAGGCATTGTCAGACATAGCCCCGGGATACTTCTTACAAAGTTGAATTTCTTCATGACAACAGGGTAGAAGCTCTCCCCAAGTGAGTCTATGGTTATTGGAACATTCCCAATTTCGATGGAACATCCTAGAGCAGGCACCCCACAATATGTTTTTTCTTTCTTCCGATGTGTTTTTTCTTGTTGACAGTCAGAACAATTAGGCTCTCTTAAAGATGTGTTTGGGAATGTTGGCAAAATGTTGTCAATGGTACCCAGTATTGTTCAATCTGGAAAGATAAAATGAACTATATAAGTAATGATGGTAAAACAGAACCACAATATTTGTTCTCTTTGTCATCTAGATAATAAGTGTGCTTGTTATGCTGGCCAAATGATGCTACTGGTATTATTTAAACCATTACTCTGTGAATCAAGATATAAAATATACTTGTACAACCACTAGTATGCTGTTTTTGATTAAAGATGGTACAGCATTTGTAACGCTGGCAAAACTGCAACCACTGGTATGGTCTCTTTGAATCAAGATGCTGTACAAAAAAATGCTACAACCACTGGTATTCTCTTTGAATTAAAATAGAGAACATCATTGGTAGTGTATACAACTGAAACCATGCTTACTCTCTTTGAATCAAGATGGTGTACAAATTTTGGTATAAATGCTGAAAAAACTATTGAACATTGAAAGGAAAAGAATGTCATTTGGATCATATTCACTAAAGAAGGGGCAGAAAAAATACCATTCATGTTCACTGCACGTAAAGGTATACTAATACAGGATTGGTAGAGCTGACAAAATAGTCTCAGACAGTGTTCATGTTTTGTATGATCAACCTTATACATGAAATAACAAACATGTGAAAATTTGGGCCTAGTTCGTAGTGTGAGTTGGGGAAAAAAAGTGACAAACCATGCACAATTTTCAGGATGTAGACACATTGTCCTTAATTTTGGTAACAACCGAAATCAGATGTTATTCTTGTTTTAGGTTTTCACATACAGTTTTCTCAAATATGACTTCATTTCAGAGGGAAATATTTCTGAGAAAAAAATATGTTCTAGTATGAACTTCATAATCAGTAAACTTTCAGACTAAACTTAAACAATGATGTTTTTTATCCTTACCAATCCTGAGTAGGCCCTAATACCTTTAAATTTATCAAATTGGTGGTTGTCAAATGTTCACTTTACAAATCATATCTTTCATGATACCATGTGATAAGATACTTTTGACAATTGCTGGACTTTTGCCAAGGAGGCAAGAGATAAGATTTCTGTACATTAATAAGTCACTTAGTAACAAATCTATTCAACAGAGTATTGCAGAGTTCTAGATTTATCTTTACAAAAATGGATGCCTTGAATATGACACCACAACCTCAACGCAACACCCTCACTGAGGTCGAAGGAAGACCAATCACTAGGGACCATTAGAATACAGTGCAGTTACAGGATGCCTGGGCATATATGACGTTCAATAATAAAGCAGACAGCAAGACAAAGAATTGTCTTTAAAGGCATCGTACACGTTTGGAAATTGTTAAAGACCAGTATTCTCACTTGGTGTATCCCAACATATGCATAAAATAACAAGCCTGTGAAAATTTGGGCTCAGTTGGTCATCGAAGTTGCAAGAAAATGATGAAAGAAAAAACACCCTTGTTGGAAAAATTTGTGTGCTTTCAGATAGGAATAAAAACTTCTTGCAAGAACTTTTTATTATTTTTTAGTGAGAAATTACCTCTTTCTCAAAAACTACGTTACTTCAGTGGGAGTCTTTTCCTACAATGTTTTATACTATCAACAGCTCTCCGTTGCTTGTTACCAAGTAAATTTTTATGCTAATATTTGTTTTGAGTCATTACCAAACGTGTACGATACCTTTAACTATATGTGAACATTTGTGAACATTTTTAAAGCAAAACTGAAAACTTTCCTTTTTGATAATTAATTGCGTGCTTTTGTTCAGTATGAGAGGCAAATGTCTCTCTTTTTAATCCAACTTTATTAATTGGGCTTTTTAGCTTTTTAAAGTTTCTCATCTGCCTAAGTCATGTCATTTGAGACCGACACTTCACAACATTGTAGTTGTGCGTTTTTTATTTGTCTTAAGTATTTCTTAATCTGTTTACCTTAAATTGTTCAGTATTTCTTAAATTGTTCCTATTTGTAAAGCACCATGGGACCCTTTTGGGGGTTATAAGGGGGCTATATAAAAGCTGTTTAATATTATAATATTATTATATAGGATTGAAACAATCGAACGGTTCCAAAATCCAAAGGTGTACTTTGCCTTTATCTCTCGATCCTCTGTATTTGTCTTTCTCAACTTCAGCTGTGGATAGACATCAAGCAGTCAGCCAGTCATACAAGATAGATACCAAACAGGCCCTCTATGGTCTCCTCAGAGCTTGCCCTCCTGTGGGCGCCGAACTTGATGAGAATCTACAATACGAGATCCTGAATGAAGATCTCAAACATGGATTAAGACTTCTGAACTCCAGAACCGGAGAATTCAGCTATGAGTAAGTTTGCCCATCATGAGCCCCTTGTCACACCAGTCAAATTTCCTGGGAATTTCCCAGAGAAAATGTCATTGACATTTTAAAATTTCATCCTGGCAAACTGCCAGGAAATGACAATTCCGCACAAAATAGCTACCCTGTCATGGGTGTTGGGGTAAAGCAAAAATAACTCTGTGGTTAACATTCTGAATGTTCATTTTTCTCAAGAAAGTTGCAGTGGGGTGGAGATGGGATCAAAATTCATAGGGTTTTCCTGAGGTTTTCTTGGGAATTGACTGGTATTGTGATGTACACTTGTCAATGCTGTCGGCCTGGTTTCACAAAAGAAGTTTTACTGACCTTTTTCTTGTGCTTTGTTTTCATTGATAAATTGAAGAATGTAAAACTAAAAAAAGACGGGTAAAAAGTTCTTCGATCGTGCTCTTCTCCATCTAATATGAATACAACATTAAAGGTAGGGTCATACTTGGTAACGACCCCACTTAAAAACAAAATTCTTATCTGAAAGCCTACTTGCGCTATAAAGAAATTATTTCGTCTGAAGTACCCCCGTACTGTAGATTAGAAATCAATAAAAGTGTGTTGAAAAATTTGAATTTCCAAAGATTGCCTAAATGCGATGTCTGGAGATTCAAATTTCCATGGCGTTTCGTTTGTGAGTGCTGCGGCCAGTGATGTGGTTGGTACCCGCTGTCACCTCACTAAACGTGGCTGGATTCATCGTTCTTGATGAAAATACAGTGACACTTTTTCCCTGTTTTCTCAACAAATAGTCACTGTATTCAGCTGAAACTTTCACAGGTGACTTTTATTGATAATTTGGCCTATAAATCGGCATTTCAGTGACAAAAACTAATCTACGACACAACCTTTGAACCCTAGATGCTTGGTTTTGTTTCGATAGGCCAGCTAGTGACTTTGATGGAATTACCACCTTCTACTACCGGGTCTCATCAGATAGGCAGGGTGCCAGCTTTCCAGCCAAGGTCACAATCCACATTAGGAGTGACCCCAACCTGCCGCTGTTGGAGGTGCACAATATCACCTCAGTGGAGGGTACCTATGTGCGCCTTGGGGTGCAGGTTTCCCTCCGTGCGGACAGCAGTGACAGAGCTAGGCTGAAGGTTTCATTATGTAACTGCAATCAGCTTTTGGAGTGTCACCCAGATACAAGTAAGAGGCAATTTAATCTGAAAAGAAACAATTAAAGTAAATGGATTTAAAGGCATCATACACGTTTGGTAATTGTCAAAGACCAGTGTTCTCATTTGGTGTATCCCAACATATGCATAAAATAACAAGCCTGTGAAAATTTGGGCTCAATTGGTCATCGAAGTTGCAAGAAAATGATGAAGAAAAAAAACACCCTTGTACAAATTTGTGTGCTTTCAGATAGGAATAAAAACTTCTTGCAAGAAGTTTTTATTATTTTAGTGAGAAATTACCTCTTTCTCAATAACTACGTTACTTCAGAGGGAGTCGTTTTCTCACAATGTTTTTTACTATCAACAGCTCTCTATTGCTCGTTACCAAGTCATATTTTATGCTAATATATATTTTGAGTAATTACCAAACGTGTACGATGCCTTTAAGCAAACAAAATTGGACGATTAATAAATGTTTCCAATGAGTGTACTGCTTCATCACAATTCCTTGCCATCCAGTACAATTGACATTTCCTAATGCTTGCCTCCCTCCATCCTACCATCAATCCAGTCTCATGTGGCGTGTCGTGGCCGAGCGGTCTAGTTCACCGGACCCAAGCTCTGGTGTTGTCTGCAGCAGAGTGTGGGTTCGAATCCTGCCCTTGAGCAAGGAACTTAACCATAATTGCTTGAAAAAAGTTGATAAGGTAGTGCATTCTGCTCTACCAGCCAGGCTCCTTGTGGATGATACCCATGCTTACATCCTTATGGACTGTGAAGGGGGTAATTAGTCTGTTTCAGCCCCAGGAGTAGGTGGCTGGTGGCAGCTGATTTGGGTCGAGCCCAAATCAGTTAAGTGTAGCCCTCACCTTGAAATTGCCGTCTGGCCTTGTGATGTTAGGCGATCTGTCATAAAAATAAATAAAAATAAATAAATAAACTAGACTTTAAGTGTTTGTGAACAAACACAAAGCTGTTCCATGTTTTTTTTACATGCTCAACAGGTTTAAAACTGAAAATAATTTGAAAATTGGCTGTGTAGTTCTTGAGATATGGTCTATCTTCTAGTTGACCCGGAAGTAAAGGTCAACATTGGGTCATGGTAACCGAAGTTTAATCTTTAATGCTCGAAGGATCTATAACTGAAAAGAAATTGAACATCGGTTGTGTAGTTCTTGAGATATGGTCCCACTTCCGGTTGACCCGGAAGTTAAGGTCAATATGAAGTCACGGTAACCCAAGTTCAATCTTCAATGCTCAAAGGATCTATAACTGAAAAGAAATTGAACATCGGTTGTGTAGTTCTTGAGATATGGTCCCACTTCCGGTTGACCCGGAAGTTAAGGTCAATATGAAGTCACGGTAACCCAAGTTCAATCTTCAATGCTCTAAGGGTCTATAACTGAAAATAAATTGAAAATCGGGTGTGTACTTCTTGAGATATGGTCCCACTTCCGGTTGACCCGGAACTAAAGGTCAACATGGTGTCACGATAACCCAAGGCTAATCTCCAATGCCCAGGGAGTCTATAACTGAAAAAAGTTTGAAAATCGGCTTTGGTCTTCTCGAGATATGGTGCTGCAAAGATTAACTAATTAAAGCTTTGAATTACCGTAATTTGACACCTGATGACGTCACAGTAACAAAAATGTGTTTTTCATACTAATAAATTTGATAAGGAACACGATGGTATATAACTTATTCCAATCCAATGCCTTTTAACGAAAACCCTATTAGAACGTCCTCTCGGTTAGGATTCCAATATCATGGCAGTCTTTGACGCTTGCGCAATCACGGCACAATTTGCCAGCTAGCCATGGGGCCCGGGTCCGATTTGTCACTTCATCGTTAATTATCTTGGAAATACATTGTACCTTGATTAGTTTTAATGGTCTGGAATAACTCTTAGTGAAAGCATTCGTGTTTTAAAATAAAATTTCTTTCTTTTAGGTAACTCTCGTAGTCTTTGTTATTTCAATACAACTTTGCGTGCAGCAATATTTGTAAGAAACATTGAACGCTAGGGGGCGTTCCACACGAATCGATTGCGCATGCTCGCTTTTGCGATGGGTGATTGCGCAAAGTCAAAATGCTGCAATGAAGAATGAAGAGATTCAATGTTTTTGATCACATGCCGGTTGTGTAAACAGGTTTTTTTACTTGAAATGTTGTTTATGAAACTGCTGTTACACGGGTCGCCAACTGTTTCAGAAACGGCTACACGTTTAAAAGATATAACCGTGAATGCGCAGGCAGCCTGTTTCGGATACACGGTTTAAGTGACAGATCTTACGGTTAAACGTTCACAATTGTATGGTTCGGATAAATGTTGAAAAATTCACTTGAAAAGTGCTGTGAAATGCTGACCATAATAATTGCGATCACGATTTGCACAGCAAACGATCCCATGCCACACACACCCTTATCGTTTCCAATTTACAGGCTTAAGTCTTTGTTATTTCATTACTTTGCATGCGGCATTAGTTGCAAGAAACATTGAACGCTAGAGGGCGTTGCACAACAAATCGATTGCACATAATCGTTTATTTTGCAGGCCGGGTGATTGCGCAAATTCAAAATGTTGCAGTGAAGACCCAATGTTTTTTATCGTTTGAGTGGTTGTGTTAATGGGTTTTTTGTTAATGAAACGCGTGTTACCAACCATTTAAGATACGGTTAAACAATTAGAAAAACAACTGTAAATGCTCAGGCTTTGTAAGCCTACGGTCACACGTTTAACCATCCGATCAACCGGTTAAACATCTGCGTTATTACAGTTCGGATAAAATAATGTTAAAAAATCAACCTCAAAAAGTGTCGCAAAATTTGTTAAAAAATCAACCTCAAAAAGTGTCGCGAAAATTGGACTATAATAAATGCGAACGGTTAAGCCCGGTTCATACTTCCTGCGAATGCGAATTCGAATGCGAAGCGAATTTGACATGAATTTGACGTCACAAGTCTGTTTTCGCTGCGAATATTCGCAAAAGTCGAGCTTGGCTCAACTCTTTCGAATTATTTGTTGCGAATTTGTGACATCAATATTCACTTCGCATTAGCATTCGCAGGAAGTATGAACTGGGCTTTACACATGTAACTGACCGTTTCAGAAACGGTTACGGGTTTACTAAAAAATAACTGTAAATGCATGTAAAGCTAAATGCTGTTGTATTAAAATTGTAAATGTAACAATTTTTCTACCCTGAAATGGTATTCTTGTTTTGGCTAAAACAGTACATTCATATATGAGATAAGTGTATTGTAATTTTTGCTCTTCACACCCCCAAATCCAGCACTGACCGTTTAGCCATGGAAAAGCTCATTTCTCTTTTCTACACCTAGCCCTTTCCTCAATCAATTCCTTTTATTGATTTATTGCAACCACCAGTAAGTTTTTTGCTACACGGCAGTTTTCTGAAGTAATGCCTTTGCATAAGAAACCTAAAACATCGTTTTCCGGCGAACGGGACCCAAGCGCAAACAATTCTACCACGCCGGCACATCGTTACAGAACACGGCGGTCTATTTTTCACGTCCACGCTGCACTGAAACCCGAATAACGATCTTATTTGAGCGGTCAGAAGACGCTGCGCTGGAGAGAGACAAAATAATATTATTCTCGAGTGAGCGAACGTAGACTTGTGTCAGTCGGCGTCAGGGATGATGACTCTATGTATATTCTACAAAAAACGCAATTGAACACGGGTCATAAAGGGTTTAGGACTTGATCGCGAGTTGCAAAAAGCAAAAAACTGCACCGTTAAACTCGTATAGCGCCCTCAATCGTTTAAAATTTGACACTTTTCGTATATAAACACAAATTAAATTCTAGGCATTAGTACCCATGGCGTTAAATTTGCCTGAGAATTTGGGTTTTTTCTCGACTGACTATGTTTTAATAAGTTTTGATCCTTTTAAACTGACCGTCAATAAAATCTTTTCTTGTTTTAAGAAACATTTGTGTACTCTAGGACGTTAAATTTGAGCTTAATTGAAAAATTATGTTTCTAGAAGTCGGATTTGTTTTCACAATCCCCATGTGTTTGAACACGGGTGAAAACGCCCGATAAATTTCGTCATGATGACGTCGTTCTGCATTTTAGGCCGGCAATTTCATCTACATTATCCCAGAAGTCTAAAACTGAAAAAAGTTTGACTATCGGGGGTATATTTTTTGAGATATGGCGGTAATAAGATTGGCTAATTAAATATTCATGTCATTATAACTTAGTAAACTAATTAATTAATTGAAGCTAATTAGATTTTACAACAACTTCATGGCCTAAGCTTCAATATGATATAGGATTTAAGTCTTTCATATTCACTAAAAATGTTATTAGGAATAAACAAAATCGTGTTCAAATGCTATGGGGATTTAGGCAGATAGAAAGAATAATAATAAAAACAATAAAAATCTCGACGAAAACAAAACCTGTTCCGACTGTAGGTCGGAACAGCTAATAAAAATCTCGACGAAAACAAAACCTGTTCCGACTGTAGGTTGGAACAGCTAATAAAAATCTCGACGAAAACAAAAGCTGTTCCGACTGTAGGTCGGAACAGCTAATAAAAAGGATCAACTCTTATCTTCATTTGACATTATATGACATTTTTATCCTTGAGAAATTTTTGGCTTTGTTTGTGGCAATTTTACATTAAAATTCCCAACAAACAAAAATCCCCTTACTTAGTATGTACATTCGAACAGAACGTGGCTTCAAGAATGCTCTGTATTATATTATGTATGTCCAGCAAGCTGTGAGTGCCCATTGACCTTGCCAACTGGATGGGTACTAGCGGATGGATTACAGCGACGATATCAAAACGATGAGCTGAAGGACTTGGATGCCTCTCATCTGAACCTCACCTTGAAGTAGGTGCCAAATGTCATTTTATTTTGTTTAAAATAATTTGGGGTTGAACAAAGAAAAAATTTGAGTAGAGCAAGATTTGAACCTGCGACCTCCGGATTAACATGCCGGCGCTCTACCAACAGAGCTGTCTAGCCCTATGTTGGCGGTCTCCCTATTTTTGTCAATATCTTTGTTCAAGGGTGCCAGTCGGAAGCAATTCAACCTGTAACTGCCGTACAGCCAGGGATCACACCCAAGTTAACAATACAACCTGGGAAGCGGCAGAAGAGGGATCACCTTCAGGGGATGCAACTTTTTGTTTCAAATATAAAGTAATAAACCACAACAAAAACTGAATGGGTAAATTTTAAACAATTTTGGTTCGAACAAAGAAAAATTTACTCATTTTGTTTCCCCCCAATTTTTTTTAAAGGGATTGTATACGTTTGGTAATTGGAACCTACTGTTTTTTTTTCAATCCTGTATAGTTGTAGATATATACCATCTGGAATACACAATCTGAGAAATGTTACTGTCAGTAATGCTTCTCAGATTCAAATTTTTGGGGGATAAAAATTGATATATTTTTCCAATATCCCCAGTACTTCGAAGTGAAAAGTTTCTTAAAATGCATTATACTATCCAAAGCTGCTGTACTTCTTACCAAGTAAGTTTTTATTGCCATTAATTTTCAGAGTCATTACCAAATGTGTACAGAAAGCTGAAATTAATCAATACAGGCAAACCATGTGTAATAAACTGCAGTTTTTTAGAAGGCTACTTACTATCATAACCAAGTGAAACCAATAGTAGTGTCTATGTGTACATTGATGTGTTACAGAACTCAACTGCACAGTCATGGGTTGTTTTGCCTTGATGTACACGCTGTCCACTGGAACGTGGACATGGAATCTCAGCCCGTCTCATATGTTCAGCGTAAACTCCACATCAACATCACCACTTCCGCCTCCCGAACCACCGGGCCGGGTCGAGAGGCCCCTGAGCCGTTGCAGTTGGAGACCATGGAGGGACAGGTCATTCAGTTCGTTGGTTTACGTGTCCGTGAGAGCGACGACACCAAAGGAATGTATCGTGCCAAGGTTTCAGTGGATCATGGAGGCATGCTGAGTGTAAAACAAGACGAGATGTCAAATGTCATTTTCTATCCAAAGGTATTAAACAAACAAATCTTTAAAAAAATAAGTCCTCATTATGGACTTTTACAAAAGCTTAGAAATTCATTTATGATGAAGACCACTTTGCTTTATTTCATTTCATTTATTTCATTTCATTTCATTTCATTTATCAATTCTGGGGTAAGGACTCTCAGAAAAGCGAACTATACTAGCCAGGAACCACATGGACAACGAAGGAAAATTCAGTTTTAGACGGAGGAAAACTCCAGAGAATTATTCCAGGGAAAACGCACGTATTTATAGGTAGGGACTGCAAACCCAATCCACATGGTGCCCCCAGTGGGATTCGAACTGGGGTCCGAGAGGTGGAAGGTGAGGAAAGATACAACTTTGCCGACCTGACCGCCCATGCTTGTTTTTGTTTTTTAAAAGTAAAGCCAGAATGTCTCAAGGATCAAGGTCACTAGACCAACACTGAATTATTGTATATTTGCTTTCTTAGAAGATGTTTGAGATTAAGAGTTTCAAACAAGGATCTTCTTGAAATGTTCATACAGGGCGAAATACAGGATGAAAAACAATCCTTTGAATACACATGAGCACCAGAACTGCCAACTCTTCCTGATTCTGCAGAAAATTCTCTAAGAAGTAAACCATCTTCCATTGTTCTGATGAACAAATTTGAAAATCTCCCGGATTATGGAAACTTTGTCCCTATTATGTTGAATATAATTCTAAATAATCTCCCTGATTGCAAGATGCAAATGTTGGCAGCTCTGATGTGTACATAGGCCCATTTTCATAGAGCCGCTTAAGCACAAAAAGTAGCTAAGCGCATACAAATTACGCTTTCTAGAATAAGGTTACCAGCTAAAATAACGTTCAATATGTACGATTTGTGGCTGGTATCCTGCTCCTTGATGCTTAGCAGAAATTTGTTAAGCACTATTTGCTGCTTAAGCAGCTCTATGAAATTTGGCCCAGATGAGAAAAATACAACATTTGATCAATTTGGCAAGGAATTGTGATCTTTATTGATAGGAATCCAGGAGTGAAGATTGGGAACCCGTAGATAATCTGAGGGAATATGAACAACTGGATCGCTTTGAGAACTTCTATGAACACTATGAAGCTCCTGATGACTTTCTGTCAGGTGTCAGCAGGAAGAAATTCTTGATGTTTGTTGGTGAGTGTTCCCCTCTATAGATTCCAGATCATCTCAATCCGTTCCAAATATCCATAGAAAACATCAAGTCAACCAAGATTACTCGTTGATGTGTTTGGTTTACACTGTGTGCTTTCTGAGAAGGCCAAAGGCTTCTTAACCTCCTTGATCAAGGCTATCTTGTGAGCTGTCCTTTTGCCCCAGTAGTTATCCACGCACAGAGTCCGCAAGGACAATACAAAGTCTCATATGACACTCATATAGTCCACGTACGGAGTCCGTCAGGATGACAGCCTTGATCCTTCTGTATTCAAAAGCTTATGTGATTCTTTATTTTCCTGTTGGATTTCCAATGGATTGTTTCATGCAAGAGGGGGTGGTTCGTTTTATGTGATGGCCAATCACAGGCTTGTAGCTTTGACCTCCACAGTGAGGTATTTGACCCGAACTTGGATGATGCATAATAACGTGGCGTGATTTACACGTGTGTTGGTACAAGCAGCTGTGTGATTGATGTCACAGCGAGGAGTTGCTAGGCCAACCAAGAACCAATGAGAATACGTTTTTTAGTTGCATTAGCATAATGAGCTCCACCTTGAATTTTTGCAATAACTGAAGGATTAAGGCAACATGACGAATACTCATACTACATACATGAGAAAATAGAATTAGCTGTTGCAAACTGGTTATTCAACCAAATGCAAAATTAGTTAGTGGTCTGATGTTTTGACCCTAGGAGAGTTTTTCTCGTGAAAGATTCTGCTAGGGTTGAAACGTCAGGCCACTAACTAATTTTTACACTACATACATGTCATGTTTCCACAACACACGCATGTGGTTGTACATACATTAAGGTTATAGTTTGCGTGTACATTAAGAGAGTATATAGATCCACGCACTATTAAAGGGGGGCAAAATGTGAGTAACCGTTTCATCCGACCGGCGCACCTTGCTCAAGGCTACATGCTGCTGGGGTGGGATTCAAACTGGTAACCTTCCATTCTCTATAGAGCAGATGTCCTAACAGCTAGACTACTGATGAATTCACACCCTGTGGTGAGAGACTAGTTCAAACCGTATAGCTAACTGGTGCAATTATTGAATCGGGGATAAAGAGTATTGTGCGTAAAGCACTCGCCTCTCACCACTGTGGCCCTCTTTCAATGTCTGGCTAAGGCCATATGTGAGTAGAGTTGTGCGGTGGCTCTCTCCTAAGCCACAAGGTTTTTTCTCCGGGCCCTCTGGTTTTCCTCCTGCCAGAAAAAAACAAACAAATTCAATCTCAGGTTGTGCTCTGTGATGTATATATGGGTCGATGTGGCTGGCTGCCAAAGGCGACCAGCTCAACATGTTTTTAGCTTCTCAGCTGCGAGCAAGGATGATTAGTCTCCAAAATTATACTTATTATTATTATAAAAACAGTCAATGGTTTAAATTACTAAACTCAAACAAGCAGCGAAGCTAGTTACAATTTTAACAAACAAAACAATCCAGGTTATGGCCAGGAAATTCTTGATGTTTGTTGGTGAGTGTCCAACAAAAGTGAACACACTGTCACCATACTTCACGCGAATTGCGAAAGTGAAGCGAATTCCTTGCGTCACAATTGGAAAACAGCGGGTACATGATCGTTTGCGTCACGTAATTTGCTTTGCATTTGCTTTCCCATGAAGTATGAACCGGGCTTAAGGTGTGTCAGTCCAACCTAGATTAGTTTGTAAAGGTTTATCACTATTTTTTTTCTGTTAGGATCACTGGAGAGTATTAATGATGTCTTAACCAGTATGGTCTTTGTGCCTTGGTGTCCACAATGGCCGACCCCTCCAAATTGGAACATCCCAGAATCCTCTTGGATGAATCCATCAAGCCTTGATCAGATGTTGAGTGATGATCCGTTGAAACCTGCCATCTGGCCTCAGTGGTTAGTTACACGAATTTATACACGAATTTATGCACATTAATTATGTTAAAAACATTGAAAAATACAGCAAAGAGCAATTTAAATACAGTAAAGAAAAAGAAACAGCTGGAGCCCGAAGGATTGCCTAAAAGTAACACAGTTCCTGTCGAGAGGCTCTCCTCTCCAGCTGATCCTAAAAAGAACAACAATAAAATAGAATTATAAAAATATAAAAATATGTAAGTATGCTATATAGCAGCAATAAAAGCAAAGACGCAAAAAAATAGACATACAAGGGCATACAAGCAAGGTAAAAATTTTGTTGGCATGTCATCGCCGAGCATTCAAGTGCACCGGACTCAAGCCCTGGTGTTTCTGATCAGCAGAGTTTGGGTTTGATTCCCGGTCTGGACACTTGTGTTCTTATAAGCAAGGCACTTAACCATTATTGCTTCATCCTTTGGATGGGATACAAAGCTGTTGGTCCCATTTGTTCTGTAATGCATGTAAAAGAACCCAGTGTACTTATCGCAAAGAGAAGGGGTTTACCCTGGTGTTTCTGGCATGGTTGGCACTTCATGCGCACAACGGACCCTGCCACCAGAACTTGAGTCCAGTGTGCTTGACCACTCAGCCATGACATCACACAGTTTACCTGTAAGATTTAACTAGTATTTATCTCCAGCATACAAAGCCTCAAGTACTACATAACTAATCTTTTGATTGTATTTCCAAATCCAGGTATCCTCGCTTCTGGTACCCATTCCCGCAAAAGACTTGGACCTGGTGGCCTCGAGTACTCCCTCCATGGTGGGTGAATCAGAGCTGCTCTGATTGGACAAGCCGTATCCACGTTGAGACGCAACAAATAACACCAGAGACATGTGATGCAGAGAAGGGGGAGCAAGACTACTCTCCTTTGTTGGCTGACTACTCTCATTGGTTTGCTGACGTTCATGTCAACACACGCCACTCTGAACCCAAGAGTCTAATCACTGAGTAATGAAGTTTTTCAGGGCTATCAGGATGGTTTAGTTTGTGTAGAGCTCTTTCCTCGCCTTCCACCTCTAGGACCCCGGTTCGAATCCGGCCGGGGGGCACTATGTGGATTGGGTTTTCAGTCCCTACGTGATTGCGTTGGTTTTCTCAGAGAATAATTCTCTAGGGTTTTCCTCCCACATCTAAAATTGAAACTTCCTTCCTTGTCTTCTCTTGGCTAGTATAGTGATTAATTAGTTCGCTTTTCTGAGAATCCTTGGCTTCACAAACAGAAAAAATAAATGATAAAAATAAATGAGACGTATCCCTTTAGAAGGAACATTCAGCAATACAAACAGAACTCGGAAAGGAACACCTAATGTTTTAGGAAGAATTACTTATTAAAGGGAAGGTATACGTTTGGTAATCACTTTTAAAACTAATGGCAATAAAAACCTACTTGGTTAGAAGTACAGCAGCTTTCGATAGTATAAAGCATCTTGAGAATCATTTCACTTCGAAGTAATGTGGTTATGGAAAAAGACAAAGTTTTTATCCCCCAAAATTTGAATCTGAGAAACGTTAGTGTCAGTAACGTTTCTCAAATTGTTTATTTCAATTACGAATTATTTATCCTGCGTGCACAAACCGCTCCGGATTTTCGGTGATATTTCAAAAATGCGACCACCTTTTGAATTGAAATTTCCCAGGTTAGTTTTATTGTATATTTACATTTATATATAGGAATAGACTAATCAAACGGTTCCAAAAACCAAAGGTATACTTACCCTTTAAACCTGATTTCACTCGACCTTTGATGGGTTTCACAATGCAGAGCTAAACCAATGACTTTTTACACCAGGCCAGGTAGATCAATCTTCTCAGAGGCTAAACATGTTGATGTTGGGTTACAGTAAACTTTTTCATCAGTCACACGGTTGGTGTTTCGTTTCTTTGCAGTAACTTGTTCACCTACTTCGCTGACAATGCCCGCTCCTTCTTCATACAAAACCTCTACATCCGATCCAAGGAAGAATTCTTCCAACTCAGAATAGATCTTGAGGTGGTGGAGAAAGAGGTAAGACATTTCCACTTCTTGATTTGCACAATTTGGGAGCCAACTTTGAAGTAACGACAGGTAATTTTATGATTGAATTTGTCTCCCCCCCCCAGCTTGCAACTATAAGGAATACAGGCACAAACAGGCCGTCATTCTCTTGCAGTAACGTCGCAGAATGTACAGACAAACTACAGAAGATTGAAGTCAGGCTGCGTCAAGGTGTACATGTACAAAACGTCTGTAAGATTACTGTAGAGGTAAGGTACAAGCTCCTTAATCATGAAGGGCATGTCTAAGGTGAATAGAAAATGCAATAACTAAACACTAACATCTGAGCATATGAAAATCAACTCGATGCAGGCCTAAAAATAAAAAGATAAATTAAGACAAAGTGAATGGATAAAAAAATGGCAGGTTAGAAAATTTAACTTAGTCGTAGGCTATATGAAATAATAACATAAAGTCATATAAAGTAGGAACACATTATACAGGAATAAATTTACAGGGTAGTTCTAAGGTACGAGCCCTGAGAAAGTAGTGAGTTTGAGTTTTTGTTTTCAATCTCTTTGTCTTGGCCGAGCGGTTAACAGCACCGGACTCAAGTTCTGCTGTTCTGATCAGCAGAAGGTGGGTTCGAGTCCCGTTAATTGCATTAAGACATATTCTGTACTATATACACAAATAAATACAATGAGGAAGATTATAGAATTTAGATTAAACATGAACACCCCAAGCTGAAGGAGATAAATTTCATTGATCCTATAATTATGGCGTGTCCTGGCCGAGCGGATAATAACACCGAACTCAAGCTCTGGTGTTTCTGATCAGCAGAGTGTGGGTTCGAATCCCAGTTGTGACACTTGTGTCCTTAAGCAAGACACTTAACCACATGCTTCGTCCTTCGGATGGGATGTTAAGCCGTAGGTCCTGTGTGTTGTGTAATGCACATAAAAGAATCCAGTGCACTTATCGAAAAGAGAAGGGGTTCGCCCCGGTGTTCCTAGTTTGATCGGCAGCATATTGCGCCACAGCACCTTGTAAACCATTACATGGTGCTATGTAAAGGACTTGGTCTCATACTTCAAAAACTTAGCTCCACAATACCTTGCAGGAAAATAATGAACGTTAAAAGCGCCTTGAGCGTCACTGAGTGATGGATACGTGCGCTATATAAGAAGCCACTATTACTATTATTATTAATTGTGTTAGTGGAATAGAAGGTCGCAGTGAGCTAAATAATCAGTTTGATTAGGCCCTAATAATTGTAAAAGCTTCATTCAATATTCCGTTCTTCACAGAAAGTAACCCCTTACATTAGTAAAAATATTGTATAGTTTCTGTAAAGCTTTGTGAAACCGTTCAGTGTAATTCCAAGATTAACATTATGGCCATTTTATTTGTTTCCACCCTTTGTTTAGACTACAATGGCCTGGAACCTTAGTTGAAGTTGTTTTTCTTTATTGCATCTGATGAAGTACTTGTTGCTAAGAAAGATTATTATGCAGATATTTTGACTAGATCCATCATTAAAGTGCTGCAATTTATTTTCCTTTGTGCAATTACCTGACTAAAGCCCTGTTCATACTTCTTGCGAATGCTTCGAGTGAAGTGAATTTTATGTCACAGCTTTTCGCTGCGAATGTTTTGCAAGAGTTGAGCACAGGGCAACTCTTCCGAATTGTTTGTTCCGAATTTGTGTTGTCAAAATTCGCATCGCATCCGCATTTGCAGGAAGTATGAACTGGGCTTTACACGGCCACCCACCACTTATTTTATTTGTTGAAATTTGTGGCAGATCCGCATGTACAATGACAACTCCGAGAGACTATCGGATTATATGATGCTATGGGGTTATAAGTCAGTGTCGGAGTGTGTTAACTACCTGCACCATGATACGGCTACTACTATCTTAGCACCTGAGGAACCGGTTATTGTGAGGCAGGGGGAAGCAAACATTCCACTGGGTATAACGTATTCATCTTTGCGCGTCACGCCATCTGGTAAGAATGTGTCTGCAATGTCTTGTGCCCTTCTCGCTGCAGTTATTATGCACTGTGTATAGCATGTTATTGTCATGGAGCCTAGTGCAACAGATTCCCCCCCCCCCCACCCTACCCCAAAATACATGTACCCTACCTCCTGCTCAACCACCAAGTTTTTCTAGTAACAATTTATTAAATTAAATTCAAAAATAATTTATTGGAAAACATGTATCGCAGTATTAAAAAAACTGAATTGAATCAAAAATTCAATATAAAGATTTTGGGGGAAAATTAGATAAGTAAAATTTTGATAAAGTAAGTGGATAAAATGGTTTATTGCACAAATCTACATGGATGGCAGTCAACAGACTGTATCCCAGTAGAATTTGGAAATATTTAGTAGCAAAAGAAAAAACACCCCTGGAAATCAAACATTGTACATATCATAATCTCACTGTTTTTACGAGTTTCATCTTATTTTTTTTTCTTCATGACAAGGAATTGGGGGGGTTTTGGTTTTTGCAATAATAGTAGTTTTGTAGTAATAAAAATTTGGTGTTTTTTCACATCACTGTAGGTTTTCAAAAGTGTACTACATTGTTTTTGATTTGATTTGGTTTGAATCGGTTTATTAGCAAACATTCCATCGCGTCCAAAGGCCGTATCTCGAAATCTTTAACAATATGAAAAACAGATTATTAACAACTAGCAAATACAAAATCAATACAAGAATGCAAATAAATAAACATGAGGTATCAACAGCATGCTTACACAGAAAATCTGAAAAAAAGAGGATGGGATACGTCTGCAACGATTAGGCCTATGCTCTTATTGGCTAGGAATACTTGTTAGCAGTCAAACTAAGTTAAGGGACTGCGCTCTTTTTGTAGCGCTCTGTTCTGCATTGAACTTCAGTATACCTACAACTATTGCGCAGTGATCTTTGGTGGAAATCTGCTCGATCTTTGGTGGAAATCTGTTTTGTAGTAATATCCCTTTGGAATTACATGAAGATTATAAAATACATCTCCTGTCCAGGTATTCTACACTCCAAAATCTATGCCGAGCATGGTCTAGTGAGCGTAACCGCCCAGGATGGCCTCCGTGTCTACATGGATCACATTGGACAACATGAGCAGATACCAACCTATTTATGTATCGCTGGTCCGGCTGACATGGTCATTTCAGCTCTACTCAGCGCTACATTCACTCCGTTTAAGAACTTCAAAGGACAGACTTCGGTGAAGGTCGACTATAGGATACCATCGACAGCAGTGAAAGAAACATTTGGATTGGGTTAGTCTTTTTGTTCAATTAAAGAGGGGCTCCAAGGTCAAATTTGGTCGTGTAATCCACTCATTTTCCAATAGATAGAGTCTTTATGAAAATGGGGGAAAACTTAGAAGTCTCTTACCTTATGCTAAAAACAGTGTAAATGCCACTGTGTTTGATACCCTTCAAGTGCAATTTTTGTCAAAATCCAAAAACGTTCGATGATGTCCCATTTCAAATAGTCTGTACATTTTTGTATAGAGAAGTTTGAGTTCATTCCTAAATTTTGATTATATTCAATCAAAACAGCATTGGACTTACCCTTCAAGTGCAATTTTTGTCAAAATCCAAAAACGTTCGATGATGTCCCATTTCAAATAGTCTGTACATTTTTGTATAGAGAAGTTTGAGTTCATTCCTAAATTTTGATTATATTCAATCAAAACAGCATTGGACTTGACCTTTTGACTCGTGCAAAAAAATTCCTCTTTGTACTGTACAGACCATTTGTTTTTGATGTTCGATGATGTCACGTTTCAAACTTTGAAAGAGACTCAGAGTGCATCCCAAAACTGAATTTGACATTGAAGCCCCTTTTTAAAGTTGCGGATGGGAGGGGTGAGCAGTTGGACACCAGTTTTTATGTTGGAACGTCATGAGCGAATGATGACGATCAAGGCCCTTAAAGGCACTGAACACGTTTGGAAATTGTCAAAGACCAGTGTTCTCACTTGGTGTATCCCAACATATGCATAAAATAACAAACCTGTGAAAATTTGGGCTCAATTGGTCATCGAAGTTGCAAGAAAATGATGAAAGAAAAAACACCCTTGTTGTACAAATTTGTGTGCTTTCAGATAGGAATAAAAACTTCTTGAAAGAATTTTTTATTATTTTAGTGAGAAATTACCTCTTTCTCAAAAACTACGTTACTTCAGAGGGAGTCGTTTCCTACAATGTTTTATACTATTAACAGCTCTCCGTTGCTTGTTACCGAGTAAGTTTTTATGCTATTATTTGTTTTGAGTCATTACCAAACGTGTACGATACCTTTAAAGGGTGTTTGTAACATTGGTAAGAGTAAAAATACAAATGTTCACAGATTCACTCATAACTTACGTGGTATAAAGATCGTTATGATGGGAAACTCCTTTTGAAATATTTTTGCTTTAAATGCTATAGTTTTTGAGAATTGAGTAAAACAATTAGTTTTGATCTCATGAGTCAAAAACTTGATGTTTGAAAACAGTGAAAACACTTGAGGTTTTTCCCCACTTTTTTTCTGGTGATTACAATGACCAATTGAGCTTAAACTTTCACAGGTTTGTTGTTTCATGTATATGTTGGGATACACCAAGTGAGGATACTGGTCTTTGACATTTACCAAAAGTATAAACTGCATTTAACACACCGTTATACATAACTTGTAATCCATTTTTTCTCCCCCATTCTGTTGTTAACCTTTATGTATACATCCCATTGGATCTCTGCCCGTGGTTCTGGAAATTAAAAATTGTAAAATGGTAATCTGTGCATAAACGTTAGCTGTTTTAAAAGACTCTCCAAACTAAAAGGGTCTGTATATGCTTTTGGTGATGACTTTGAAAATTTATCACAATAAAAACTTACTTTGGTAAGAAGTACAGCAGCTTTGGATAGTATAATGCATTTTGAGAAACTTTTCAATTTTAAATACTGCGGTTATGGAAAAAGATATCACTTTTTGTCCAAAAATGTTTTAATCTGAGAAGCGATACTGCAGTAACGTTTTTCAGATTGTGTATTCCAATTGCAGAAATTCCAATTCTTCCTGCGTGGACATAACTGCTCAAGAGTTTCGGCAATGTCTCAAAAACGCTACCACCTCTTGAAATGAAGTTTTATGGTATATACCTACAACATATAGGATTGAAACAAACAGTGGGTTCCAATTACCAAATGTATACAATCCCTGTATACAATAAAGAGCAGAAAATTTTGTCTGAAACATCAAGAAAGAATTTCTCAAGCTTTACTTGGCTTTTTTGTTTGTACTAAGACGTACCACCGCCAATGAAGCGGTTGACAGTGGATGTTCTAGTTGTGAGTGGTGAGCGCCCATCGTTGCCACTTCTCTTGATGCCAACCAAGGTCTGCATCTCTGAGATTTCTCTCCTCCCTCTTGATATGTTGAGAATTGAGACAAGATACAGGCAGGATGAGGTTGTCACAATTTCACTTAGGTCATCCAAAGGACAACTCCTGTTAGAAGAGCAGAGAATACCCGAGATCTGTAAGTAGGACTGTGTCTAAACTAGAATACTTGAGATCTGTAAGTAGGACTTTGTCTAAACTAGAATACTTTAGATCTGTAAGTAGGACTGTGTCTAAACTAGAATACCCGAGATCTGTAAGTAGAACTGTGTCTGAACTAGAATATCTGAGATCTGTAAGTAGGACTGTGTCCAAACTAGAATACCTGAGATCTGTAAGTAGGACTGTGTCTAAACTAGAATACCTGAGATCTGTAAGTAGGACTGTGTCTAAACTACATTACTTTAGATCTGTAAGTAGGACTGTGTCTAAACTAGAATACCTGAGATCTGTAAGTAGAACTGTGTCTAAACTAGAATACCTGAGATCTGTAAGTAGGACTGTGTCTAAACTAAAATACCCGAGATCTGTAAGTAGGACTGTGTCTAAACTAGAATACCTGAGATCTGTAAGTAGGACTGTGTCTAAACTAGAATACCTGAGATCTGTAAGTAGGACTGTGTCTGAACTAGAATACCCGAGATCTGTAAGTAGAACTGTGTCTGAACTAGAATATCTGAGATCTGTAATTAGAACTCTGTCTGAACTAGAATACCGGAGATCTGTAAGTAGGACTCTGTCTGAACTAGAATACTTGATATCTGTAAGTAGGACTGTGTCTGAACTAGAATACCTGAGATCTGTAAGTAGGACTGTGTCTGAACTAGAATACCTGATATCTGTAAGTAGAACTGTGTCTGAACTAGAATACCCGAGATCTGTAAGTACGACTGTGTCTGAACTAGAATACCTGAGATTTGTAAGTAGGACTGTGTCTGAACTAGAATACCTGATATCTGTAAGTAGGACTGTTTTTAACTAGAATACCTGAGAATTGTAAGTAGGACTGTGTCTAAACTAGAATACCTGAGATCTGTAAGTAGGACTGTGTCTAAATTAGAATACCTGAGATCTGTAAGTAGGACTGTGTCCAAACTAGAATACCTGTGATCTGAGAAATTCATTATATTTTGCAGCAATATTTTCATGTCATTGTCTTTATGAAATTTGGACCGTTTGAGTTTCAATTCTGCCATAAAAGTGGCCCTTGTCACTTTTGTGACCTTGAAATAGGTCATCAAACAAGTTCCTTGACTCGTTTCTTCATAGACGATTGTCCAGCCCCGAGCTCCAACCTTGAAGATGAAGAATCACTGTGCACTGAGGAGTGTAGTTACCACACAGCTTGCCCTGGTACTAAGATGTGCTGTTACCAAGGATGCAGCAGAGTCTGTATGGAATCCCAAATGGGTGAGTATTGCGAGGAAATGAAAAGCAATTTAGGGTACAAGGTTTGCTGGAAAATGTTCATAGTTGCAAGAAATGAACAAGAAGGGGAGTGTATCTATTGCTGTAATAATAAATAATAATGAACACTTGTAATGTCGGTATCCGTCAGGCATGACGCTCATGGGGCATTCAACAATAAAAAACAATAAAACAGAATAACAAGTACAGAAAAGATGAGTTTTGAGTGACGATTTGAAAGTTGACAGGGATTCTAGTTGGCGCAAGTATTGAGGAGGATTGTTCCAAAGTTCAGGTGCATCACAGTATGAAGTGAACCCTCCTACTCTCTTACCATTCAAAATCATCCACTGTGGGTTTTTGAATGCTAGATAAACTATTTCAGCCTGCAATATGATATAATGTGGTGAATGCATCTACATAGTATACAGTCAAACCTCCTACTGTCTGACCAGTCATTATCATGTGATAATCAGAGTTTACATTATACACCTGCACTCGCCACGCTAGCACCCTTTGTTGGCAAATGGCACCATATATATTATAAGTTATCACACAAGCGCGAGTGGTATACGGAAAAATATAGCGCTTCTGCATCCCATATCCACCGAGGCCGAAGGCCGAGTTGGAAATGGGACGCAGACGCGCTATATTTTTCTGTATTCCACGAGCGCGCGTGTGATAACGTATTTATCTTCAAGCAAACTTGATGCGCAGTTAGAACACACAATACGCAGGGTGTGATATTGGCCGTGCAATATAAGTTTATATCACACTCCTTGTTGCTATGGATCGACCAATCAGAATCGAATATTCAATTTTTCAATTCAATTCAACTCAACATTTATTTCCAAATTGCAACACTCCTTGTTGCTATGGATCGACTAATCAGAATCGAATATTCAATTTTTCAATTCAATTCAACTCAACATTTATTTCCAAATTGCAAAATGTACATACAAGTAATAATAACGAAGGTGTGTTGAACAAAATATGTCTAAAGAACTACTAGAATAATAATTAGAGGGAACACAATGAAACGGAGGCAAATATGGAGGCATATTCAAAAGACAAAGTCTTGTATAGAAATGCCTTGTAAAACAACATACTGGGCTTCGGAACGGAAGTTAAGTGACAAAAAAACAAACAGACAGAGACGAAACAGGACAAACAAACAAACAAAGCAAATTTGACTAGCTGGACGGAGCAAAAAGGCAAATCATAAAACTAGAATCTTGTAGAGGTGAAGGATGAAAAGAGAAGAAGCTACTCAAGGTAGTTAGAGACAAGATGTTTTTTGTAAGTTCTTAAAACAACCCACAGATGACCCTGACTTAATCTTGCCATCAATACTATTCCAAAGACGAGGTCCGTAAAATCTAAGGGTATTCAGAGAATAGGTGGTGCGTGCAAATGGTAGAAAGATATTGCGCTTTGATCTGGTGTTATGACTGTGAATGGGTTGAAATGCAGAAAAATAAGAGGACAACACTAAAGGAAGGAGGTTGTGAATGTGCTTGTACATAAAAATCCCTGTGTGGAGTTTGTTAATATCAGAGATTGTTAGAGTGCGCAGCGAAGCGAAAAGAGGTGCTGTATGAGCCCATGGGTATGAAAGGGTGCAAATTCTAATGGCCCGTTTTTGAATGATAGTGAGGGAATGAAGTTTGATGTTACTGGAGCATGCCCAAACAATGTTGCAATAACTGAGATAAGGCAAGATAAGTGTGTTATAAAGAGAAACTAAAGTAGAAGGTGGAAGAATAGAACGAAGTTTAGATAGGACACCGGTATTACGAGAAACGAGTTTTGTGACCGTTAAAATATGGTCAGTCCAGCTGAGTTTATCATCGACAATGACACCCAAGAATTTCGTGGAGCGGACAATAGAAATAGGAGTATTGTCAATGTGGATGGAAGAATTTGAATGAAAACTATTGGATTTATTGAAGAAGATGCATTTATTTTAAAAGGATTCAAAGAAAGTTGATTAGATTTGAACCAGGATGAGACTTTGAGAAGCTCATTGTTGAGAGTGGAGACAAGACAGTTAAAGCTAAAATTAGAGAAGACAATAGTAGTGTCATCAGCAAACAAGAGAAAAGAAAGCAGGGAAGATGAATTATGTAAATCATTTACATAAATTAAGAAGAGAAGTGGCCCTAGGATAGATCCCTGGGGAACACCATGGCTAATATTGCTCTGAGTAGAGTTACAGTCACCAATATTGGTATATTGCAGACGGTTGTCCAAATAGTCCTTAAACCACTGAAGAGCGCACCCCTAACACCATAGAAGTTAAGTTTAGAAAGAAGAATTGAGTGATCAATAGTGTCAAAAGCCTTTGAAAGATCAATGAACACTCCAGCTGTATACAGCCGATCACACAAAGAACCAGAGATGAGATCAGTTAGGTGAATAAGAGCCATGTCGGTAGAGTGATTGCTACAAAAGCCAAACTGATTGTCAAAGAGAGTGTTGAAGTTAGAGAGAAATTTGGATAAGCGATTGTAAACAAGTCGTTCAAGTAGTTTAGAAAAGCTGGGGAGAACAGAAATAGGCCGATAGTTGTGAATGTCCTTGGGATCACCATTTTTAAGAACAGGAATGACCTTAGCAATCTTAAGGTATGAAGGAACAGAGCCTGTTACAAAAGAACGATTAAAGATATGGGCTAAGGGATGTGCAATAAGGGATATGACTGACCTGACAACAGAAGATCTTACTCCATCTAAGCCACAACTGGAGTCACTGCTGAGTTTACTAGCGATAACAATTATTTCAGAAGGATCAGTTGGAGACAGAAATAAGGAAGATGTGTTAGAATCGTGCAAGTAATCCATGAAGTGTGAGTGAGTCAGAGGAATTTTGGTTGCAAGCGATGCACCAATGTTCGTGAAATATGAATTGAAGGCATTGGCAATATCAGTAGGGTCTGAGAACACCTGTTTGCCATCTTGACACTCGTTAGGAACGTTGGGCCTTTTGTCTTTACCAAGAAGTTTGTTGATTTCCCGCCAAGTTCTCTTCATGTTGTTTTTACACTTGTCAAACTTATCGGAGTAGTAACTTTTCTTGGCTTGGCGAATTATAGAAGTCAGGCGGTTACGGTAGTTCTTAAAAAGTTGTTCGTTTCTCGTGGACGGATTGCGAAGGAAACGCCGATACAATCTGTTTTTTCTATTACAGGAAGTAATGATGGCCTGAGTAATCCAAGGTTGGTTCTTATGTCTGCCTTTCTTTATGGTAATGAAAGGAAAGTGATGATCATAGATGTCCGAAAAACGAGAAAGAAAGATATTATATGCAGATTGGGCTTCCTGACATTCATAGACTTCACCCCAGTCAGTAGATTCAATATCTACTGTAAAAGAATGCAATGTGTGGCCATTGATGTTCCTTGTAACAAAGGTGTTATGAGTAGGCGTAGAGTTGAGGAAACAAGAATCAGTGATTTGAAATAAGGGCAGATGATCAGAAATGTCAGTGTTGAGAATACCTGCACAAATATCTGCATCATTATTGGTTAGTAGGTTATCAATATGGGTGGAGCAGTGTGGAGTGATGCGTGTAGGTTGATCAATCAGAGGACGAAAGCCATAGGAATAAATAGTATTCACAAAGTCATCCGTGGGCTGATGCTCAGAACAATTCAGCAAATTAAGATTAAAGTCTCCCATTATATAACATAGCTTCTTCTCTTTAGCAATTGCGTTAAGACAGGCGTCAATTAGCTGTTGAAAGTTATCAAGATATGTACCAGGAGCCCTGTTTCCTACAATCAAATTAGACGAAGATTCACGTTCAATTTCAATGAACACAGACTCACAACCATCGAAAGGAGGCATGAGATCATGTCGAACACGAAATTTCAGAGAATCGTCTACAAACATTGCCGCCCAGCTTATGAGAACGTGATGAATGAACCAGTTTGTAATTGGGCATTGCTATATACGGAGGAGGGTTTTCTCTGAACCAGGTCTCACTGAAACCGTAAATAGAAAAAGGATGTGATAAGGTGGACAGATAATCCTGAATATCGTAGAAATGTCTACAGAGGCTCCTTGAATTCATATAAAATATAGAAAAATAACCTTGGATAGGAATGTCAAGAGCATTAAATCCTTCACTTTCTAAGTTATGACAAATACCATTATTAACAAGGGAATTATTATCAATCAGAAAACATCCCAGATAAACAAACAAAAGAACAACAAAAAACAATGAGAAAAGACAAACAAACTAAGAAAAGTAAATCAAGAAAACAAAGTATTAAATTGCAAAAAGAAAAATGGGATAACTATAAAAAAGAGTAAATGGGAGTCTAATAATACTGAAATACTGAACTGAAATATTCAGGCCTGCTTGAAGATAATGTCGTTTATAGAAGCGTAAAATACATTCAATTTGTAAACATTGAGTAAGATAACTTTATAAAATTAATGTAGTTTATTCAGTTGATAAACTGGTCTCGCCCTTATCGAACGTATAAATAAAACATTCTGTGTTTCGGCTTCAAATCTTCCCCTATTGGTTGAATCATTTATATTAACCCAAACAGTAGGAAGGCTTAATAAGGGGAGTATCAATTCCTACCTCCAGCTCTCCCAAGTTTTTTTTCACATTTCATAATTTTCTTCTTGTAGCCCCTTTATTACCAAGAGTGGCTTTTAGCCTTGAACTTGCATAATTTCTTTTTTTTAAAGATGATGGAGTTAAGGATATGTTGTGCTATGTAAATGAGGGTATTACTTTTCTTCATCATTAATATTGTATATTGAAACCAAGGATTTCTCATAAGTGAACTTAATCACTGTAGCTCGCAAGCCTGAGGAAACATGTAAACAAGGCTGCTTGCTATGTGAACCAGAAACTCTTCTGCGATAAGTGTTCTGGTTTTTTTTTGCGTGCACTAACAATCCTAGTACTCAGGGCCTACAGCTTAATGTCCCATCCGAAGTACAAAGCAATTATGGTAAAGTATCTTGCTCAAGGACACAAGTGTCAAGACCGGGACTTGATCCAACACTCTGCTGATCAGAAACACCAGAGCTTGAGTATGTGGTGCTCTTAACCACTCGGCCATGCACATTTGGTTTTTCATTTGATTTGATTTGCCTTTTTTATGTTTCCTCAGTGGCAATAGTCAATGCGTCACAGAACTCTAAGACTGTGTACATGCATGGGGAGACCCGCACCTTGAACAAAGTACTAGAGGCTGAGAATATATTTTACCTACCTCAGCCATGCCAGACACGTGACACCAGGATGACAGAGACAGATGGGCCGACAGAGACGGAGCAAGATATCATCAGAATTGAGGTGAGAATTGGCTTATAGTTGGGTGCTAATTGTTCTCTGAGCATGCACACATTTTCAAGAACAGTATTTAGGTTTTTTAACTTTTTATTCTGGTTGTGAAGCCAAGGATTGAAAAATAACAATAATAATAATAAAACAGTATTTATATAGCGCAATATGAATACAACATTCCTCAAAGCGCTTAACAGCAAAATGAAAAGCATTAATAAACAAAACACAGAGTATAATTCCCAATTAAAGCGAACTTAATCACTATACGGGCCAAGAACCCCATGGAAAGAAGACAAGGAAGTTTCAGTTTTAGATGTGGGAGGAAAACCCCCAGAGAATTGTTGTAGGGAAAATCCACGCATTTAGGTAGAGACTGAAAACCAAATCCATATAGTGCCTTTGGCGGGGTTTGAACCAGGGTCCAAGAGGTGGGAGGCGTTCAAGGAAAGACACCACTACGTCAACCCGACTGCCCAAGAGTGGATTTACATGGTGATTCTGCTGCTAGCATCTTGAAATAGTCTCCTATTACTGTAGACTGGTCCCCTGTCTTCATCAGTGAGGATAAAGACGTGCACTCAGCCTTGCTATCCATGGGCAGTGCACCATGTCGATACCTCTTGTCACTATAACCCCTGGTAGGGATACACTGAAAAACAATGCTGATTGGCTCCCAAAAGTGACTAATTTGCACGCAAACTTTTGAGCGCTTATGCCCGCAAGTATTTTGACACGAGCCCATTTCAAGTGAATGATGTTATTACATGATCACTCTAAATTGCATACAGTTAGACATGTCACAAGATCAAAGAAGAAAGAGAGGGGACCAGTTACTCTATAACTTGATGCCTCTTTTGCAGGCTACCATACTCTACGCGTGCATAGAGTGGATCGGCCAAAGGCCTAATTAAAATGTGCCATCTATTTGCACATTTAAATTAACCTATTTCAGGGGTTATGAGTGAGTGAGGCATGCTGGGAAAAAATTGAATGAGGTTGACGGGCACTGGTCGTACAAACACAATGGTTTCTATTGAGAGACGTATACAGAGAGACGTTCGTGGGTATACACATACAGCATTATTGCACGCAAAATATAAGTGGGTCAAATGTACATCATGCCACTAGTAGGTTCTAAAGGTCGGTTTATTGCGTTACCCACACGCCTCAAAGTGTGTTGCAGATGTTCAGGCTACTATTATTGGTGCAAAATGCTTTGATGGTCCAAAAACTTCTTGGAAGTTAAATTTGTGAAATTGTTATCAATATTTGTGGAATTGTTATCATTATTTGTGGAATTGTTATCGTTATTTGTGGAATTGTTATCGTTATTTGTGGAATTGTTATCGTTATTTTTGGAATTGTTATCGTTATTTGTGAAATTGTTATCGTTATTTGTAGATAACACCTTCAAGTAATCCAGAGGGTGATTCGTTGGTGCTTACTTTACCTGTGGATATCCACTGCAGTCCACATATTGAGGAACCAGACTCCCGAGGTATGTAGTGACTTAGTAGCACCAGGGGTGAGTTTCATAAAGCTGCTTTAAAGCACAATAAAAAAGCTAAGCAGAGCAAAATTATGCTTACCAGAATAAGGTAACCAGCCAAAATACCACATCATATGTACCATCTGTGACTGGTATCCTGCTAATTTTTGCTAAGCAGGAAATTGTTAAGCAACAGCAGGAAATTGTTAAGCACCATTTTCTGCTGAAGTAGCTCTATGAAACTGAGCCCAAGTGGCACTTCATTGATGCTTTACTTTATATTGATTCAAAGAGAGTAAAGCATACCAACAGTAGCAATTTTGTGTACAATTTTAAACGCTGTACGTTTGATTTAAACAGAGACAGCATGGTTTTAATGT
Organism: Plazaster borealis; assembly: GCA_021014325.1. Classification (NCBI taxonomy): domain Eukaryota; kingdom Metazoa; phylum Echinodermata; class Asteroidea; order Forcipulatida; family Labidiasteridae; genus Plazaster; species Plazaster borealis. The sequence goes on from CM037474.1 coordinate 23,400,884, forward strand.
AACTAAAGTTGTACTTTCTCTTAATTCAAAGACAGTAAGCATATACCAAAAGGAGTAGTACTGAGATAACTTCCAATGTCTATTTTAAAAAGATCTGAACCAAGGGAAGATTCAAATACTTTTTTTTCAAAGATGACTGTCAGACAGAAAGGAAGCTTTTAGATTCAAAATCTATTTGTGTCTAAAACCCTCCCACTGTCTGATATTCAGTATCATCCGCTGTGCTGTTGAGTGATGGCTGCACTATAGACGATGTGACCTCTGACGTCACTTGAAAACCATAACATGATGCGCGCATGTCGCCGGGCAAAACGTCATTCGTCATTGTCACAAAATTGCTGACTTTTTCCTGTATAGTAATGTGCCTTTAAGTTTCAGGTTATTCTTAACAGTTCCTTTGAGGTTGACATTGATTAGGTTTACTGGAGTGTAGAGGTTTATTCATTCCCTTGTTCTTTTATCATAGGTATTGCAGGTATATAGATGTTTTAGGTTATGTAACACTGGTCCAGGCAAGTCCAGGGAAGTTTTATATAAAGTGATAAGCATACTTCTTTTGTATGACCGGGTGCCAGTCAAATGAGTTTGCCAGGGCAAAGGTTAGATATGCAAAGTAGATATATGCAAAGTAGATATATGCAAAGTAGATAGCCAGAGCAACATTCCAAGTTTGGGGTGTTGGCCAGAGATATCCAGCAAGAGCTCAAAGAAGGTCATACGGCCCGGCCACTCTGCTTTTCACCTGATATTCGTGATTTGCCAGCAGCATCGAAATTAGAGTTGTGCTGGCAATTCTAAATGCATAGCTGAAATCTTGAGCCAGTAAATTAAAAGTGTATCCGGGGTGAAATGTCACCAAACTCAGAACCAGATATTCGGCGGGGCAGAACCACCATGGATTGACTATGGCAAAGAGTATCCGCCAATATGGCCAAGGGACGGCCGATATTGCCAGATTATGAAGTACGTCCAGTAGACGCATAGACGTCGAAGGGCCAGACAAGTTAAGTCGGCAGGACTGGACCAGGATGTAGAGTTAAAGGATGCGATGAGTTTACATTGAGGTAACCGTGTAAAGCCACAATTGGAGCAAGTGGACATTGGCTTTTATGCCTAGAAACAAGAACAGGATGGAGGGCCGCATAGTTGGCTAAGAACGTCGTTTGGTGCGGCAGGAGAACATATCAATAATCAAATCTAATCTAATCATTTATTGTTTAAAGTGCACCACATACAATTATCTCAGCACACTGTACACAGTGACAATAATAATTGAGATAAACTAAAAGTGTTGTTCACCAGGTTTTGGCAAAGCCGACATAGTTTCGGTGAATCAGTTAGTTAAGAAGTGATGAAGTGACAGGAAGAATTGTTGAAGTGAATATCATTGAAATGAAGTAGAATCCGAATTGAATTGAGTAGAATTTAGAACTGAATTATTGATCAACTGTAAATACATAATGTAAATAGTAATAACTACAAAGAAGGAGTCTGAAGCGTTTTGTTTTGGTGTTGTGATTTTGGGTTCCTTGGGAAATTCAGTGGGTGCTGACAATTTGGGGGCTTGTCCGGGAGTGATAAAAGGAACCGGATAAAAGTCACCACGCCTTATAATTCTTACTTTATAGACATATGTGTGTTTTGCATATTGTAACGTTTGGTGTTGATGTGTTCTTGAAACGGCCGAAGGTCTGGTTCACGTCACTCAGTTTTTCTTAGTTCTTTCTTTTTTTCCAGGTTGCTGGTGCGATCATGAATGTCAAGGAGTTATCAGAGTTAGGCAGAACGTCCTTTGAGCTTAGTGGGGATAGCTTATCTATCCTATCTGCATCGGTTTGAGATCTATGCAACTTGTCAGGGCTGGCCGCAGCAGGAATGGGCCATTATTCTTAGCGCCCTCTTAAGGGGAAAGGCATTAGATGTTTATGCACGGGTAGACCCAGGAGATGCTACGAACTATGAAGTGTTGAAGAGTGAGTTGTTTAAAAGGTATAGAATGACGGAGGAAGGATTTCGTCAGAGGTTTCGATCGGCTAAACCAGAATCAGGAGAAACCCCCACGCAGTTTGCAGTTAGGATAGAGAAGCTCCTAAGTAGGTGGGTAGAGTTAGCTAAGACCGAGAAGACATACATAGGTTAAAGTGACTTACTCCTTGGGGAGCAGTATATAAGAGGTTGTAGCAGGGAGTTGCAATTCTTCCTTAAGGAGAGGAAGCAACTGAAATTTAAAGGGTATGGCTAAACTAGCTGAGCAATACTCGGAGGCTCACAATGCTAACTTTGCATTTCAAGGACATCCAGGTCAGGGTCAGCAGAGGTGACAACCGCCTAGACAGCAACAACCAGTAAGCAACGGTGGTCAGAATAACAGTGGTAGAGGATATGTTACAGAAGGACAGCCTAGTACTAATCAGAACAGTTATAAACCAACTACCTCCAAGCCTCAAAACAGATTTAGGACAGCGACATGTTGTTTATGTCATAAAACAGGACATATCGCTAGGAATTGTAAACAAAGAGCGGAGTCTCAAGTTAAGGTAGCTAGTATGATTAATGATCAGGAGGGACAAAGTACATTTCGCCATCACATAGTGATGTCTATCAGAATGAAGAGAAGAAAAGTCAGGTTGACCAGAACCTACTTGTAGAAACGAGTGCATGCATGATAGGTGTCCCCAAGTTAGAGAAATGCTGTGTAAAAGGAGGTCATGTGACCTTGGATTGTGGGCACTTATTGCCACAAGTTAGTGCAGCATGTAGAGGGCAGGTCACAAGGCAGATGCCAGTAGCTACAGGTTTATTAGGAGATAGAGTAGTCACTGTACTCGGGGACAGTGGTTGTAGTGGTGTAGTCATTAGAAAGGAATTAGTATCATTGAATGAATTGTTTCACGGGACAAGGTAAAATGTGCGTATTAATTGATGGTACAGTAAGACAAGCACCTGTTGCTAAGGTTGTCATAAATTCACCTTACTTTGTTGGTCCAACTGAGGTTCTGTGTATGCAAGACCCCATCTATGATATTGTAATAGGTAATGTGAAGGGCGTCAGAGAACCAGGAGATCCTGATCCTGAGGGGAAGCTCAAGCCGATTACAAAACTGCAACCAGTGATACAAGCACAAGCTGTCCAAACTCAAGCACAGAAACAAATCATGGACAAACCACTTCAGAAGTTACGGGTTCCAGAGGGTATCCCAGAGGGATATGCTCAATAAGGTGTTACAGAGATTGAGAGATGCAAACCTCGCAGCAAAGCCAAGTGAATGCATGGTTGGATATGAGAAGGTTGAGTTTCTTGGGCATTTAGTGGGTAAAGGCCAGCTAGCACCAAACAAAGACATTCTGGACAAGATACAAGATGCCGCACAGCCTGCAACGAAGAAACAGCTCAGATTATTTCTTGGACTAGTGGGATACTATCGGAAGTTCATTGCAAATTTTGCTGCAATCGCCTGCCCATTGACAGCTAAGACAAAGAACAGAGAACCAAATAGAATTGAGTGGGGTGCAAGCCAAGAATTGGCATTCCAAACGCTGAAAGACAGACTGACAAGTGCAGCAATTTTCCATCTGCCAAACATGGACAAATTATTCATCCTTCGCACTGATGCGTCAGCAACGGGGATAGGAGCAGTTCTTCTTCAAGAGCATCATGGTGAGATATTTCCAGTTGCTTATGCTAGCAAGAGGCTTCTGCAAAGAGAAATCAACTACTCTGTGATTGAGAGAGAATGCTTGGCTGTAGTCTGGGGCATCAGGAAATTCCATAGTTACCTTTATGGTAAGATGTTTGTGCTGCAGACAGATCATGAGCCACTAGCGTACATGCAAAAGGCACGGGTGCAAACAGCCGAGTGATGAGATGGGCATTGTCTCTGCAGCCGTATAGAATCAAGATTGAAGCCATCAGGGGCTCAGAAAACGTTGGAGCCGACTACCTCAGTAGAAGTTAGAAAGTAGAGTAACATTTTTTTTAGATCAGTTTGAACGAAATCTGAGAGATTTCTCTTAAAGGAGGGGTAAATGTCCAAAAATTGCTGACTTTTTCCTGTATAGTAATGTGCCTTTAAGTTTCAGGTTATTCTTAACAGTTCCTTTGAGGTTGAAATTGATTAGTTTATTCATTCCCTTGTTCTTTTATCATAGGTATTGCAGGTATATTGATGTTTTAGGTTATGTAACACTGGTCCAGGCAAGTCCAGGGAAGTTTTATATAAAGTGATTAGCATACTTCTTTTGTATGACCGGGTGCCAGTCAAATGAGTTTGCCAGGGCAAAGGTTAGATATGCAAAGTAGATGTATGCAAAGTAGAAATATGCAAAGTAGATATATGCAAAGTAGATAGCCAGAGCAACATTCCAAGTTTGTGGTGTTGGCCAGAGATATCCAGCAAGAGCTCAAAGAAGGTCATACGGCCCGGCCACTCTGCTTTTCACCTGATATTTGTGATTTGCCAGCAGCATCGAAATTAGAGTTGCACCGGCATTTTTAAATGCATAGCTGAAATCTTGAGCCAGTAAATTAAAAGTGTATCTGGGTGAAATTGGTCACCAAACTCAGAACCAGATATTCGGTGGGGCAGAACCACCATGGATTGACTATGGCAAAGAGTATCCGCCAAGATGGCCAAGGGACAGCCGATATTGCCAGATTATGAAGTACATCCAGATCCAGTAGACGCATAGACGTCGAAGGGCCAGACAAGTTAAGTCGGCAGGACTGGACCAGGATGTAGAGTTAAAGGATGCGATGAGTTTACATTGAGGTAACCGTGTAAAGCCACAATTGGAGCAAGTGGACATTGGCTTTTATGCCTAGAAACAAGAACAGGATGGAGGGCCACATAGTTGGCTAAGAACGTCGTTTGGTGTGGCAGGAGAACATATCAATACTAATTGAGATAAACTGAAAGTGTTGTTCACCAGGTTTTGGCAAAGCCGACATAGTTCCAGTGAATCAGTTAGTTAAGAAGTGATGAAGTGACAGGAAGAATTGTTGAAGTGAATATCATTGAAATGAAGTAGAATCCGAATTGAATTCATATGAGAAATTGAGTAGAATTTAGAACTGAATTGTTGATCAATTGTAAATACATAATGTAAATAGTAATAACTACAAAGAAGAAATTCAGCGGGTGCTGACAGTCATGAAAGTACATGCAATCTTACCATTAGTACGCGTCTTTGTGCCCGGCGGAACATGAGTTGGACAGTGTTTTGTCAACAGAGGGCGGTTTGAGGGTGTCTAACCAGCATGCAATATGAAATCATTGGTTGATTGCACCTGTGCACAGTACAGATAAAGTGCACAAGTTAGTCCAAAGCACAGTTGTTCCACCATACACAACCCATGCAGTCGAATGGTTTCAAATGGTTTGGTCAACTTGCTGGAAAATGTAGGAGAGTTTTAATCATTTAAAATATAATCTCCGGTTGAAAAAAGCAAAATTGACTAGAGCGGGACTTGAACCTGCGAACTCCAGATTAATGTGCCAGCGCTCTACCAGGGGTCGATTGCACAAAACTCTTCCTAACTTAGGACTAGTCCTAGTTACTGGTCCTAACTTCAGATAAGACTAGTCTTATCTCTTTTTGAAATAGGCCCCAGCTGAGCTATCTTGCCCTCATGTTGGCAGTCTCCCTAAAATATATCTTTGTTCGAGGGTAACGGTCATTTAAAATATGCCATGTCTTTCAGCAGATGAGATGAATTCAGAAGAATGCACAGAGGAATGGGATGAATGGTTGGACTGTGATCTAGAGGAGGAAAAGGCGTGTGGGCGTGGCTCTCAGTTGAGAAGGGGGCGGTGTGGTTTCCAAACTTTGAGGCAAGAAAGGCCCTGTATGATCTGCGGTGAGTACTACAGAACAGTAATTACTACAGAATGTAACTAGAAACTCGGTTTTTGTTACATTACAAAAGAACAAGGTGTACGTGAATGATGTCATCAAATGATCATGTCATTTTACCTTTATGGCTTTTTAACAGTTTGTCCTTTCCACTTCTTGTTTGAACCCGAATACAAGGTCAATTTTGAATCACATCCAGTAATGTCGTTCAGTTTTTGAAGACCTGTCTGATGATGTATAAATTGTAAAAATCCAATGTGTGGTTTAGGTGTTATATGATTTGTTTTTTTTAATAAAACTTTGACTTTATGTAAATTTGACATCTGATGACGTCATCATGACGTCATGAAAACTGTGCCGTCTTCATATTTGTCCTACGTTTTATTGTCAAGGGTAAAATATCATGTCTGGTTACTAATGTTTTCCCCCCACTTTGTTGTTTGGTATTACATAGGATGTGACCCTCTTGAAGAACTCATCACTGACCCCGTGGTCCACATGACGGGCTGTTCATCGGATAACACCGTCATGCGTTGTCCTCAGGAGTGCGATGTAGAAGCATTTCATTTTGAGGAACATTCCTTCAGCTGTACCGACTCCTTGGACAATGTGGTTCAAAAGATGAAGTTGATTGAGGTCCATGATATCTGTATTTGTAATAGTTGCCTTACGCACAGAAAGTAGTAACATACTCTTCGTATCATTGGGACAGCACTTGCCAAACATTGGGACGTATTAAAGTGAGCTCATTTTTTTCCTTCACACATTTAAGCAAGCGGCCAATATTGGCAATAGACCTTGCAAGTCTTGCGCGTATTCAAACTTTTTGGGGACTACTTTGGTCCCACAAACATTGCGTTAATGCGTGAAGGAAACAAACACGGGCTCTTTAAAAGCACTGTACACGTTTGGTAATTACTCAAAATATATATTAGCATAAAAATTACTTGGTAACGAGCAACAGAGAGCTGTTGATAGTTTAAAACATTGTGAGAAACGACTCCCTCTGAAGTAAAGTAGTTTTTGAGAAAGAGGTAATTTCTCAATAAAATAATAAAAGACTTCTTGCAAGAAGCCTTTTATTCCTATCCGAAAGCACACAAATTTGTACAACAAGGGTGTTTTTTCTTTTATCATTTTCTTGCAACCTCAATGACCAATTGAGCCTAAATTTTCACAGGCTTGTTATTGTATGCATATATGCTGGGATACACCAAGTGAGAATACTGGTCTTTGACAATTACCAAACGTGTTCAGTGCCTTTAACGGGTCCCGATGTTCGAACACACAGGAGACTTGCACAGCCTATTGTCAAAGATCAGGGCCGAATTTCATAGAGCTGCTTAAGCACACAAGTAGCTAAGCACAATAAAAATATGCTTACCAGAATAAGATTACGAGCCATAATAGCATTCCACATGTACCGATTGTGACTGGTATCCTGCTTACTTTTGCCTAGCAGAAAATTTTTAAGCAATATTTGTTGCTCATATCTAATGACAAAATCTGAACAACAAAAATACTCATTACATGTTTGTAAAATCAGTTTTAGTTTTTATAATAAATACACAAATAATGTGTTAGCAAAATTAAAACTCTGGGACAAGGATGCTTGTTTGATCTTAACTTTTCAGAAACCACTTACGTGGATTCGCGATGGTCACACGGGCGTAAAATTAACGCTTGAAGCAGTTTATAGAGGATGCTGACGCCTCAACAACCATAGACTGAAATGAAAAGGCTTCGCGTTGCAATTACAGCATCTGGCGATTATCATTGCGCATCCAAAATAAGCGTTTACATAAGTTTTGTGATCGGAGGTGAGCACAAGATTCTTAATTTTTTGCAGCAACTGGAAGCTGAGGTCAAGTTTAATTCTCGGGTTTTCTTTGTTATATTGTTGAATTGATTTTACTTTCGTATTTTTTATCATAACATTCCCAACAACATATATATTTTTCATGGTCATAAAATAATTGACAAACAAGATCTTGCCCACGTAAATTTCCATATGGTTTGGACCACAAGGTCCCGGAAGTTCAAATATGCGCAAGACTTGCAGTCTATTGCGATAGGTCACTTCATGAAAACACTATGCTTCAATATGTCTGACAGATAGGTTACTTCGTGAAAACCCAAAAGTTGTACATGCGAGTTTGGAACCATGCCATAATATGTCAAAGTGGCCTATAAAAATGGCAAATCTGGTGAAATGTCATTCATACTAATTAGTGTAATTACAAAACTGTTACGTATTAGGTACTGAAGCGTGGTGAAAATGTTAACAGTAATGAGTATTTTCATAATTAAATTTGTATAAAAACCGCAATGCAATATTTTGTAATTTTTGACAGATAGATCACTTCATGGGTCCAGCGATGACTATGTCATCTGACGATTGTATTCTGAAATAATTTTATATATCAGTTTAAAATCTATCCAATAATTTATTTTCCTTACAAACGATGACCTCCTGATCAAGCTAGCATAACTTGAATTTTTGTTTTGCAATATGCTACTATTTTCTTGTATGATTAATGCTTATTTTGTTTGTAAAAATGACGTGCATAAGTCTTTTATATTGACCAGCCAATGACATAGCTTATGTTTGCAAACACAAATATCTTCAAAAGCAGACACAGTTAATAGCATGCAGTCTGCACTAATTCTAAAAGTAGAAGCTAGAAGTACCCGAATCTCAGACAAACGTGTCTAAATTCAATTTGCCCGCATACATGTCCAAGTTTGATGTTTACTCACAAATATACTATACTATTAGTGCAGTTTGGTGTGGCGATGATCAGTCCCCAATTTCATAGAGCTGCTTAACGGCCGATTTTTGTGCTTACTGCACAAGTTTTCAATTCATAGCGCTGCTAACTGTAAGCACACAAAAAAGCCATGCTAACCTTCCGGTGCTTACTGTATAAAAATGAATGACCTAACAATGCAAATTCATGGTGAAGGTGCAAGCTGGCCGCCTAATTTTCTTGCTAACCTGTGAAAAATGCTTACACTTAAGCAAAGTATTCTGCTATAGTTAGCACGAAAATTTGCTTATCGTTAAGCAGCGCTATGAAATTGGGCCGTGGTGATTGTCATCAGTGCTATTGACCATATTTGTTATGAGGGTGCTTTCATCAGGGAATATCTTGCATCACAATTACAGTTTCATCTAATTTTAATTGCCTGTATGTAGTTTTCTTGCTTCAATGACGAAATATATGAACATAATAATAACAAAAATGAAAAAAACCCACGTTTGTTTACTTGTTTTTCATCACTTGAAATTGGGTCCACATACGCCCTCACGCGGTCAAAAATACAGCGTATGGAGGAGCACAGTTCTGTTTTGATATGGTGTCAACCTCAAATTGGGATCAAATCTTCTGGCGACATTGGTTTGATTCAATTAGTTAACCCTCCTACTCTTGGTAACATTTTCCAGCAACTTGACTCTAATGGGACCAGTTACCTGCGCGGGTTGTGTATGGTGGAACAACTGCAAAGAGCTAAACTGCATGTAGGTGCCTTCACTGCACGATACAATACTGAAGGCTTTAAAATCTACCATTCAAAATCACAGTGGATATTATGGAGTGGTCAGACAGTAGGGGGGTTGATTAAGTACTGTGTGGATGCCTTCACCACTAGCCCTGGTAGGACGTCAGTCAGTGCCACTGCACTGACGTCCTGGGTATAAAGCTTCTTTACAATGCGAACACAAATTTGACCACAACATTTTCCTATTTTTACCTTATTTGAGAAGCTGGAATTCCGCTCATTTATTCTTGGTGACATTTACTACACTTTGGATGAGTTCACAACTAACAAATATATCCCTTGGTGAGATTATTTCCAAAAATATGTCGGAGTTCTGCACTAATTTTAACCATCATGTACATGTGTACCGCTCGACCGTGTAAAATCATATGCGCATGTGTGAAATGCATAGCAACCCAATGCGTATACAAAACTCGCACATGCACGTTAGCCTTTACAAGCTCTTGGTTTATGACGTGCAGTGATGGAGCCGTAAATGTCAATTTGTTTTCACAAATAATAACATCAAAGGAGAAAATTCAACAATTTTCAAACAGGCCTCCATGGAGTTCCGGCTACAAGGAACATGTGGGTAAAAGTTCAGCTTTCTCAATAAGGTAAAAATATGAAAAATTTGAAGTGTAAATTTTGTCGCAATGGTACGGGACCTTTATACCCTGGACTCCGTCGCGTTGATGCAACGGAGGAGTCCAACCTGGGGCCGATTTCACAAAGATCTAAGATTGATCGTAACTGCAAATCAATCGTAGTTGTCTAGTAAAGTGTGATGTCACAATACAAATCACTATGGCGATACTGAAAATTTGTCTTGCGATGAATTTTTTATCGCTTTGTGAAATCGGCTCCTGGGCTACCTTCACCACATGATATCATTCGCAGGCAGGAATAGTTGATCTATTATTCAACAACTGACTATTAGTGTTCATATCCACAAATTGTTCACAAATTTGATGCGTTGTATTAATTTCAAAGTGCCTGTTCATCTCTGTATACATTCTGTAAATCTTTTAATGGAGGTTAAACTATAATAAAATGTTTGAAAAATCATATGAAAGTGGGGCATTTTTGTCATGCCTTCATTCCACATTTTAAAAAGTACACAAACAGGACCATCCCTTAAACAGACCCTAGTTGATATCACATTATAACATAGCACCACGGTAAACAAGCAAAAGTTATTGTACTAGGATGCAAATCCCTGCATCCTTATTTAAGACATGACCTGAATCTCTAGGGTGGATTTCTCTTGCAGTATTTACACAGAATCTATCTAGGCCTATCAGTATCACTGAGATTGGGTGCGTTTGATAAGCTTACACGTGTAAGTAAAGCTTACACGAGCGTTCGATTAGCCATCACATGATACTCGTGTCTGCCACAACAGCCCTACTCCTAGAACTATGAGGTTCGTTTCGCTATCGTCTCCATAGCGAAACGAACCTCATAGTTCTAGGAGTACAACAGCCCCAGCTCGCGAGCGGGTCTGTGGCGGATGCCCGGGTGTAATGACGTAGTTTCCGGCTGCAGGCAAGATGGCGGGGGGACAAGTTGAATTCGACGCGAGTACAAATTACAAATTAATACACAGATTATCGCCTATGAACGATTATGGCAAATGGAAAGGAAATGTGTTTCCTGAAAAACAAACAGTTGGTGAATGTGTACAAGTTAAGAATGATATAATTAAATTGTGTCGTCACGGAAATCGACATTTTCCAATTGAGCAGACGGCGGAAATAACAGAGCTGTCTGTTTACACGCTGCTATGCAACAACCTTTGAGCTTAATTTTCCCAGAGTGCCAATTGAAAACACTGCAGCGTTTGATTAGCCTTGTTTTGTGGCTACCACGAGTGTAAGTCCCCGGTACACACGGGGAAGCTAATCAAACGCACCCAGAGTAAACTTGCAAGATATAATTCTATAACTTTAATGGCAGTTCATGTCTTTTAGAAAGTTGGATTGCAAAAGGCCTAAATCCTTTTTCAGATTCAAAGGTTTTTATCAATTTCTAATCAACGGGGGCATTTCAGACAAAATAATTTCACAGGATGCTTACTGCCATTACCATCTTTATAACAAGTAAGTCTTATTTCGGATAGAAGTTACACATTATTTTGGGGTCATTACCAAAGTATGTCCCTACTTTTAAAGTATATTTGTATGGCTGCAACTTACCTATGCTTAAAGTTACAGCTGCAAGGCTTTCTTCAGTCCCAACCAGGCAAAAACCTGCCGTAGAGCCCTTCACCAAATTTACTACCAGTTCCTCCTGCCTGCACATGGTCATTTGAATTTGGCTTGGGCCTCTGGGTTTAAGAGATGGACTGATGCACACCCTGCCGGGGGTGTTAATGATGTGAGGGGCAGACTGTACCAAAATAATCAGGAGGGGCAGAAAGAAGGCAGAGGGGCAAATTTTACAACAGGATGGGATTTGGATTTGCTGTTTTAATATCCCCTTAGTGCAGTGGCAAACGGTACCCAGACATTTTCATTTGGGTGGCAAACTGAGGGGGGAGACATAATTTTTAAATTTTATTTATCTATTTATTTATTTATTTATTTAATTATTTTATTTTTTATTTTAAAATATTTTTAAAATTATATTTATTTATTTATTTTCACCAACAATTTGAACTGGATTTAACGAAAAAGATAAATTAAGACAACTGAAACAAAGACAACACTTTCAAATAGTGGTACTGTTGTAGAAGCAAAAAGGTTTATTTTGGACATAAAAGATGTGAAAAAATAGCAAATATGGAAGTCACTGTTAAAGAGCATGCTAGTTCAATTAAGTACAAAAGGGTATTGAAAAATGGCACCAGGTATCAATTTATATACATTTTAAGACAGTTAAATTTAATATATTAGTACATTTAATAGTACCATTATTGCATATAGCTACATGTAAGTGGTCAAAAATTGTATCATTGAAAATTTTCGCCTCAACAAAAAAACCTGTTTTTTCTTAATTTGAGTAGAAAGGTAAAAAAAGAAAAATACAATAAATAACCTGTTTGAAAGATTGATAGTTTTCATCATTTGATTGATAGTTTTTCATCAATTGTTTCTCTTAAAAGATCAACAAGAACATTCCATAAGTATGTGTTTGGCAAGAATCCATTTGGATTTGGGAAAGCTTTAGTCTTTCTAATTTCCACCAGTCTGATTGAAACTTTTTTAAAGACAAAATAATGGATTATTTGATTTCTAATTCTTGATTCAAAGAGAGTTTTAAATAACACCCCATTACCCAGTTTTATGGTCAATTTTCCTGACTGATTAAAGGTATATTACAGAATTGGTAAGGATAAAAAACATCATTGTTTAACTTTAGTCTAAAAGCTTACTATTTATGAAGTTCACTAGAACCATTTTTTCTGTGAAATATTTCCTTCAGAAATGAAGTCCTATTCGAGAAAACTGTATCTGAAAACATAAATACAACGCAACAGCTGATTTCGGTTGTTACAACCAAAATGAAGGACAATGTGTTTACATGCTGAAAATTGTGCATGGTTTTTCACCATTTTCTCCTGACTCACACAAAGGATTAAGCCCAAATTCACAGGTTTGTTATTTCATGTGGTTGATCAAACAAAACATGAACACTGTCTGCGACTATTGAGTCAGAGCTTTACCAATCCTGTATAATACCTTTAACCTCACTGAGAAATGCAAAAGAATGAAATAAATGCATCATCATTGGCATATTTAAAGGAACGTTACAGAACTGGTAATTAACATTTTCTTTAAGATCACAGATTTACATGAAACTTACACGGTCTAATAATGATGATAGTAGAAAACACCCCTAGAAATATTTCTGTCTGAAATGCCATATTTGATGAGAAATAAATAAAACTAATTTCCGATTGGAGTTTATCGCTCATGAGCGTTTTATTCATGCATTGTATAACACATGCAAATGTGTAATCGGTTTTTCACTATTTTCTCGTGACCCAGATGGCCGATCAATCTCAAACTTCTACAGGTTTGTCAGTTTATGTTTATGGTGGATTATATAAAGTGCTGAACTGTTTTGTTAGCAATAAACAATTATGTAATGTTCCTTTAATAGATGTAATGATTGCATTGGGTATAAAGAATCATATTTTTTTTGACCCAGTACCAATGTGTGATCCAAGCACAGGATCCGAACTGACCTCATGTCACTGGGAAGCTCAGTGGTCTAGATTGGTCTAGATTTGCGAGGGTCATCAGTCCTAATCCCACCCTAATAGTATGCCTGTAGTTTTTTTCTCGCAGGACTTGGTGGAAAGCACTTTGTATACAATGCTTATCACACAATGGTGTACGTGAAAAAAACAAAAATAATATATGATTGTCAAATTATGTCTTAAAAAATACTTATAAAGATTTAAATCATTTTAAAATTAAGTCATCAAAAGTTCTGTGTAATAATTTATTTTTAAACTGAGCTGTTACTGTTAATTACAAGCACATGGAAACATTACAACCTGCAACACACCATACACCCATACACGTATAGTTGTGTAATAAGTTCAAACCAAATGTACACAGTTCTTACAAAGACACATGATAAACAAACAACCGAAAGCAACGTGTTGCACAACCTAAAAACATGTCCATGCAAAAATAGTGGTCTAAGTGGTTAAAACATTTGCTCTAGAATCTAGGGGTCGTGGGTTTCGAATCACACCCGAGTAGCTTGGGATTCTCCCCACTTCCCGCATGACTCGGAAGCACAGAGTATACAGTGCTTATCACACATCAGTGTAAGAGTACAATCAAAATTATGTGATTGTACTTTCTACATAACTCCTAAAAGTAATTGCATTGGGTGAACTGACCTTTTGTCAAAAGCAAGATAGGTGGGATAATAACGCATCTGAAAATTCAATCTAAACAAGTTGTTAATAGTAAAATTCTTAATCCTAAACATTGGAATGTGCAATTACAATAAAACAAACAGCACTGCAAACAGTTTTAAAAATTCTTTGAGGCTCTACTATACCAACTCTATGTTTGACCAACTGCCCATAGTTCTGCCTGATTTTGCAAGAACACTTCACAATTTATCAGAACCGTTGTTAGGTTGGACTAACTTGGTGGTCTGTATTGATTGCAGGTTTTATATATTTGCATATTAAATTTAGCAGGTTTTTATTAAAATTTCATTCATTTTAATATTAATACTGTCATGTGAAAATTTTCCTTTGCAATTTTTCAACACTTACAGGCAAGATCAGTCAATGTTTTGTAAGAACAGTTCACAACTTATCACAACCCTTGTTACTTTAAGCCTGAGTGGACTAGTTCGGTGGTATTTATTGATGGTAGGCATAACATAATATGCAAATTAAGTTCAACCGGTTTTCATTAAAATTTAATTCTCATTGAAGAATTAATACTGTAATTTGACAATTGTCATTTGCAATTTTTAAACAATTACACACGACAAATTAAAACAATCATATATATATTTATATATAAGACATAATTCTACATGTCTAATGGTTGATAGGAGCCTTCATATTGTTATTAGCCTCTTCTTGTCTTGATACAAAGAAAATACAACATACAGAACCCTTGTAACAATGTCACACGCCACTAATGTCTGGAACGCTCGCCCTATTGGGAGTAAATTGCACGTACAACTATGGTAAGTGTGTAAACGCTGTGTCACCTAAAATGCGCACTATACTGTATAACACAAAGGAACATTGACTCCCCAAAATGGCGCCATCAAGATTATTGAGATGATGACGTCAGGTGAACTGGGTTCATATGTAATGACGTAAATTACTTCTGCTTTGCCTTGCTGGGGTTCCAAACCCACTGACTCCCAAAATGGCGAGCGTGGCAGACACGTGTGACCTGGTTGGTGCAAGGGGTCAGTTGCTCGTGAACGCAGCATTAACGAAAAATCCTGTTTAAATAGGCCTACTGGCTTGCCACACAAACTATTCAAATGCATCACAAATATTAATCTCGCTAAAGAATCAAAATCATATCGTCTCCGTCAACTACAAATAAGTACCCCATGCCTATAAATAACAGAGACGGTATTCATACAGCTCCAAAAGTACTCAGAGGTTAATGGCTAATCAAATACAACTATATCATAATTTCTTCTAAATTTCAATTATACTTTATATAAAATATCTATACAGGCCTATAGTTGTATTATAATTTCTTTATAAAGTACTGTACCTATGTTTGGAAAGTTCGATGGCTCTTGATCCTACGCAAACCCGATAAGAAGAAAAATTAATCATTCAGTTAAAGATGGGTAAGGGGGGTACTCAGAACCCTTGCCCCTCCCCCAAATGAGATCGAAGAAAAAATAAACTATATAGGATTTGTTTGGTTTTTAAAATCAAAACATCTTTTGTTCATAACCTGTAAACTTATCAGACTGTATAATGCATAGATGTAGGATTCGGTACATCGACTAATACAATTAAACGTATTTATATGTCCAAAAAAAAAAATAATAATAATAAAAATAAAATAATAAAATCTTTGCACATTTCTTTGGAGTATTTACCAATCTATGACCCTACCTTTAATCTTCAACCCAAGTTGGACTGCTCCATTATTTTCTTTTTGCACTTCAACAATTCAATTTCCAAAATATTCAGTGTGATAAGAGTGATAGAAAAAAATTAAACACAATTTTTTTCAAAATAAGTTGTCACTTTCCATGTTTAGTTTCTCCTACACAGGACTACAACAATCAACAAGTTGGCAAGATCGTGAGAACTACTATATTTTTTTTAGAATTTAACA
Organism: Plazaster borealis; assembly: GCA_021014325.1. Classification (NCBI taxonomy): domain Eukaryota; kingdom Metazoa; phylum Echinodermata; class Asteroidea; order Forcipulatida; family Labidiasteridae; genus Plazaster; species Plazaster borealis. The sequence goes on from CM037474.1 coordinate 23,417,083, forward strand.
TTTTTATTATTTTCACTTTGGGTTTTAACTTGGCACTTTGTTTTCTGATTAGAAGTTAACTAAGCTTCAAAGTCATAATTTTTCCTGAATTTATCAGGCAAGGATGCCTCGTGAGTGACAGCCGTGAAATAATTAGTTATTTTATGACTTCATGTAATGTCTGATTGTCAACGTTTAAGAACCTCCAATCAACAAAACACTTAACTTCAAACTTGTTCCTTGAGATTTTGTAAGTAAAACATAGATTAATATAACTATAAGTAAACATTCTTAAGACATAAAGTACGCTAAAAATTCTAAAAATAAGAGTAGTCAATATTTACATTACAGCACATCAAGCTACACTGTTCTTCTTTATAATATTAGAACTATAATCAGTTCTAGAACTTTCTCCCCACCCCAACACAGCAGTCTAAGGCAGCTTAGGAATGCAAAGGTAACATCAAACACCTAGGTGAAGTGGAGCACATTATGGGTGCTTTTCAAACCCAAAGACAAAAGCTAAATGATCGACATAACAAGGATTTGAACACACAGTTTAATGACTAAAACACCCAAACTGGAGTGTGGTGCATAAGACTACCAGTACTTAACCAACCCCCCCCCCCCACAATTAATGATGAACAGCAATTTACGGCGGTTGAACATGCATAATAATTACAAAAACAATAATACAAATAATAATACGATTTGCGATTGAACAAAGAAAAATTTACTAGAGCGGAATTTGAATCAACGACCTCCGGATTATCGTGTCGGTGCTCTACCAACTGAGCTATCTAGCCCTATGTTGGCGGTCTCCCTATTTTGTCAAAAACAAAACCGGCGTGTTAATCCGGAGGTCGTTGGTTCAAATTCCGCTCTAGTCACTTTTCTTTCTTCAACCCCAAATCATTTAAAATTTACCCTGTCAGTTTCCCTGTGGTTTATTATTTGATAAAATAATAATACTAATACAATTCATATAGCGCCAAATTCTTTTGTTAAAAAGGTCACAGGCACTTTATAAAATTTCAAGTGCACATACAAGAAAAACTCAATAAAAGACATACATAAAAGGTGCATTCACTCGGTATCTGTGCATCAAATGTACATGTAATAACGGGTAGCTTACAAATCACTCAAAATGTCATGGTACTAAAAATGTGACCTTAAGCTATGCAACACAAGGTGAAAGAAGTGCTTACGCTTACCAGAATAATATTATCATCCTAATTAATCACCTCACGTGTACCATTCGTGGCTGGTTTCCTGCTTATTTTTTGCTCAGCAGAAATTTGTTAAGCGTTATTGTTGTATTTAGGCAGCTCTATAAAGCTGGGTCCAGGCATTGATATCAAGTTAATAAAAGGTAAGCTTTCAGATTAAAAACCACTTAATTGTATGGATTTTAATGAGTCGTGTACGAAACTTTTCACCTTGGCCCACTTTCATAAACCCTGTAAGCACAAAAACTTGCTTAGCACAGGAAAATCTTGCTTAGAAGAAACAGGTTACCAGCCAACATTCCATAAAGTTTACATTGTTGCGACAAGTGCCCTACTAATTTTTCGCAGAGCAAAGCAAAGAAATTTGTTAAGCAGTATTTTCTGCTAAACAGCTTTATGAAATTTGGCCACAAAACTCCCTTGAGTGATTTACTAGGATCCTTCCTCACTCTCAACAAAATCCACCTCTACATGGTAACCTCAAAACCTAACCTGTTGGACTCTGATTATTTTGGTAGTTGTATCAGTAGAGGTGGCCCTCTTAAAGGCACTGAACACGTTTGGAAATTGTCAAAGACCAGTGTTCTCACTTGGTGTATCCCAACATATGCATAAAATAACAAGCCGGTGAAAATTTGGGCTCAAGTGGTCATCAAAGTTGCAAGAAAATGATGAAAAAAAACCCAACCTTGTTGTACAAATTTGTGTGCTTTCAGATTAGGAATAAAAACTTCTTGCAAGAAGTTTTTATTATTTTAGTGAGAAATTACCTCTTTCTCAAAAACTACGTTACCTCAGAGGGAGTCGTTACCTACAATGTTTTATACTATCAACAGCTCTCCGTTGCTTGTTACCATAAATGCTAGTATTTGTTTTGAGTCATTACCAAACGTGTACGATGCCTTTCATGTGAACCTACCAACAGCAATGATGCTTTTCGATGACCTGCGGATAGTTGGTATTGGCTTGAATCAGCTTTACCGAGATTCTCAAAATGTTGTACAATGGAAACGAACAATTAACGTGTAGTCACTGAGCAACGCAAGTGCTCTGCACGCGCAATTAACGTGTAGTCACTGAGCAACGCAAGTGCTATGCACGTGCAGGATGATGATGATGATGGTGATGGGGGGTTGGGGATGGTTAGAGTTAAAGGTCTACTGTTGGGGGAAGGGGATGTCTCTATTGACCAGCGACTTAAGACAATCAACAGTGGCCAGTGGCTGGTGGAAATTGTCCACTACTTACTCATCTTGTAAGATACTTTCCACTTGTTCAAGCTCGTAGGATAGATTCTCTTGCTCACAGACATCATCTTCTTCCATGGCCTTTAGAAGCTAAAAGAAAGGAGGCAGACATTTGAGGTTACACAGAGCTTGTTTAAATATAAAGAAACACCTTTTTCTATGGATGTCATTACTTATATATTCATGAGCTATTCCAGAGAACAATTGTTATGGGACAGGGTCTGCTAAAGGAATGACAAATATGTGTTCCTTCTAATGTCAAATTCACTCATGATTATATATTATGTAACTGTAACACATGTGACGTCACGTTGAGAATCCAGCCATATGTCAGCAAATGACCAATATGTGGGCGTTCCTATTATTTTTAAAGAAAATAAATCATTTAAAAATGCACAGGAATGTACAAAACATTATTTTCCAACTGAATTATTGTATAAAAATTACAAGGTGTAAGCATCATTACTTTGTATTTCAGCAAACCTTTAAAGCATTGAATGTAAAATTCAGTTTTGTAATGCATTCTTTTTTCCAAATTGAAAGTCTCTAACCTCACGTTTTAAAATGCAGTTTTTCTTCTACTCGGTCATAGCGAAATTTGAAATATGACATTATCGAACATCAACACAACGAGGATTTGCTGTGCCCGTCAAAAAGGTGAAATCTAATGCTGTTTTGATTGAATATCATCAACATTAATTAGGAATGAACTAAAAATTCTCCGTACAAAAATGTACAGACCGTATACTTGCAATGTGACGTCATAGAATGTTTATGAATAAAAAAAATTAAAAAGGAAATTGATGGGTATAAAACACAGTGGCATTTTACACAATTTAAACTGAGGTGAGAGACTTCTTAGTTTTGTCCCCATTTTCATGAGGACTCTATCTGTTGGAAAATGGGTGCATCACAAAACTGAATTTGACCTTGGAGCCCCTCTTTAACTTGCTTCTGACTAATAATGCCAAGACTATACATACAAGCCGTAGATGCAAAGTAACAGAGGGAAAGTAGATTGAAGGATGAACTTACTATGTCTTTGTTGCGATTGGCGAACTCGTACAGCTGCAGTAAAGTACTGAGTTTGCTGAACAAACCTGTAAAGTTCTGTCAATTAAATACAGAAAAATCACTGATTAAAAGTCACCTGCTCAAAAGAAGCCTTCATGGGTGTGTATGGGTAAAGTTTTAAAGAGAAATTATCGCCAGATTTATTTATTTCTTAATTCACTACAGAATAATTGGTCAAATAATATTAATTCATGTTACAAATTAATTTAAAGAAATAAATAGTGGAACACTAGTGCTGAGAGACCACACGTTACTAAAAATTTGAGTTATATTCCCATTTGAGGCATACATACAATTCTTTGGAATGAAATAATTTCTGAAATATGTTTTTTTCAGGAGAGGTAAAGAGAACACTTAGACATTTGATTTGCCAAGAAACCGGCAAATCAAAAGAAAGAGATTTAGGTTCTTCCACTGAGCATCTTTTTACTAAAGAGTAAAAGTTCTTTGTTTAAAGTAATTTTCTTTAGTGAAACAATAAATAAATGGACCTAAAGACAGTGCATACAAGTATTGCATGCTACAAGTGGAATACTACATCTAGCTTCAAATTCCGGGAACATTCTATTTTTACTGAGGTGAAGCCAATAGAAAAATGGAATGCACTAGAGATCACCAGGGTGGCAAGTTTTGACTGTTCCACAAATGACAGAAACGCCCAATTTCATAGAGCTACTTTAAGCTGATTGCTTAACAATTCTCTGCTAAGCAAAAATTAGCAGGATGCCAGTCACAGATGGTACATGCAAAATGTTATTTTGGCTGGTAACCTTAAGGTAAGCATAACTCTGTTGTGCTTGTTGGCTACTTTTTCTGCTTAAGCAGCTCTATGAAATTGGGACCTGGTGTCAGATCATTTAGTGACTGAAACAGAAAGAGCATAAAGTTGTAGTCCGATCTAAAACTATCTGGGGATCAAAGTAGCTCACAAGAAAGTGGTGGTTCTGAATAAAGAACTGGTGGTTCTGAATAAAGAACTGGCGGTTCTGAATAAAGAACTGGTGGTTCTGAATAAAGAACTGGTGGTTCTGAATAAAGAACTGGTGGTTCTGAATAAAGAACTGGTGGTTCTGAATAAAGAACTGGTGGTTCTGAATAAAGAACTGGTGGTTCTGAATAAAGAACTGGTGGTTCTGAATAAAGAACTGGTGGTTCTGAATAAATAACTGGCGGTTCTGAATAAAGAACTGGCGGTTCTGAATAAAGAACTGGCGGTTCTGAATAAAGAACTGGCGGTTCTGAATAAAGAACTGGTGGTTCTGAATAAAGAACTGGTGGTTCTGAATAAAGAACTGGTGGTTCTGAATAAAGAACTGGTGGTTCTGAATAAAGAACTGGTGGTTCTGAATAAAGAACTGGTGGTTCTGAATAAAGAACTGGTGGTTCTGAATAAAGAACTGGTGGTTCTGAATAAAGAACTGGTGGTTCTGAATAAAGAACTGGTGGTTCTGAATGAAGAACTGGTGGTTCTGAATAAAGAACTGGTGGTTCTGAATAAAGAACTGGTGGTTCTGAATAAAGAACCGGTGGTTCTGAATAAAGAACCGGTGGTTCTGAATAAAGAACCGGGGTTCTGAATAAAGAACAGGTGGTTCTGAATAAAGAACTGGTGGTTCTGAATGAAGAACTGGCGGTTCTAAATAAAGAACTGGTGGTTCTGAATAAAGAACTGGTGGTTCTGAATAAAAAACTGGGGATGAGACAGGTCTCTGAAATGAAACAGTCTCATTTTAGACTCTTTTGGAATCTCTAGTTCTCTTTGTAAACTAACCTGGCACGTCTTATCAAACTCCTTTTGTAGGTCACTGGCTTCAATTCTGTCCATGTCGGCAATGCCTTGGTAGTATGACTCAACCTGACCGCGGTATCTATTCACTTCACGGTTATACAGAAGCTTATTGACTGAGGATTCCTGTGAGAGAAACATTACAAACAAGAATAATAAAAAACAAAAACAACAACAACAAAACACAAACCAACCATAAAAGAAGAAGCCAAAATGGTTGGGACACTTGACAAGAAACATACCCTCCCTGTCCCCCTGCTGCTCCCAAACAATGATACCTCATGCTGGAGCGAAGACCGCGCAATGAGAGCCAAAATTCACCAGGAGCCGGGGGATGGTGGTGGGCAGCAATTGGTTGAGATTGTAGCCCCATCATTAAAGAAGTCACGGTTCATACATCATCATGTCAGAGCTAGAACGTTGTATCTCCTAAAATAGCACTTACATTACGCGCCAGTTTGAAATTGTCAAATAGTTGTATCTCGCTTAAAATAGTCTGGATGTACACAAAAAGCAAGTACACGCCGAGAACCGACTATTTTGCACGGAGCATTTTGATGTGAGATACATCGGTTTTTTTTAAATTTACGTTTTTGCACTGATGCGGCGACATCACTGTATCTTGTTTTCCACCATCTTACATCATATCACAGTTCAAAAGAAAAGTGCCTGAATATTGTATTTTCCTCCAACGTTAATTTTCTTTTTCTTTAACCTGTGACGTATCACATGTTTTTTTGTATTTCTTTTACAAAAGAGCCACAGAGCCACAGACTTCCTGCGTACACAGCTCAATTGAAAAAAACATTAAATCTTACATTTTATTGAGATTGCACTGTCTGATTTCTAACACATCTCAAAACTTGTTCAGCTGTTATTTGTATAACTCTGGAAATTACATGGAAATCATGACACAAAATGTAAAATTTCCCACTTGGCTAGTATCTTGCCTGCCAGAAAGGCTCTGGAATTTAAAAGGTCACTCAATTTGTAAACAAAGGTTACATGGTCTATATACTTCCCACTGTAAACTTCACCTTGAGTGGCCTTCTGACCCAAGTTGTATTGCGGCACCTTTCATTTAAAAAAATGTTTATCTTACAGTTACTTACCCATCCCAGCTGATGGTCAGACTTATTGCATGCATCATAGAAGGCTTGACCTACGACCCCTAGGCTGGACTCAACAGATGGTGTAGGTCTGATGTCAAAGATGTAGTTGGGGTGGGTGATACTGCTCACCCAAAAACGCAACGGAAACCTGAACAAAAGAGAGGAACAAGAAGCATAAAAAACGGAATGACTTCTTTACATACTGCCAGTCACTCAACATATGACCACCTTGAACAATATATCGTTGTTTCTCTCGATTTTGCAAAAACGTATCTCCCACGAAAATGCTCCATGCAAAAACATTGTATCTAGACGCATACTTGTTTTGCGTGTACATTTGGGCTATCTTAAGCGAGATACAACGTTTTGACACTTTCGAAAAAACCCGCGTAATGTAAGTGTTGTTTTTGCACTGACATGACAATATCCTCTTTTTACAATACATACATATCCCCGGTGAGTTCAGAGGTTCAATCTCAAGAAATCAATAAGTTATTTCTTCACCCATCAGTTTTGCAAGTATATCAGGAAATCAGAGAAGATACAATCTTGTTGTATTTTGAAATAGGGTCATTACAGAAAGGCCTTGGGGCATGGCGGTTGTTCATGGCGGTTGCTGAATCATTCTGCATTAAGAAGTAACTATAAATAGCAGTAAACGTGCGGGTACAACCATGTGTAAAATCTCTTTTGGGAGGAGTGTTGGCTCTGAAAAGAGCCGGTTTCGAACTCTGCTCGTCTTCAGGAGCAGAGTATACTGTTCAAAACGTCGAGACCAGCTCTTTTCAGAGCCAACATTCCTCCCAAAAGAGATTTTACACATGGATGTACCCGCAAGTTTACTACTATTTATAGTAACGTCTTACTTTCAACACCATGCAAAGCTTCAAACACCACTTACATTCTGCATTAATTTCCTCTGCTTACAAAATGAGACCAGGGCCCAATATCATAGAGCTGCTTAATCACAAAAAGCAGCTAAGCACAACAAAATTATGCTTACCAATGGTTACCAGCCAAAATGCCATTTCTCATGTACAATCTGTGACTAGCATCCTGCTAATTTTTGCTTAGCAGAAACTTTTTAAGCAATATTTTCTGCCTAAGTAGCTCTATGAAATTGAGCCCAGACACCTATTCTAAATTAAAGCACGCAGCCAACATTGGTAATTTTCAAAGACCATGTTTCCGCTCTTTGTGTGACCCAACATAAACATGAAATAACAATCACTGTTTTCAAACAAGGCATTTCGGTCTTGCAAGATCAAAACTAATTAGTTTACTCATTTCTCAAAAACCATAGCATTTCAGGCAAAAATATTTGAAGTGAAGTTTTCAACCATAGCAATCTTTACACCATGTAAGTCATGTTTAAATCTGTGAACTTTTTATTTTCAATATTACCAATGATATGCTCGTGCTTCAACAGAAAAAAACGACCCCAAAAACAGTACCCAGTACAACTTTCTTTTATGTTTTAATTCTTTAAAGATCCAATGTTATGCACATGCTTTAACAGAAAAACAAAACAAAAACCAGTTGCCAGTCAAACTTTCTTGTATGCAACGTGGCAGATAGCAGTGCCATTCAGCGATGACGGCAACTAAAATGGCCCAAAACCATTCCCCTTTTTTGATTCATAATCAGAACTTAATATTCTAAATACATACGTGTTACTCTTCCAGATGTGCACAATGTCTGGATCTTCCATTTCATGACGACTGGCTTGACTGTCAAAGAAATCAAAGAGATACTTGATGGCCAGGGGGGTGCTCTCCACTGTCAGAATAGCTTGGAACATTTTATCCACATATTCCTGGATGATACCCTGGGAAAGGTCAAAGGTCAAAGGTGAAATACATTAAGAAAAGCATTTGAATAGATGGATGTCGTGACAGTGGGCTCGATTTCACAAAACACTAAGATTCATCTTACGATTCAAAGTCCCATTCAAACAACACCTTGTCTCCCATAATTAAAAAACTTATACCAAATCACTGCTGCATTTACTTTGTATGCCAGGGCACATACCATTCCCATTCGCATAACAATGTGTAAAATATTTCACAGCGGGTGTGTGTGTGTGGGTAGGTATCCACATTCAAACCGTGGACCTATAACAAAAGGGATAATAGGTCCACGGTTGCTATCACAAAGGAAATCATTGTGGTCCACGGTTGCTAACACAAAGAGTTGAACAAAGGAGGGTCCACGATTGCCGGTGTTTACACACGTGTGTGTGTGCGTGCGCGGGCCCGCCGTGTTGTGTGTACAGAGCTTGCGTCCTATTTTGTATACTTAGTTTTCATTATGTTGCAACAGCTAATTCTATTTTCTTACTTTCCATCCTATGTGGTGCTTTTTGTTTTGTCAAAGGCATCATAGTCTGCAAGCTTTTGCTTTTATGGGTCATGCCTCCATACAGAAATATATCACCTCTGTATCAGGTTGTATATTTTGATTTATGTACGACAATAAATCTTGATGAATGATAAAAAAAGAAAAAGATGAGTTTGTATTGACGTCACACTTTGCTAAACAATTAAGATTGGTACACAACTTTAGACCAATCTTAGCTCTTTGTGAAATTGATGAAACCCGGAAAACTTTGACCTAATGAGAGAAAATCGAGGAGGAGGGGCAATGGGTGAGAAGGGGGCCAGGTGAGGAAGGTTCAGAAATATATTTATCTAGAAACCCCAGTTTGATTACTTGTGAAATTAACACCCACATTCTGTCACGCATAATCCTTTCAGTCACAAATTTAATCCAATCTAAACTTGGATTACCACATTTTATCCATTAAAGATAAAATGCTTTATACACAGGGTGAACTTGTATGTGTTTCTACCCGCACGCTATGTATGCTGCACAGTGCAGATAAAATTGTACAAGCTTAAAGGGTATTTACTGTTCGGGATGCCGTGCGTAGCGTACGTGCATTAATGTTTGGAAACTTAGGTAATTTTGTTTTCGCTGGCAAATTGTTTACATTGCTTTGTTTTACAGTCCTCTTTATGCAACAACTGTTGTTTGGGTACACAGCTAGCCAATAGGGTGTGTGGTGTGACAACATTGAGCCAATGGATGCTATCCTTGCGTTGTTAGGGACGCTACCATGAGCGCGGGTTAGGCTGTCCTGATTTAAGGCCACAATGTCACTGCCTTTCAACGTGAACTGGCATTTTCAAAATATTATTTGTCTGCTAGTTTTATTCGAATCTGTGTATAAATCACAATTTAACAAATACAAATGACATTAATATGTGTTGTGTGACTTTAATATTCATAATTTCTGGAAGAACATAGTTTTCAGAATCTATTTCAAGCAGTTGTAGTCAAATTTACTAAGACAAAATCAGAAAATGTTGGTTGCAAAAAAACAAACTCTTATTGTCATTTTCTTTGACATCTTATTGTGGTCTTATTATTAATTCTTTGGACAATACAATATTATGAGCAGAGGCCGTCCAAGGAAAGGCAAAAGTAATAAACAAAAACTGTCATCAAAAAAGACGTACCCTCCCAGATTTGCCCTCCTTGTCATGGTTTAACACTCTCATTCTCCATTTATTTTAGCAATAAATTGATCATATGGACACATTATTTGTTAACTCATTTTTTTGCAAATGGCGACCCCTCATAAAACAGGTCACAATAGCACCCTCAAGAGTCCGCTTTCCCATTCTGAAAACTGTGTGGCCGTGCGATCTTTATTTTTCGTTCTACAACTATTTTTCTGCTAGCGACCAGTCGGCGTGTGAAACAGTTAACAAACTAACAATTGTAAATCCCCGAGAACGGGGTTACTGTGTTACCAACCTCATCCACTCGCACACACATACCTTCATTGTGAGCAGACGAGGGAAAGTAATATCTCTGCTCTTCATGTTTCTTTTGAGAGCTACTTCCTTTTGCCGTTTCTTCTTCTGTTTCTCGGACTCCTCAAATTCATCTTGAGGTCTTTCCTGCAACATCAAATCAGAATATTGCATCCTGTTAATAAGGAGGAACATCGTTGGTTTTGGTTTTATTCCAATCTTTTTGATTTTTTTAAATCGATAGGTACATTTCTTCTAGTCTTCTAGCTTTCAGGAAAATATTTCTAAAGGGATGGTACGCTGCTGGTTTGTGGTAAAGTACATGCATTCCATTCTTCCAATTTTCAAGAAAAAATCCCAGATACATTTGCCAATAGCGATCACAAACAGCGGCAAGATTTTACCCCTACTACTCAAACAAGAGGGTCAATGAAAAGGTATCAGACCAAATTGATATTTTCCAATGTTTCCCATGTTAATGTATTGCGTGGACGTCACAGCGAGACTAATTCAATCACAGGACAAGAGCTGGAGTTATGTGCACACTTCTACTTAAGAAATAAGAACTGTAAAAAAGGACCAACAATAGGGTTCGGTGATGGTCAAATGGTATGAAACAGATTATTGTGGACTGCCATAAGTCTATTTCATACACAGGTTTTTTTTTTAAAGTCAAGCTGGCAACTTATTCAGTCATAGCAGTGGGGCTCTCTCCGGTCACGCCCCGGCAAAACCTACACAGCCGGCCCTCCACCAAATTTACAAGCACAACCTTTCTCAAGCACAACCTTTCTCAAGCACAGCACCCAGCACATGGCTTTTTGAAAAGGCCTCCACACACCAAGTGAATAAAAGAAAAGAACAATACCTGGGCTGGACTGATCCACATCCTGCCAAGGTGTGTGAATGATGTGAGGGGCAGGCTGAACCAAAAATATTGGAGGGTTAGAAAAAGAAAGCCTGAGGGGCAAAATTTACTACATTAACATAGAATGTACAATTCCAAAAACAAAACAATGTTTTTCTGTTTCTTAATCATTTTCCTGAACATTTTTTTCCTGAAAATATGAGTCAAAAAATCAACAAGATTAGCCAATGTCTGGACGTACGGTGATGAGTATACAGAAATGAATGGTCTCTAAAGGGTTAAGTAGCTCTGTGAAATTGGGCCCTGGATAGAGAAGACTTCTGGTCCTAGAATTCTGCAACTTGGCCGAGTTGTCAAGCGCACTGGACTCAAGCTCTGGTGTTTCTGATCAGCAGAGTTTGGGTTCAAGTCCCGGTCTTGACACTTGTGTCCTCAAGCAAGAAACTTAACCATTATTGCTTCATCCTTCGGATGGGACATCAAGCCGTACGTCTCATGTGTTGTGCAGATTGCGCCACAACATTATTGTAAACTTAAACATGTTTCCTTAAAGGCACTGAACACGTTTGGAAATTGTCAAAGACCAGTGTTCTCACTTGGTGTATCCCAACACTATGCATAAAATAACAAGCCTGTGAAAATTTGGGCTCAATTGGTCATCGAAGTTGCAAGAAAATGATGAAAGAAAAAACACCCTTGTTGTACACATTTATGGGCTTTCAGATAGGAATAAAAACTTCTTGCAAGAAGTTTTTATTATTTTAGTGAGAAATTACCTCTTTCTCAAAAACTACGTTACTTCAGAGGAAGTCGTTTCCTACAATGGTATACTATCAACAGCTCTCCTTTGCTTGTTACCAAGTAAGTTTTTTATGCTAATATTTGTTTTTGAGTCATTACCAAATGTGTCTGATACCTTTAAGTAAGACACTTAAACAATATTGCTTTGACCTTCAGATGGGACGTAAAGCAGTTGGTCCTGTGTGTTGTGTAATGCACGTAAAAGAACCCAGCTACGAGAAGGTGTTTGCCCCGGTGTTTCTGGCAGTGGTTGCTGATTGCGCCGTAGCACATTGTAACCCCTTACAAGGTGTTACATAAAATAGGTCTCATAATTCAAAAACTTCAAAAACCTGTTTTGAAATATATAATGATAAGCGCTTTGAGACGTCCGTAGATAAAGCGCTATATCAAAACTAGTTTATTATTACTAACTGGTGTACCTCAGAGCAAGGTGCTTACCAAATGCCAGAGAACCGTCCCATCTTCCTGTTCAGTATCTCGAGGAAAACAGTTTGCATCATTTGGTCCATAACCTTAAGAAAAATTTGAAAGGAATTACTTGTTAAAAAAAAGTATTGGAGTTTGTGTATCACATTCACTTTTTAAAACTATAATGTATACTTTTAAATAGATGAAGCTGGAAGGTCCTAAGTGACTAGCACTTTAACCTGTGAAGACACCTAGGCCCAAATCCATGGCTCTGCTTACTGCAGAATTCTGCACTTATGGTCCATAGAATCCCGGGGTAAGCAGAGCCATGACATTTGGCCCATGTATAGAGAAGATGATGAAGAAATGACATTTTAGATGTGGGAGGAAAACCCCAAACAGGGAAAAGCCGCACGATAAGGTATGAAAGGATGAAAACCCAATCCAAGGTTACAGTACAGGATTCGAATCGAGGTGAAAGGCAAGGAAGAAATCACCAAGCCAACCTGAGTGACCATTATGAGGGCCTTTATTCATTATTCTTCTTCTTCTTCTTCTTCTTCTTCTTATTATTATTATTTATTCGGTCACAAATTTCAACACACATAAAAGAATAAGAGAAAATAACATATGCAACCACACCCAAAACACACAAAACCCCCCAATTGTAAACCAGAAATTGGTCAAGGAGTATTAATGCAACACAATAATTAATGATAGAGATAGCCTGTCTGATAGATAAAACAAGGTAGGTACCAGTAGTGGTTGCACTTTAAGACTATAACTAATTACATAAAAATCTGCATGAGCTTTCGTAGCAACTACATAAAGATTGATCTGATGAAGTAGTTGTTTCTATGAAAGCTCATGCAGTTTTTTTATGTAATTAGTTAGTCTTTAAGTGCTACCACTACCTTTCCTTGTTTTAACAAAATATTTATAAATCATGGCAAGAAAAAACAAAAACAAATGAAATCTGAACACAAACCACACCATATCATAAAAGATGGCCCTGTGGGCTTGATTTCACAAAGTACTAACATTCATCTTAAGATGAGTTGTCAGTATTGCCAAAGTGATTTTCATTGTGACATCATTGTGATTTTCATTGTGACATCACACTTTGCTTAGCAACTAAGACGGACAGAGCAATCCTACACTGCTAAAAATGGTATTCTTGAAATAAGAAAACAGATCTTATTTCAAGAAAACAATTATTGTGTCACTCCCTAGAACATTTTTACAATAAGATTTTTTGGAGAGACACAAGAAATTTTTTCTTGAAATAAGATTGTTTCTCATTTCAAGAATACAATTTTTAGCAGGTAGATGTTACTTTCCAAATGCCACGGGTCGATTGCTACTCGTGAAAAAGGATCAGCAGTGTAGCTCTTTGTGAAATCCGCCCATTCATGAAAGTGAACCTAATCACTGTGACTCGAAAGCCTACCAATCCAATCTCAAAATGGGAAATGAATCCTAAACAAATACATACATAACAATAAAAGACAAACTTTGAAAATCAATGTTTTATAATAAAATCAACATATTTGAACACCACTGTAAATGACAAGAACATAAGCATATTTGAGTCAAACAATTTCAGGAGGATTATGAAATTGAAACCAGCGTTAACATCAACAGTCAGCCTCATATTTGATCTAATTTTGAGCTTTATTTTTGAATGTTGACACTTTTTGTATAAAAGGCTCTTGGTTGACAATTTGTGATTTACCTGAAGTAGCTTCATTGATGGAGGTATGGAGTGTCTCCTTGGGGACAAGGGCCATAAGTGAATTATCCGGAATCTACAAGAGAAGAACACAATACGTAAGTAGGATTTTGAAACCTTGCATGGCGGAGACACCATGTCAAACTAAACTCTCTCTATGAGCTGTGGTGGTTCTGAAAAGAACCGTTGGTTTAACAACTCAACGTTTCGATCAGTGTGCTCTGATCATCTTCAGTAGAATGCTAAGCCCACCTGGCAGTTAAACCTCTTCTTTAGTACTTAAGCAGCATACAGCAACAGAGTCCAGCATTCTCCCGCTGAAGACGATCAGAGCACACTGATCCAAACGTCGAGTTGTTCAACCAAAGGTTCTTCTCAGAACCACGACAGCTCATAGAGAGAGTTTAATTACACATTACAAAAAGTTTGTATGTCGCAAGTCTCACCTTCAGTCATGTTAGACTTTTTGTATTATTGACAATGTGCATGTAAAGTTTGGAGCCTGTCTATTTTGTGCGCGCATCCATCACGTGAAACTCCACATTGGAATCCAGACCGTGATTTGCTTTCAAAATAAATTTTGATTAAGGTGTAAAGGCGGGTGTATTAGTTTAACCAAACAACAAACTGTCTTAAGGATCAAGAACAAGGAACTTGTATGATATTTTGTATATTCGGATCGTTTGTAACTTCAAAGGCGCTCTATTATAGCAGTATCGACTTTCAGCATACCATGCAAGGTAACCGTCCATTGGAAAAGCGTTAGAGGTCATGATACCTTGAATTACTGTATCAGCTTTATAAAGGTGGGTGTTTTTTCAATAAACATTGATACAAAAGTATTACATATAGTAAGATTGAGGTTTTCTTCTAATGTTTCTGACATGATATTTTTTATACACTGTCACAGAAACAAGCAGTCAAAAACAAACCGTTGACCTATGTATGCTTTATACAGTATCTCTGTGGAGCATGTGCACGTGTAATGTACGCGCTTCGTGCGAATTGAGACCAGACTATTTGTAATGATGGTGTCACCGCAAACTTCACTTGAACATAATACATAAGCTTGTGGGCTTACATCTATATTTGGGGATTCAAAGAAAATAAATAAATTGTGATTTAAATACCACTAACATTTTGACCAGTATCTTGCTGGTCATAATAACAGTTTGAGCTGTGCCAAAAGTCACCATATTGTTTTGTTTATTTATTGGGGGGTCATCTGAAAATAATAAACAAGTGTGTCGTAAGTTTGCATATATAATTGGGGAGTCACATCACACAAAGAAAATTAATTGTGATTTAAATCCCACTAAAACTATAAAAGGGATAAAAGAATGTATGGAAAAAATATGGAAAAAATTATGGAAAAAATGTAAAAAAAACAAAAAAAACATCTATTAAATGAAAAATACTAAATAAAAAGAATTGGGTTGGTTCATATCCAATCAAAGGTTATAGGTAAGTTGGTTTAGTGTTCACATCTCAACACTGGAAAAGAAAATGAACTAAAAAGTTATGGGTTATAGGATCAGATACTTTTACTTTCACATCTGGGTGTGGGGATTTACAACTATAAATGTGTGTCATGGCGTGTTCAAGCGCACTGCACTCAAGCTCTGGTGTTTCTGATCAGCAGAGTGTGGGTTCGAGTCCCGGTCTTGACACTTGTGTCCTCAAGCAAGAAACTTAACCATTATTGCTTCATCCTTCGGATGGGACATCAAGCCGTACGTCTCATGTGTTGTGCAGATTGCGCCACAACATTATTGTAAACCGTTACATGGTGCTTTGTAAATAAGTTATATTTCAAACATAGCTCCACATACCTTGTAGAAAAAAATATGCGGATGGAGGCTCCTGCATTATGTGCTTTATAAATGTCTCCTATTATTATTATTATTGTTATTATTTTTATTATTATTATTATAAATCCTGTTACTACTCACCCCAAGTTCTGTGAGTGTGTTGAGTTTCTGCAAGTTCTCAGCCTGCTTGCCATCTGTGAGCGCCATTTGAGGTAGGGCTGCATCTTGCAAGACCAGACGACCAGATCTGCCCTGGCGCCATTCTGTTCAGATTGAAAGGCAATTTTTTTAAGACAGGGATGAAAGGGCTGCTACAAGTATCTTTAACTCTCCAGAGTAAAGACTAATAACAAAATTAAAAAAGGCTTTTTTTTATGAGATATTGCCTAACATCACAAGACTGACCACTTCAAGGTGAGGGCTACATTTAACTTATTTGGGCTGTCGACCCAAATCAACTATCACCAGGGGCACGTTGCCACCTACTCCTGGGGCTAAAACAGGGTTACCCCCTTCACACAGTCCGTAAGGATGTAGGCATGGGTATCATCCACTAGGAGCCTGGCTGGTAGAGCAGAAACTACCTTCCCAACTTTTTACGAAGCAATTATGGTTAATTGCTCAAGGGCACAAGTGTCACAACCGAGATTCGAACCCACACTCTGCTGCTGACAACACCAGAGCTTGGGTCCAGTGAACTAGACCGCTCGGCCACGACATGCCACAAGTACTATCTGCATGTGCCCCCGTGTCATTCCTCTTTTTAGTTTCCACCAAGGTTGACCTCAGTGGCTCTCAGAGATGCAGCAATAGTCTGGCCACCGCAAAATGAGAACTGGTACTAACACTATCATTCAGTACCGTGGCAATCTAACATAAATGGCTGCCCATTATCCAAAGTATACAATGGCGTGTCGTGGCTGAGCGGATAAGAACACCGAACTCAAGCTCTGGTGTTTCTGATCAGCAGAGTGTGGGTTCGAATCCCAGTCGTGACACTTGTGTCCTTAAGCAAGACACTTAACCACATGCTTCGTCCTTCGTATGGGACGTTAAGCCGTAGGTCCCGTGTGTTGTGTAATGCACGTAAAAGAACCCAGTGCACTTATCGTAAAGAGAAGGGGTTTGCCCCGGTGTTCCTGGTTTGATTGGCTGCATATTGCGCCACAGCACCTTGTTAACTATTACATGGTGCTATGCAAAGGAATAGGTCTCATACTTCAACACGTAACTCCACTTACCTTGTAGGAAAAATACTGAGCGCTTTGAGACACCCATCGGGAGTATAAAGCGCTATATAAGAACTGTGTATTATTATTATTTGTCATTGAACATTTTACTTACCAAGGTTGACTTTAGTGGCTCTCTGACGATTGGAGTAAGGTTTGTTGCGATACATGGAGTCTAGAATCTTCTCCTTGACCTGTGGGATGGCGTCTACATCCAGCACTCGTACCTCCTTCTTCTCTCCGTCTTCATTGTCCACTACAACTTTCAACGTCTGAATAAACATAACGAAAAGAATGGGGTTATAATGGATTTATGCTGGAGCTTTATGCAAGGAATTCAGATGTGAAGAGATTTTTGGGAGACAGTCGACTCCTTAAGGCTTCAAAAGTTCACCCAACCCCAAGAAGTTCATGACCCATGACCTCCTTGGATGACAATCAGCTGTAGAAAAAGCATCTCTGTTTCTATTTCAGTAATGAAACCTCAGAGAATTGAAGATTTTATGCTTCTGGGCACCAGACTCTTTTTTCAAAAGACAATGATGTTTTTTAGAGGTATTCTTTTACTGATTCTTTCAGTAACCATAGCAATCTTTTTAAAGTGTCCTTTAGATGGTAAAGCTCACACCAAAATAAATTCAAATAAAATGGCATGGTTCGTTTTCCAAAAAATGTTTTCTAATCTTGCTAGTGAAACCATGAACAGTCTCATGAGCAAACCTTTCCATGTTTACAGAGCATTTTCAACTGTCTTTGATATTGTTTTTATTTCTTTTTAATCAAGTTTCTTGTTTTGCTTCTAAAATCATTTTGGTTCTACTTCTACTATACTTTTCTTGGTTTTTTTTATTTATGCCCTGATATTTTTTTTTTCTTCAAACCTTTTACTAGTTGCTGTTTTTGTTTGTTGATGGCTCTATTTGTCTTTTCATTTTGTCACCAACAGTTACGGTAGTTATACGTTTTGTATTTTAATATTTTTTTTGAATTTTCAGATCTTGATAGTAGTTTTATTTGGTCTGACACATCTGTAATGACAGTTTTTTAAACTTCTGTCTTCACCTCGACAATTACAAATGTAAATGTGTATTTTATGTACAAATATTTAAAATAAACACATAAACAAGTAAAACACTGTCATCACTTGAGGTGCATGGGAAAAGAAATTATGAACATTTCTGTAAATGTGTTTAGATGACAGGGTTGTCATAAAGTTTCTGAGGGCAAGTCTCGAGTTTCTGGGGGTAAGCCTTTTGTCAGTCAAGTTCAATGACCCACATCCCAAAAATATGGGACTCACGTCAGACTTAACTTTGGGTTGTAGACTAGAGTCATCAGCATCAAACAAGGGAGCAAAATGCTGGGAATTGGCTACTCCATTACTCCGCACTCTTAACTGGCTTACAGTCCAACAATGAATAAACTTCAATTAAGTCATATGCTTTCAAGTGTTTTCATGGAGTAGGTTCGAGCTAACTCAATCAATGCGTACATCTATCCTGGACGACCTGGACCCAATGTCATAGAGCTGCTTAAGCACAAAAAGTTGCTAAACACAACAAAAGTATGCTTACCAGAATAAGGTTACCAGCCAAACTGCCATGTCACATGTACAATTTGTGACTGGTATCCTGCTCATTTCTGCTTAGCAGAAAATTGTTAATCAATATTTTCTGCTTGAGCAGCTCTAATATAATTGGGCTCTGGCCTACACTTGCCATTCTTCCTGAAGACGAGCAGAGTGTACTGTTCGAAACGTCGAGACCAAACCGGCTCTTTTCAGAGCCAACACTCCTCCCAAAAGAGGTTTTACACATGGTTGTACCTGCAAGTTTACTACTATTTATATTTACTCTTCTTTGCCATTCTTGCTGAACAAAGAACTGTAAATTCTGCTGGTGACAATGCTTTCACTAACGTGGCTCCCAGACTTTGGAATGAACTGCCATCTCAAGTCAGATTGTTAGACACTGTTCAATCATTTAGGAAACACTTAAAGACACACTTATTTTCAACTTTGTAGTATTTGGGTTTTTTTTATAATGATATTTTGTGTTAGATCATCCTTTTTCTGGAATGTTCTATCTATCAGATGAGGTTTGATGCTTGTCACAGCGCTGTGATCTTTATGAAATAGCACATTGTTAGAACTTATTACTATTATTATTAAGGGAACTAATTAGTAAGGATCCTGTCAAATCAGGCGCTTAATAAAACACCGGCCACAGTAAATCACACTCACACAAACAATGCTGATGGATTGACCACTTACCATCTCCTTGAAGTCGACACTTCCTCTCAGAAGACGTTCCTCACTGAGTGAGAAATGAGCTTGCCGAGTAACGGCATCTACTGGCCCCTTCTCAGTCTGGACCTTAATACCACTGTAGAGAAGGAACAGAGGGAAGGCTGTGCGGTCCTTTGAAGTATAAGAAGCAGAGATTTAAAAAAGTTAAAAATACAAGTGATGGTGCAGTTTGATGTTAAAGGGTCTGTGTACGTTTGGTAATGACTTTTAAAATCAATGGCAATAAAAACCTACTTGGTTAGAAGTACAGCAGCTTTCGATAGTATAAAGCATTTTGAGAATCATTTCACTTCAAAGTAATGTGATTATGGAAAAAGATATCAGTTTTTTATCCCAAAAAATTTGAATCTGAGAAACGTTACTGTCAGATACGTTTCTCAGATTGCGTATTCCAATTACGGATTAGACTTTCTGCGTGGACATAACCGCTCCGGATTTTCAGCAATATCTCATAAACGCTACCACCTCTTGAACTGAAATTTTCACAGGTTAGTTTTATTGTATATATTTACATTTATATAAGATTAAAACAATTGAACGGTTCCAAAACCAAAGGTATACGGTCCCTTTAAGAGAGTCCCAGATCATGGCATTAATGAAAGCTAGTACACACTTTGGTAAAAATGTCTGGAGTTCGTAACAAATGAAGAGCTATACAAACAAATGTAACACAAACCTGTGTAGCTTTTTTAAGCCTAATTTATGTCTGAATAGGGATTATATTTCTTGAAAATATTGAAGTTTAACTTTATTTGAACTACTCTGAATGATCAGTCAATGTGAGTTATTCAAAGTATAATAATAATAATAATATAACACTTGTAAAGCGCAAACATATCCAACCAACAAGTAGGCGCTCAAGGCGCGACAAAGAAGCAGTAATTACAGAACAAAAGACATATAAATTAAATTTAACTGTGTTGTTGTAGGCAATTACCATGAGGTGGGTTTTGAGGGAAGTTTTGAAGGAGTTGAGGGATGAAATAGAGCGAATGTTGTGAGGAAGGTTGTTCCAAAGATGAGGGGCAGCAGTATGGAAAGATCTATCTCCCCAGGAGCGATAAGATCTTGGTTCAGTCAGAAGATGTTGACTTGCTGAACGAAGACCAGCTCAACTGGAGTTATAAGGCCTGATGAGTGCAGATAAATATGATGGTGCGGTACCATGTATTGAGCGGTAGGTTAAGATCATGAGTTTGTAAATGATTCTAAATTTAATTGGAAGCCAGTGAAGATTGCATAAAATTGAGGTACCATGTGAAGAGCGTCGAGAGCGTGTAATTAGGCGTGCTGCTGTGTTCTGTTTTAACTGAAGACGGTCGAGTTGTTTTTGATGAATATAAAGAACCGAGTTGCACATGTCCAAACTAGAAGTGATGAAGCAAAAGATATTCTCGGATCCTGCATAAATTGTTGGATGTGGATTGTACAACTTGAGAGATATGCTGATGAAGAGACATTGATGAATCAATCGTAAATCCTAGAATACGGGCACGTTTGACAGGAGTAATGTTAAGTCCATCTGGTTTAGCTTTATTCATCAATTAATGATGCAACAAGAACAGGCCTTTGTGTTTTTGTTTACCTGAAGTTGATCATAAAGACACAGTGCGATCCAATTGGACAGAAGCTTCTCAACAATACTCTCCGTTCTGGTTTTAAACAGAAAACAATACAAATTGACAAATCAATCTAAATCTGAAATGAAATGATCCCCTCTTCCCCCCCAAAAAGATGGGGAAAAGTCTGTGAAGCAGAAAAGAATAAAAAGCGTACAGAAAAAACCCCAAAATTGTCATTGTTATGTCAAGGAAAAATCCAAAGCAAACTGGGGGAAAAAATGTCCCACACAACTAACACCAATTAATAATAATTAGTAGTGACACATTCAAGGTAAAAATTATCACAAATAATTTTAGAAATATTGAACCTAACCCATCAGTACAGAGAGGAATTGACTCCCAAAATGGTGGAAATGGTATAGACGTGCATTGTGCGGAGGTGCGTTCCGCGTTGTGCAAGGGGTTAATAGAGTATTTGTATTCCCAATTTCTTGATTAAGGCCACATAAAGTAAAACAAATGTTGAGCGTCCTATTTTTTTTAGGGGGGGGGATGGGGGCAGGAGGGCGTTTTTTTTTTTGTGTGTTTTTAGTTTTGTTGAGATGGCAAAATATGAAATAAAGAAAAAAAAAGTCATTACAATCACATAAAACAGAGGGTTTGTATGATTTTGATGTTTTTAATTGTTTTGTTCAAGCCATTTAACTCCTAGATGACATTTTCTGTAAACATTAAAAAAAGAAAAAACGCAGTGTAGCCTAAGTAAATATTTGAAGAATTGTTCTTGAAAAGGTCGTTTTTTATGAGAAGAAAAAAAATTAAATAAAATAAATAAACGGGGTTGAGGAGTTTTATAGGGTTCGACGGGGACGATCAATTGGTTTATATTTTTATGTGGCCTAATTACATACCTTCTGAAAAGCTGCTTTGGTCTGTTATTATCAACAGCTTCCCCTACTTGATTTGACATCAGCGTTATCATGATGCTGAAATTAAAAACATAAATACAGTAAATGGAGCACTTGAATAGACAGACAGAGTCATCACCACCACAACGGGCACAATGCCCCAGCCAAAAGTGTTTAAAAAAACCACCAAATTGTTGGGCTCTATTTCAAATGCGAGTGAGGTAGGGGATGGCACTTTCTCTATCATATAATAACAAATTTGTAATTAGGTTCTTGAAATTGTTGTGTGTGTCTGAGTGACATAGAATGGGTTTTAGGATTTATTGAATTAATAATAATAATAATACGAGACATTTATAAAGCGGACAATGCATTAGCCTCTATGCGCAACTCGAACAAACAAAAATTAGATTAATTATATAGAGCAATTGAACCTCTTCAATGAAAGGAAGTGTCACTTAACTATGACACCTCTCACCCCCACCCGAAAGTCATACCCATCCTACCAGAGCCAAATAATGAGAGAGTTGCAACAACTTGCGATTAGAAGCCATTTTGTGTATAAAAAAAAACGCATTGGCGAATACAGACTGCCAGACTAGTCTGCCCATTGGGTTGTGCTGCATTTGGACCAAAAATGGCATCCAGCAACCACGTGACCAAGAAAACTGGTCCCGCCATGTCACATCTCTTTCAATACACAGCTCTGCATCCTATGGGTGATAGCCTATATATATAATGTTGAAAATAATTGAAACACCACCACTGACTAATATCTTTTGCAGTTGATTAAACTTACTCAGTTAGATATCCCAATTTGTTCTCCAGCATCATTACAACCGTCAGAAGGGACGCTATAGTTGACCTGAAGTTTGACAAAGAAAAAGTTGTGTAATTGGATATTGATGAGAAAATGGAATTAGCTGTTGCAAACTGCTTACCAACCAAAAGGACCTATGGTATAAATGCAAAAAATAGTTAATGGCTGACGTTTCGACCCTAGTAGAGTCTTTCTCGAAGGCTTTGACCCAATGTTTGCAGGCACTATGCTTTGAGCCCATAGAGTTCTACAATAGAAGGGAGGGAGTACTCATTATTAAACACATGTTACCTTCGAGAAAGACTCTGCTAGGGTCGAAACGTCAGGTCATTAACAATTTTTTGCAATTGGATATTGGTGAAAAGATTTAAGTAGTAATAGATCCAATGTTTGCAGGCACTATGCTTTGGGCCTATAGAGTTCTATAATAGAACTACAGAGGGAGCACTCAGTATTACACACACGTAACTGCGCTGTCCCACCATGGGCACAAATGCCTATGGGAAAACTACATAAAGACGTCCACTTACAAAATGTTGACAATGTGAACTGGTGTGTGACCTGTGTTATACGATGGGTCAGCACAATTTCCCAATGGCCAAAAATGTTTCATGTCAGGCCGTGTCACACAATTTTGTACGCCCTTTAAGCCTCCATATATAGCCCGCATAATTTCTCTTAAACAGGTAATTTAGGTTAAAGTTTTAAATTCAATATCTTTGTTCGGGGGAGATGCCAGTCAGAAGCCAAATTCAACCTGTAACTGTGATAATGATATCGACAAAATAGGGAGACTGCCAACATTAGGGCTAAATAGCTCAGTTGGTTGAGCGCTGGCACGTAGGTCGCAGGTTCAAGTCCCTTTCTAGTCAATTTTTCTTTGTGAAACTCAAAATATTTAAAATTTACCAAGTCAGCTTCCCTTGTGGTTTATTACTTGATATTTGAAATAAAAAATGGCATCCCCCTTAATCTCTCTGCTGCTGCTGCCCAGGTTGTATCGTAAACTTGGGTGTGATACCTGGTTATATGGCAGTTTCAGGTTGATTGGCTTCTGACTGGCATCCTCGAATAATGATATTGACAAAATAGGGAGACCGCCAACATAGGACTAGATAGCTCAGTTGGTAGAGCGCCGGCATATTAATACGGAGGTCGCAGGTTCAAGTCCTGCTCTGGTAAATTTTTCTTTGTTCAACCCCAAATAATCTTATTTTGCCATTTTTGGAGTCAATGTGTGTGTGGTATACAGTATAAGGCGCATTTTGGGCGACGCAACGCTTACATGGCTTGCAATTGACTCCAAAATGACAAGCGTGTCAGGCATATTAAGCCGGGTGTGACATAATAATAATAATAATAATATTAATGACTCTTATATAGCACAATTCCAAAGAGTGATCATTATTAGCCCTGGTCACCGGGCCATTTATTTCATTTTTTAAACTATCTGAGCTTCCTGGGGAGTATACAACCTGTGCTGCAAAGTAATGTAGCGCACTAAGCTAAATCAATCACAAGAACCATCTCTGCCCTCACAGGTACCCATTTATAAATAGCCCTGGGTGAAAAAGAGTTGCAAGAGGTCAATGGAGACTTACTTGTCTTTCACAGTTATCTTTTTATCATCATCCAAGGCTTGAATGAAGGCTAGCAAGAACGTTTTGTTGACAAGTAGTTTATTGAACTGTACCATGGCCCTCTCAGTTCTTTCGTCGGGATTCTACATACAAACGAAAGTACATAAGAAAGAGCGATGAAAGACAATATTTGATTTTGAAAGATGTTTCATTATAAAAATAATACAAATAATAATCTCTGTATAATTTGCTGAGAATTGGGAAGTGCTTTGAACCCTTTCATGCATCATTTATTTCAGTGATAAATTGATCATAAGAACACATTAATTTGGTTTGCGGTAACACCATGTGTATATCTACTTGCTAGGTAGATTTTGTTCTTTGAGAACTTGTCTTGCTTATTATTCTACTGCCGCAGAGTAGAATATTCGGAGACTTCTCAGTTCTTAAATCTACTTGCTAGGTAGATTTTGTTCTTATGAGAACTTGTCTTGCTTATTATTATATACACATGGTGTTACCGCAAAACCAAATATATATTGATACCTCACCATGCAATGCCTCAAATCCTATAGACACAATAATTGTTTACTCGTTTTTGTGTGGTAAAGGCAACCCCCCCCCCCCAAAAAAAAAAAAAAAACCAGGTCAAAATAGCACCCTGAAGAGTCCTCTTTCCCATTCTGAACTGTGTGGCCGTGCGATCTTTATTTGTCGTTTTACAACTATTTTTTTGAAGGGATTTAAACCGGTTGCTAGCGACTGGTCGGCGCATGAAAGAGTTAAAGGGGGATGTAGGCCTATAGGCTTAAGACTGATTCAAACTTTGACTTGATTAGGGATTTTAACACAGACGTCTTAACACCAAACAGTTGTGTCATCTACAAGGGGACCAACAGTGATGGTGGAGGAAATTATCAAAGCATAGTTATGAAAACTATAAATTGTTACATCACTAACCCTTTCCCTATGCAATCACAACTGTTTAAAATAACATTCACGATTTTTCCACAAGCATTCACAATTTTCATATCCACTATGGAAATTTGTCAATCCGACTTCGACAACAAATATTTAAACAAAACTAGGACTAATGAGTTTCTTCTTAAAATTTGTACTCACCTCTGGATCATAGGTCAGAGGTTGGATGTCAAGACCAGTGAATAACATGTTGGTAGCATACTGTCGATGACTGACAAATGGCATACCGGTACCAGCTAGGTCACGGGTCAGATCAGTGACATTAGTCTGTAGCTCAGCAAAGGCTGTGGGGAAAAAACCCAAAAATAAAACTGTAAATAAAACAAAGGATTATTCACTCCTGCTTTGAACGAAAAAAATGATATACAATATTTTCACAATGTCCTCCACACATTTTGCAGACTTGTATTCATAAAATATCGGAGCATGACTTTAGTAAATTCATTTGTGACATCTATTAAGTTGTTTGCGGTTCCCACTGTACAGGATTCCAACTGACCTCGTCACTAGAAATGCACTACGGTCTAGTGGTTAAGACATCTGCTCTAGAATGCAAGAGCTGAGGGTTTGAATCCCAACCGAGTAGAAGGCCTATGCCTGTATATATATATATATATATATATTTTTTTTTCTGCAGAGCTTATCACAAATTAGTGTTGGGTTATATCAAAATATTATAACCACGTAAAAAAAAAAAAAAAAAAAAAAAACAATACTCCATGCATAAGCAACATATGGCAGTAATAAGACACAGAATACAATGTTTTAAATGCCCAAGGGGTTATTGTGTTTTTTTCTGATTTCCAGACCTTAATCCATTTACAAGAATGGACAGGCTGCCACCATTGTTGGGGGTTTCGGCCATCCTCTGAAACAACCTTTGTTTTCGTCAACATTTTTTTCCTTTTTTTTTCTTATACTTCCATTAACATGTGAATTTGTTATCGTTCGATCTCAGGAACTACTGTCTCAAAAAACACAAACAATACATCAAGTGAAAGCTTGTACTGAAACTTATATCCAGAAACAGTTGTTTAGAGTGTTTTTTATTCCTTTCTTGACAATATTACCGATTTAAAAAGGCCTGTCAAGGTATCGTGAAAAAAACATGATCGCTATGACTGTGTACATTTCCCTTAAAACTCACTGTATGTAACACACGGTCTGTACAACACTCAGCCATTCCGTTGCACGCATTGCATCGTTCCGACCTTTGGACCTTTCATTCATTCATTGGGTCACAGCTTCGTGGTCCTTTCTATGGTTTATCTAACAAAATGGTGAGCTTGTATAGCGCCCTCTCGCTCGTGGAGAGTCTCAATCTATTAAAGGCACTGTACACGTTTGGTAATTACTCAAAATATCTATTAGCATAAAAACTTACTTGGTAACGAGCAACAGAGAGCTGTTGATAGTATAAAACATTGTGAGAAACGACTCCCTCTGAAGTAACGTAGTTTTTAAGAAGAGGTAATTTCTCCCACTAAAATAATAAAAACTTCTTGCAAGAAGTTTTTATTCCTATCTGAAAGCACACAAATTTGTACAACAAGGGTGTTTTTTCTTTCATCATTTTCTTGCAACTTCAATGACCAATTGAGCCCAAATTTTCACAGGCTTGTTATTTTATGCATATGTTGGGATACACCAAGTGAGAACACTGGTCTTTGACAATTACCAAACGCGTACGATGCCTTTAAATAGGAAGCGTTTAAATTTAAGGAATATATCCCGGTACTTATTATGTGAACCTTTGTTGTCTCTCCTTTCTCAAGCTAGGGTTTCATTGTGACAACAAAATTTTCACAGAAAAAAGATTAATCTGGAAGCTCAAAAAAGTGGTCAATGCACTAAAACGAGACTCTCCAGTTTCTTCATTCTTTAATACTGTTGCTAATTTCCGAGATGGAATAATACAAATAAGAGGTCACACAACTTCTTTCTACTCCACCAGCACAGACTGACCTATTCTAAGATCCTCAGCCATTCCTTTCTCTAGATCATCCATCTGAAGCAAAATCTCGCCGACCTCCTTCCGAGAACCTCGTAGTTTGCGCCACAGGAAAATCGCAACTGCAGCGATTGGGACAAGTAGCACTGCTGCAGCGATGCCAATGAACAGCCCAAGGTTAATTTCTGAATTGTATCTCAAGTAGCCAATCGAGACATTTTTCACACTGAATTGGACCTGGGGATAATTAAAGTTCATCTTATAAAAACAAATCGTCCTGACAATTAACAAATACCGGAAGGTATCTTCAGATAGGTCTTGGATAATAACATCAGGGAGACCAACATATGGCTTCTGCAAAAGCACTTTGTTTCATTTTGATTATTAATTCTGGTTGTGAAGCCAAGAAGGCTCAGAGGAGTGAACTTGTACACTATAGCAGGAAAGGAATTTTCAGTTTTAGATGTGGGAGGAAAACCCCAGAGAATTATTCCTGGGAAAACCCAGGCAATCCGGTAGGGACTAAAAACCAGGCTATTTAGAAGAAACAAAATTATTCCAAAAAATGCGGCTTTTATTCATTGTGAATCGGCCAAACTATGGCCCATAAGCCATGGCTGATAATTGGCTATGGTATGCTAGAATCTCGGACTTAACTCCCATGCTGAATACATGGGTGCATGGCAGCCTAAGATTTCTTGTAAATTGTACTCCTCGTTTGTCCAAAAAAAGGACAGAATAGTCAGAAATTTGGTGTTACACATAAACCCCCAGAAAAAGGGAGATTTGGATCATGAAATTCCAGTACCCTTTGTCCTCTTTGTTACAGGGCAAACAAAGCATAACACAATGAGTGCATTGAATGTACACGCTACACAACAGAATTTCCGGGTGTGTTTACATGTCTGCTGTGGGCATCCCAAGACAGTTTTTTAAACCATTTCTATTCGAATTCCATTTCCCTGTCAGTAAAAATCTTGTTTGTATACATGTCTTCAGGCGGTAAGTGGTTTAAAAGGATGAAATAAACACCAACTAAAATTGACTAATGAAAGATACTCACATATACAGTTGGCAGTAAGTTACTGGTTTCTTTTCCATATAAGTCTACGGGTTGAGGTTGATTCTTAGGAGGTTCACAGGTTAAGATGGAGTTTGCCAAGACCTCTACAGTACAAATCTCCATACCAACAAACACTTTCACTTCAGATTTAGTAAGTGCATCATCCAGTCTCTCCCCCTAAATATTTTAAGAACAGATTGAGTTGTAGATGTGAACAAATAAAGAGTAGCCAAACATGATCGAAAAATTCAGGTGCGTAGCAAGGTGTTTAAAAGTGGGGCGGCCATTTAGATACGTGGTGGCGCTAATCCGTATAACAATCTTGATAATAGTATCCATCAACCGCCGCAGTGGTTGGCTCCCCTTCCCAAGAAAAAAAGGGTTTTTGACAATATTAGTTCTACTTGTTGGTATGAATATCATGTCCTCTTCAGGCACTGTATACATGTAGCATAAGAATTCCATCCTAAGCTTACGAAGCTAATGCAATTTTCCATCTTTACCTACGCTTCATGACAGATCTTATTGGCCGGAATATATCTTATAAGACGACTATAAGACAACTTTGGGCTATTTTAGTTTAAAATGTCAAATATGTCAGAATTCTTGAATCTGCCAAACACAAGCAAAAAGTGAGGCAGCCAAACAGGCCAGCCGGCCAACCCCGTTGCTCAGCGCCTGGACAAATTGGCAGAAAACCTTGATCTCTTCTTGGTTTAAGAGTTAAGCCCTCCAACCTCTTGCATGTATGCATGTTTCCTATTGGTCTATGTGTGGACTCCCCTAGGTTGAGAGGTGAACAACCACCCCCACCTCAACCTATCATCTATGTGGACTTCCATAATGGTCTGGTGGACCACCCCTTACATCTAATAATCTCTTCAGTCTCAAGCTGGTGTGGAAAAAGTATCATCAAGGCAAAATGAAAGTATGGTGGGAAAGATGCAATAGCAAATAGAAGCTCAGTAACCGGATCTCGGACAACGAGTCAAATTTCACTGTCATACATGTGCGTTATGTCCAGGTTTTTTAACCTACATATACTGACTGTACTACTGCTGTCTGTTGAGCTGGGGCCAGTGGTCGAATGTTTGTTTGAGCAAAAGTGACGTCATTAGTTCGGGGTGCTATCAACATTCAACGGAAGGGGATGGGATGGAAAGATTACCACTCACTCTATCTATTGGAAAATGAGTGGATCACAAAATTTGACCTTGGAGCCCCTCTTTAATGTAAGAGTTTTAAAACTGACACGACCAATGAAATTAAACTAAATGAAAAAAAGTTGGAACAAACCTTTATTTGTAGTTTAGATCCCTCTAAGTCCATGATGTTGCCATCGCCTTTGAATTCCTCAAATACTGGGTCTTTCACATAGGTATACCTGCCCAGCTCAATGATTAAGTTGGCCAGCTTGAAACCCACAGTGAATCCAACATCTTCATTCTCAGTGTCTGCAGCTCTCCTTGATCTGTTTAACGCCAAGTTTACAATGGGGGTTTTGCATATCATCTTGGTATCTGTTTTTACAGTGCAGGTCTACCAGTGGGAGAACAAAACAAATTAGATTATTGTTATTATTAATATATTTCTGGTAATGAATCCAAGGATGCCTCCTAAGTGAACTTAATCATTGTAGCTCACTAGCCTGACGAAACCTGTAAACTAGGGTGCTTGCTATGTGAACCAGAAACACCAGGGTTAAACCCTACTCTTTCACAATAAGTGTTCTGGGTTCTTTTACGTGCACTAACAATCCTAGTACACTGGACCTACAGCTTAATGACCCATCCGAAGGACAAAGCAATTATGGTAAAGTATCTTGCTTAAGGATACAAGTGTCATGACTGGGACTCGAACCCACACTCTGCTGATAAGAAACACCAGAGCTTGAATCTGGTGGTCTTAACCGCTCGGCCACGACACGCCACAGATGCACTGGGATGCAGATTCTTCAGGGCTCATCATATTGCAAGATTGGAAGGAAGCAAAAAGGATTCTGAGCCAATATAACCATATTGGACAGCTAGATTGATGTTAATGTGCCTGAGCTTGCATATTTGTTATCACAACCCCTTGTTCAAATTACAAAGGAAGCATTTTAATTTGAATTTAGACTCAGAGAACAAACGTTGTACGCAAAATGTAGAATCTTGATACACTTTGTGTGAGCTCATTCACTCAGGGAACTTCATTTGCTACCGATTAAAGAACAGATTCATTATAAACTTGCTCTTTTTGTTTAAGAATGCTTGAACAAAACTACTCCTAGACTCTTTCCAATTTACTGTCATATTACACTCCTGTCATATTCATTCGCTTGAATGTTCTGAAGCAAACAAAATTCTTGGTGAAAAAGCATTCAGTGTAGCTGGACCAATGATTTGGAACAATGTTCCACCTCTCATTGGGGAATCTGTTAGTTTATTATCTCTATTTCGTAAAGCTCACCTCTATCCATGTTAATTTCTATTATGTGCGCTATGATATTGATGGAATAGAATCACCTTATAAATGTTAATTGTAATCTAATGTTATGTTATATCTACATATACAATAACAACGGAATGCCTGAAGAGTGAGTGTATATGTAACACATGGAAGTGTAAATTTGTTCCTCTTAGTTTGGCCAGTACTTTGTCATTGCACTTTCCTTGTACTGGTGTATGGGTTGACATACAGCAAAGTAATATGAAATGACATGTATTCCTTGCTGTATCTCACACCCTCTGAGTGGTGTCAGATAAATAAGCCAACCACATGGAAATTGATCTTTAGCCATTTAATGCACAACAAATGTCACATTGTATGAGATTTATGACTGAATCAACGACAAAATCGTTAAATTGGCGGCCATATTGGATTTATGCAGATTAGGCATATTTCCACCAAATGGATTTTTGCGGATTTTTAGTATTTCATTCTGAGGACCTTAACAAAATGCACTGTGGTAAAATAAAAAATGTTGCAATTTGTTTGAGATTTTCACACAAAAATGTTGTATTTTTCCTGGACTACGTATTTTAAAACAGAGTCCAGGAATGATAATTATTTGGTCCTTGGAAAAAAATAGGAATATTTTATCGAGTACAAGGGCTGACCTACATGTACACATGGTGTAGGCTTTGATAGACATTTCAGGCTATTTAATCACAGTTTTCACATTTTTCCTAAGAGCAAAATAAATCTGAAATCAGACTTAAAGGGTCTGTAAACGTTTGTAATCACTCATAAAATTAATGACAATAAAAACTTACTTGGTAAGAAGTACAGCAGCTTCTGATACTATAAAGCATTTTGAGAAACATTTAACTTTGAAGTAATGTGGTTATGGAAAAAGATATCAGTTTTTTTCAAAACAAATTTGAATCTGAGAAGCATTTCTGTCAGAAACGCTTCTCAGATTGTGTATTCCATTTGTAGATTATCTTCCTGCGCGGACATATCCGCTCCAGATTTTCAGCAATATCTCAAAAACACTACCACCTTTTGAAATGAAATTTCCACAGGTTAGTTTTATGGTATATATCTACAACTGTATAGGATTGAAACAAACAGTGGGTTCCAATTACCAAACATATACAATCCCTTTAAGCAGGAAGAATATCCTGTCTTCGAGTCTCAACCTCCATTACAACATACCTCAATGAAAGTCTCACCACCTGCAGTCATTCTGATCTTTGGCGCCTGAATCTGCCCAAAATGCTCACCTGTCACGTTCACTAAACGTCCACCTCTGTCAGAATAAAAACAAGAGACAGCACTTTTTTTAAAGCGCCTTATAGACTGTGCAAGTCTCTCGCATATTTGAACTTCCAGGACCATTGTGGTCCCAACCATATGGAGTTCTACGTGGGCGGGATTTTGTTTCTTCAATTTTTTTAGTTTAACGTAGTTTATGGCTATGAAAATTATATATGTTGTTGGGAATGTAATACTAAGTGATAAACAATATGAAAGTAAAATCAACTCAACAAAATAATGAAGAAAACCCGAGAATAAGACTCGTTTCCGGTTACTTGTTAAAAATTAAGAATGCTGCCCAACTGACGGTCATTCAACCTGCACACATTCAGGCATGATTGGCAAATGGGGTTTCTAACAATAAACATCCTCGTGCCAAGTTTTAATTTTGTTTTAATGTTATTTTGAACAAATTATTTGTATTAGATAAAAATTGAAAATATATTTATAACAACTTGCTATGGGTATTTTTATTTTCAAGAATTTTGTATAAAATATAATTTAAAAAGGAAGATTTTATTTCATAGAAAAATATAGTCTTCGTTTGAGTTTTTTTTCTCGTTTTCGATATGCGCGAGACTTGCACAGTCTATTGTCACACGTGGCAATTCTTGGTGGTGGCAACTCCACCGCATTTAAAATAAACCCATACCAGAGACAATTTTTCTCAACAATATGTAACTAGTGAAAATTGAAATGAGGATATTTTTTCTTCCCTTCGATTGCTGTGAACTGCGATTTTCAGTAAACTGTCTCATGTCACATGGCCCAAACCATCCTCAATTCAAGAAAAACACAACAAATTGGATGTTTATATTCTTCAAAATTCTTCATAATTTGGCCCCAGTATATCTCCAAGATATCTTAGCCCTTCGTTCATCTTCACTATCATTAGCTACCCGACGCCTTCGCTCTTCTTCCAACGCTCATTTCCAGCTTTCCCCAGGACCCCGCACCATGACACGCTATGGCGATCGTGCCTTTTCGGCCATAGCTCCAACACTTTGGAACAAGCTACCCACCAATATTCAAGCGGCACCTTCATTGGATACTTTTGAATCATTACTCAAAACCCATCTGTTTTGTCACTCTGAATAGTCTGGTTATAGGCGTGTCGTGGCCGAGTGGTTAAGAGCACCGGACTCAAGCTCTGGTGTTTCTGATCAGCAGAGTGTGGGTTCGAGTCCCAGTCATGACACTTGTATCCTTGAGCAAGATACTTTACCATAATTGCTTTGTCCTTCGGATGGGACATTAAGCCGTAGGTCCCGTGTACTAGGATTGGTAGTGCGCGTAAAAGAACCCAGAACACTTATCGTGGAAGAGTAGGGGTTTAACCCCGGTGTTTCTGGTTCACATTGCAAGCACCCTTGTTTACAGGTTTCCTCAGGCTTGCGAGCTACAGTGATTAAGTTCACTTGTGAGGCATCCTTGGTTTCATTACCAGATATATATAATAATAATAATAATAATAGCGCTTAGAAACATACGTATTTAGCCCTCTATAAATGTTGTAATTATTATGTATTATTATTATATGTTGGACAAACCCAAGTGAAAAATACTAAGGGGGGGGGCAAGTTATATTCAGGACAGAATAACTGAACATTGGTAAAGTTGACTTTATTATCCAGGACAAAATTCCAGTTCCATAAAAAAAGAAGACTATAGCAGTTCAAGAACCCCCACCATCACTGTTCCCATTTTTTGACTGCTGCAATTGAAATAAACCTGATTATAGGCACACAATCCCTGGCACACAATAAGCATTCTGTTGTTGTTTTCATCAAAACATTACACATAGTGTATTTGTGAGGCGTTCAAGCTAAATGAGCCGTTTGTCGGAAATATCAGTATGGAGAAACAAGCCAAAACAGGCCAACAGGGGTGAAATTTGCAAAAAACATTTTTTTTTGTAAATTTAAATGCCGAAATATATCTTATTTTATTTTGGCAACTTCCTTCCTGATAAATAACATCAAAAAGGGGTTAAAATTAGCATTGAAAGGAAATGTGCCGATGCAGTTTCAATAAACAACTCGACTTTAAACCTCCTTTCTCAGTTTCATTCTCTTGCATCTCTTGGTGTTTCTACTTTCCCAACTTTTGAAGCAAAGGTTGTATCGTATCAACATGGGGTTTCAACAGTATTAAAGCATAGATTATGGTCTTTTCAAATGTATAACAAAAATGAAAAAATTACCTGGGTCGACAAACGACTCATGTTCGCATCACATTTACAGAAAACTTAAGGGAATTCATTTACTCATCCAAACTTACGATTCAACACTTCTTGTGGGCTGTACGCCAGAAACTGTTGGATTAAGTTGATAGGTGAAGCTTTCCTGTGATATCCTCAACGCTCCGTCAAATGTCACAGAGATGGGGCCAGTTGTGCCCACTGTAGAATTTCCACTAGTGCACACAATTGCTGTGTTGTTTTTACTTTATTTAAAAAGAAGAAGAAAAAAAAAATTGTTATTGTAGCTAGTATTGGGAATTTTATATTTTGATCTTGTCAGTAAAAAACCCCCTGTTGTATCGCCAATTACAATAACGGGTCATTACAAAACACCCCAGGGTAAGCCCAGCAAAACTAGGGGTGGGGGTGGGGGGTGCCGTGGCTCCTGCACTATTCAAAAGAAATCTCTGAAAATTTACAGCAAATTTAAAGAGGGGCTGCAAAGTCAAATTACAGTTTGGTGATCAATGCAGTTTCCAACAAATAGAGTACTTATGAAAATGGGAAAAAAATTACAAGTTTCTAAACCTCACGTTAAAATGGTGTAAAATGCCACCGTGTTTGATATCCTTCAAGTGCAATTTTTATCAAAATCCAATGAAGTTCGATGTCACATTTCAAGTACATGGTCTGTACGTTTTTGTGCAGAGAGCTTTTAGGTCATTTCTGAATTTTGATGATTTTCAATCAAAACGGCATTGAATTTGACCTTTTGTCTGGTGCAAAAACTCCTCTTTAGAATGTACAGACCCATTTGTTTTTGATGTCAGATGATGTCATTTAAAATAGTTTTGTCACTTATATAAGGACTCTATATATTGGAAAATGAGTGCATCACAAAACTAAATCTACGGCTATTCATCATTGTCCTCCACTGGAGGGACACAAATCAGGTATCAAGAAAGACACTTTAAATTTTTGTTTATGACTAGTTAAATTTGTCCCGCCAATTAGCGTACTAACCACTTCACGTTGGTAATTTAGCAAAAAATCTGTGCCCACCCACGATATAATTTTTCTGAACTTTTGGGAGCTTCATGAGTAATCGTTTTCCTTTGAAAATATCGTTGCCACAATGAAACCCTGACTTGACAAAGGAAATTAAAACAAAGAATCTCATAATAAGTCCTGGGATTTGATGTTGTCTGGTCAGAAAAAATTAAAAATTAAAACAACGTCTGTCGTAAGTCTGTCCAAAAACAACTTGGGGATAAAAAAAGTCATTCAACGTGAAGGGTTAAATGACAGTTCTCCATCAAAGTACCCAAACAGCTTGACTATATTTCTCTCTACTTCATTCAATAAAATGGGTTCTTTGAAACACAATACATGTTGTGTTAACAAAACCCTATGCTCATTCATGTATTCCGTGAGGGCGCTATATACTGCCTAGGTATGCGCCATGTTTCTAGAGTTGTGTTATAATAAAGTTCTCGTTCAAGTTACACTCCGTTCTTATCGTATGTATCTTTACAAGCCCTACAATACATTGAAGCTGATATCCTTACTTTTCTATGTCACATGATAAGTTTGTATCAATCATAGCTTCAATGTCTCTGCCGGTGTTCATATGTCGGCCCATGATCTGAATCCAAGTTCCACCAGCCGCTGGTCCAGACATAGGCATGAATCTCATTATTTCAGGATTCTGTCAGGGAAACAAAAATGTCGTATAAATTCAATCATGAGGTGCCAGTGTTTTTTTTCTCTCTCGCAGGACTAAAAAAAATGGTGCTTCTCAAACATTAGGGTAGGGGAATACCAAGGCACTTAACCATAATTGCTTCTCTTAACCCAGGTGTATAAATGGGAGCCTGAGGAGGCTGAGACAGTAATATGTTTATTTAACCCCTAAACAGTATTTAAAGCAACTTGGGGTTAGATGCTCCCCAGGGATTTGAGAAAGTTATAGGAATGGTCTAGTATGCCCGATGAACAGGGATATTAATGTTGTGACGTGCCTTGATCTAGCTACTAGGATATGTGTGCTATATAAGAAACAAATATTGTTATTATTATACCAAAATAAACAGTGCTTGATATTTCCAATGCAATGCAATGTTTACAAAAATTAAAATTGTTTGCGGTACCCGCTGCCAATTATACGATTCAAACTGGCCCCTTGTCACTGGGCATAGCTCAATTACCTTGTTGATTCATCTGCTTTAAAATGTGGAAGGCAAATGGTTTATCAAAGAACCTTGTGGAACTTTTTATTTCTCCACAGGACTTGGACAACACTTAAAGAGGGGCTTCAATGTCAAATTCAGTTTTGTGATGCACTCATCTTTCAATAGTTAGAGTCCTCATGACAGTGGGGGAAAAGTTACAAGTCTTTAACCTCACGTTAAAATGGTCAAAAATGTCATTTTATCCGATACTCTTTCATAGCGAAATTTGAAACGTGACATCATCGAACATCAAATTAAACAAATGGGTGTGTACAATACAAAGAGGATTTTTGTTGGTGCCAGTCAAAAGGTCAAATCCAATCTGTTTTGCTTGGATATCATCAGAATTCAGGAATTAAATAAAAATTCTCTGTACAAAAATGTACAGACCAAATATTATTTGAAATGTCTGACATCATCGGACATTTTTGGATTTTGACAAAATTTGCCCTTGAAGGGTATCAAACCCATGTGGCATTGTACACCAGACTTCCAGACGTTTTTCCTCCATCCTTGGAAAAATTAGTGCATCAAAAAGCTGAGTTTCACCTTGGAGCCCCTCTTTAATATACAGTGGTTATAACTGCACATTGGTGTACGTGTTCTGATGCGATGAAGCAAAATAAGAAATATAGGTGAAATCCTAGTCCAGCAACATTGGCAACCATCATGGCGCACTGATTTTGAAGCAATGCGGTACACAACTATAAAACCTGTCACATTTACATGTAAACTACAGCATGGCGTCCATCTTGGCAGCTTGATATATTTGTTTAACTGTTGTACTCGGTTTCCCAAAATGCATTGCGGTATATATTTAAGATGGCGCTTGTGGGGCTATAGACTGTGCAAGTCTCATGCGTATTCGAACATTGGGACCCGTTAAAGCGTGTGAGTTTGTTCCCTTCACGCATGAAGGCATCGTACGTGGGACCAAAGTGGTCCCAAAAATGTTCGTATACGCGCGAGACTTGCACGGTCTATTCAGAGATTTTACATCAAATTACCCTGTATTGAAACGTCACCATTCCCGTGCTTGTAAGGCTGTCACCCTTGTCTACAGGAGCCACTGAGATGGTGATAGTCTGCTCAGTGTCAGAGTTCAATGCAGCAGTGAGACAGCTCACACTGAAAGGAGTCATAACAGAATATCATCAGGAAAAAAAATCCACAGGAAAATGTCATAGAAGTAGTCATTACAAACATTTCATCACCATTTTTATGAAGTGGCGAAGCTGCTCCACAGCGAAAGAATTTTGTGCTTGGAGAAAATCACATTTGAAGTTGAACTATTTTTCAAACTTCCGTTTCCGAGACTGCTTGATTGTTTTTCTTTTAAATTTTACTACCAAAAAATAAAGCTGACTTTTTCAGTATAGCTCAATGTTCAGACATACTGAACTGTCATATGTTTTTCAATCCTGCAACTATTTTAAACACACTCGCCACTTCATGAAAATGAACAAAAGAAACGTAAACACAGAACGCCGCGTATAAACCAATGCATATTGAGATTCGCCAGTTCGTGAAAACAGACTGATAAAGGTCAACAGATTCGCCGGTTCATGAAAATGCAAAAGTCATACCATGGCGTGTTTTGCACCATGCCAGCGCATATTACAATTGATAAGTGGCGCATCTCGATTCGCCACTTTGTGAAAATGCAAAATAGCAAATCTAGTGATTTGTTGGTAATGATAGTTAATGTAATTACAAAACCATTATGTGTTACACCCTGAAACTAGCGGAAAATGTTAAAGGCATTGATTATATCAAGAATTTGTAAAACAAAATTAATTCACCAAATGTTGTGATTTTTTAATACATTCATCCGTTCGTAAAAATGGTGACGATTCTCTCATCAGAATTTTTTTTGCTAAACTGAGCAAATTAATCAGCTACGACGTGACATTTTTCCTCGCCTCGATTCCTGCATATTTTTGCTCAGCAAAAACTCTTTTGAGCAATGTTTTCAGCCTCAAACCAGTGTTAAATTATGCAATGGTCTTTATTTTCAACAAAAAATGTAAAAATCTCTGTGGCCCAATTAAGTCCAGTGAACCGAACTCAAGTTGTTAAGTTCAAGTGCCAAAGACATCACAGTGTGTTGGGCTTGAATCTGGTCATGACGCCTGCACCCTTGGGCCAGAGACTTAACCATGAATGCTTCTCTTTAACCAGGAGAAACTGAGAACGTCAAATTTTAGCCTCCATTAGCAATTCAAAAAGAGCCATTTCTGAGAAATTATGAAAGTCTTTAACTTCTTCGTTCATAACCTAAAGAAGCCCCCCCCCCCCAAAAAAAAAAAAAAAAAAAATCATCTCTAGTTGTCTTACATTTTAAAGGCATCGTACACGTTTGGTAATTACTCAAAATATATATTAGCATAAAAACTTTCTTGGTAACGAGCAACAGAGAGCTGTTGATAGTATAAAACATTGTGAGAAATGACTCCCTCTGAAGTAACGTAGTTTTTGCGAAAGAGGTAATTTCTCACTAAAATAATAAAAACTTCTTGCAAGAAGTTTTTATTCCTATCTGAAAGCTCACAAATTTGTACAACAAGGGTGTTTTTTCTTTCATCATTTTCTTGCAACTTCGATGACCAATTGAGCCCAAATTTTCACCGGCTTGTTATTTTATGCATATGTTGGGATACACCAAATGAGAACACTGGTCTTTGACAATTACCAAACGTGTACAATGCCTTTAAGCCAAAAGTCAGCTACAAAGTACTCAGACAGTGTTTACCTTTGACCAGTGATATACTGATCTTCCTGTCCAGCCAGGTTACATGGCTGTTGGCCAACCATAACGCTTCGGACATCTTCAAATTTCTGACCAATATTGGTACCCGTTACTGCAATGACAGTATTGCCTTCTATTGGCCCAGTTGATGGATCAACCTGTCAAGCAAGAAATCAATCAATCAATCAATCAATCAATCAAAACAGTTTATATAGTGCTGGTATCCATAAACAAAAATTGTTCAAAAGCACTCTTGAAAAAAAAATATACAAAAGAAAATTGAGAAAAATAAAA
Source organism: Plazaster borealis (assembly GCA_021014325.1). Classification (NCBI taxonomy): domain Eukaryota; kingdom Metazoa; phylum Echinodermata; class Asteroidea; order Forcipulatida; family Labidiasteridae; genus Plazaster; species Plazaster borealis. Next base: position 23,456,556 of record CM037474.1, read on the forward strand.
ACCATCAATATGCCAAGGTGTATAACTCAACAAATCATGGCAAAACTGTTTGTGTTCTTTTTTATGAAAAGGCATCACTATGAACAACACAAGAGTATAACTCATTGCTGATGTTGTTTTTGATAAATTGAATCACAGAAGACATATCTATTAAATCAATAAAACTATATGTCTTTCTAATTACCCCAATTAACCCAATTCACCTGATGTCATCGTCACAATAATCTTCATTGCGCCATTTTGGGAGTAAATGTCCTCTTGTTTTATACAGTGCACATTAAAGCGTCACAACAGTGTTTATGTGTAATTTGATGCCCAAAATGGCGAGCATCTGGCAGACAGTAGCATACGTGTGACATTTACGCAAGTAGCCACTGTACTTTCAATATGAGTGCCAGTAAGAATTCAAACTTAGGGCATACTTGAAATGAAGCATATGGAAGTAACATGCAAGTTCTTAGCAAGACTTGGATCACTGCATAAACCTTGCTTGTTGTTTAACCAATGATTGTGAGGGTAAGCAACTTGAAAACTCAATTTCCCCGTACCGAAATGTCCATGTTATTTCAATTGGATACCCAGTTGTAAAGCATTGGATTAATTTTGATATTGGAATACTGATTTCCAATTGGAATCAAATTGGACTCAGTTGGCTTGATTACATTGAATTGGAATTAGTTGGAATTTGTTTCTCAATTGAGACCAACTGGGTCCAGTAGGAAAAATTACAATTGGGTTCAGATGGAAAACATTTCAAACTGAATCCAACTGAGTCCAATTGAGTCCAATTGGTTTTGTGCCAAAACACAACATTGGAAAAATTCCAATTGGAAAGTTGAATTGGAAATTTTGATAAGAGGTACCACACACAGGAAGTGTTTTGTAATGGACAGTGTCACGTTAGTACACTTCTTGACCCTGATGGACTCCCTGTACATACATGTGTATACATAGCATTCATCATGGCATTCAGTTCCTCCTATTTGGAATGCTACACTTTGATTTAATTTAAGTGCTTAAGACACATATTGTTAAAGGCATCGTACACGTTTGGTAATGACTCTGATAATTAATGGCAATGAAAAACTTATTGGGAAGAAGTACAACAGCTTTGGATAGTATAATGCATTTTGAGAAACTTTTCACTTCAAAGTACTGCGGTTATGGAAACAAATATCACTGTTTATCCCCCAAAACATTTGAATTAGAGTGTGTATTCCAATGCAGATTATTCTGCCTGCGTGTGCACAACCGCTTCCACCTTTTGAAATGAAATTTTCACAGGTTAGTTTTATGGTATAGGTTTGAAACAAACATTAGGCTCCAATTACCAAACGTGTACGATGCCTTTAAAGGCATCGTACACGTTTGGAAATTGTCAAAGACCAGTGTTCTCACTTGGTGTATCCCACATATGCATAAAATAACAAGCCTGTGAAAATTTGGGCTCACTTGGTCATCGAAGTTGCAAGAAAATGATGAAAGAAAAAACACCCTTGTTGTACAATTGTGTGCTTTCAGATAGGAATAAAAACTTCTTGCAAGAAGTTTTTATTATTTTAGTGAGAAATTACCTCTTTCTCAAAAACTACGTTACTTCAGAGGGAGTCGTTTCTCACAATGTTTTATACTATCAACAGCTCTCCGTTGCTCGTTACCAAGTAAGTTTTTATGCTAATATCTATTTTGAGTAATTACCAAACGTGTACAGTGCCTTTAAGTAAACAGTTCAGTATAGCATCCTTGCCAGCATTTCATTCATCCAAGAAAGCATTCTGTATAACCAAGCTCGCATATGCTATCATCATGATGAATGCCCTTTCAATCCAGTATGAATGCTGTTCTTCTCCCTATCCTTCTCTCTACTCTGCGTATCTAGCCACGAGCCCCTGCATGTTCCATCCCATTTGAAGAGATTATGTAGTAACACACCAGGGCCTAATTTCATAGAGCTGCTTAGGCACGAAAAGTAGCTAAGCACAACAAAATGATGCTTACCAGATGATGGTTACCAGCCAAACTACCATGTCGCGTGTACAATTTGTGACTGGTATCCTGCTCATTTCTGCTAAGCAGAAAAGTGTTGAGCAATATTTTCTGCTTAAGCAGCTCTATGAAATTGGGCCCTGAATCAGAACCAGGGCCCAATTTCATAGAGCTGCTTAAGCAGACCATTTTGCTTATAAATTTTGTGCTTAGCAGAAATTAGCAGGATACCAGTTAAAAATTGTGCACGTGACATGATATTTTGGCTGGTAACCTTATTCAGGTAAGCATATTTTTGCTGGACTTAGCATCTTTTTTTGTTTAAGCGGCTCTATGAAATTGGGCCCTGAACATGCTATAAGAACTGCTTTACCCTCATTGCATGCTATATGGAATAATATTGAGCTGACGGGGCATAGCAGCTATTTTAAGTGAATGCTATTGGCATGCTAGCATGTACAATGCCACTAAAATTCTATTTGCATGCTGTCCACATGCTATATTACAGCAGTCAAGTTTGATAAGGGAGGGGTAAATAGTTACCTGTTCAAGATTAGGTGCTGGACACTGATCACCTGGTGCTAAAGCACTGTTTGAACACATTGGACTGTCAGTGTGTGAACACCGAGTACCGGCACACCAACGACATTGAAGTTGAGGTCTTGTTGTCTTCTCTGCCAAACATCGACTACAATCCAGCCGGTCTACATTGCATTTGTAAAGTGTAACTACGAAGAAGAAAAAGTATACATTGTTGGTTTACAGGTGGTGCTTTTATCTGCTAAAACTTTGATGCTTATTATATACCCGTTTATTGAATGATTTTAATCTATTGTTTTTGTTTTGCTTTATTTATTTTCCCCAAGCTTTAAAGAGGGGCTCCAAGATCAAATTGAGTTTTGTGATGCACTGGTTTTCCAATAGATAGAGTCCATGAAAATGGGGACAAAATTATAAGTCTAACTTCACAATAAAATGGTGTAAAATGTTAATTTATTTGATAATTCAACAGCTGATTTCGGTTGTTACAACCAAAATTAAGGACAATGTGTTTACATACTGACAATTGTGCATGGTTCTTTACTATTTTTCCTGACTTACACAAGGGATTAAGCCAAAACTTTTACAGGTTTGAAATTTCATGTATGTGGTTGATCACACAAAACATTAATACTGCTTTCTGCAACTGTTTTGTCAGCGCTACCAATCCTGTATAATACCTTTAAGCAGAACATTTTGCTCAGAAAATTTCTGCTGAGCAAAAATTTACACAGGAAACCACCCGCAATTGGTACATATGACATAGTGTTTTGGCTGGTAACTTAATTACTAGGTACATTGTTTTCTGCTTTGCTAATATTTGTGCCTTATGTTAAGCAGCTCTATAAGAGTGGGTACCACACCAGGAGCGTGTTTTGGCGACCATGACCGAAACAGTTTCCAATAGCTCTGCAAAAACAGGTCAGTATTTCCAGAAACAGTTCATGACGTAGGTACATCTCTTGAAAATTCATGTTCTTAAAATATACAACCTTCATTTTATCTTGAAGTGATGGAACTTAGTCTTAGTAATTTTATCAACATTATTAAACTGGAGTTCCATTGAAATTTTTGGATAGTTTTTAGAGTCTGCCATCTTGAAACCAAGCCTAACCGAGCCATCAACTTGGTTACAGTTCGGTGGGAACAGCTGCGTCACCGTTCAACCGAACACGCGAAAACGCTTAACCAATGACTAAAGCTCAAACTTGTTTCTGGCTGGGGTTGCCAAAACGCACACCAAGTATTCAGAGCTATTCAGTTTCTGTTTAGCATAGAATTTAAGCCATGCCCAAATCAGGCTATGGCTATGGTCAGGCGTGTAGCAAGGTATTTAAAAAGTGGGGCGGCCATTTAGCTACAATCCCTGCGAGCAGTGGCGCTAATCCGTAAAAAAAACTTGACAACATTATCCACCAACCGCGGCAGTGGTTAGGGAGGGGTATATCACCCCTTTAAAACAATTTTTTTTGACAATATTAGTTCTACTTGTTGGTATGAATATCGTGTCCTGTGCAGGCGCTGTATACATGTAGCATAAGAATTCCACTGAAGCCTTACGAAACATTGTGAAACTTTCTATCTCTACCTACGTTTCTCGACAGATCTCATACATGTCATAGGCTAAAAATATATTTAAGACTTAAGAAGATCCAGACTCAACCCTGCCACTTGGTTTGGACAATTTAGTTTAAAATTTTCCCTATTCTTTTCTGAATTCTTGAATTTGCAAAAGAATGGGGCGGCCATGACCAGACCGCCATGACCAGCCGACCACCCTCGTTGCTACGCGCCTGGCTATAGTTGTTGGCTGCATGAACAATGATGGACTTTTGGGCGTTTCGGCCGTATAGCCACTGACGAAGCCATTAAACCTGGGCCCAATTTCATAGAGCTGCTCAAGCAGAAAATATTGCTTAACAAGTGCTTGGCAGAAATGAACAGGATACCAGTCACAAATGGTGCATGTGACATGGTGTTTTGGCTGGTGACCCTATTCTGGGAAGCATAATTCTGTTGTGCTGAGCTACTTTTTGTGCAAAGTATACCTTTGGTTTTTTGAACCACTCAATTGTTTTAGTCCTAAAAAAAAAAATTAAATGAAAATATATATAATATACAGTAAAACTAACCTGTGAAAATTTACTTTCAAGAGGTGGTAGCATTTTTAAGATATTGCCGAAAATCTGGAGCGGTAATGTTCACGCAGGAAGAATAATCCGTAGTTGGAATACACAATCTGAGAAACGTTTCATGGAGAAACGTTTCACGGAAAAACGTTTCATGGAGAAACGTTTCTCAGATTGAAATGTTTTTGAATCCCTCTCTCTAAAACCATATTCCTGTCAAGGGAATTGTTTCTCCAAATTGTCTACATTATCAACAGCTGCAGTGCTTCTTACCAAGTAAGTTTTTTATGGTCATTAATTTTTGGAGTAATTATCAAATGTATACCTTCCCTTTAAGCAGCTCTGTGTAATTGGGCCCTAGCCTTAGAGCAATAATATCCTCACTCACCTTTAAATTTGTGGAAATCATCAAATTCCCTGTCATCATTCCAAATGATGGACAACTGGGCTATCAACTCATTCATGTCGTCTCTTTCATAGGTGTACTTTGAAAATAAAATAAAAAATAAAATAATGAAATGATCATATTGGAAGTTTTGTACTTAGATGCATTGCCAGGGTCAAATTTGTATTTCTTTTAATTGTTTGGGGTTTTTTTTCTTGGGGGTGGGGGAAAGAACAACTGTCCTGATTTGGGAAGAATATTCTATTTATTTTGTATTATTGTTATTATCATTAATATTTTTTATAGATTTACCCAGTCATTTTCAGCAAAAGTTAATTCAGTTTCATTAACATGCATTCAAATTAATAAAAGATGACATGTGATGCATGTTCCACCAATCAAATGACAAGGTGTGTTGTGTAATGCGTGTAAAAGAACCCAGTGCACTTATCGCAAAGAGAAGGGGTTCGCCCCGGTGTTGCTGGTTTGATTGGCTGCATATGGTGCTATGCAAAGGAATAGGTCTCATACTTAAAGGAAAAATACTGAGCGCATCGGGAGTATAAAGCGCTATGTAAGAACTGCGTATTATTATTATTATTATATCTGTGTGTGCAGTATATAATAATCATTATCATTATCAACTCATACTTACCACTTGACTATTACATTCGATGACATCACGGGATACTTTAATTGCCGAGACTAACTGTGGTGAATCTTCTACCAATAAGGAACACTTGTAGTTGATCTGTCAACAAGGAATAAAGATTAATGTAGTTAAACTAAAAACAAAAAAAAACAGCTGAAAATTGCTCCAGGAATTTTCTTTTATACATGTGATGATTCAGATTGATCTATCAGCCAACTTTGTCTTAATTAATCTTCGTTTGTGCTTTTCGAGCCCTATTTACGAGCTGTATTTACAAAGCATTTTGCGCACAACAATGTATACGGCAACAACGACCTTCTGCGGGTTTTTTTTGCCAATGATTGAAAGGAAATTTCATGTATATAAATTTAATTGTTATCTGTATTAAGTAACATAAATATTATTGGTAATTTCAAAAGGCATTTTTTGATTTACTTCAATCACTTTGTTTTCAATTTTTTCCGGTGTGAAACGACAATACAATTGAAGAAGTCGTGTGCAAAACTTTCCCATGCATCAAACACCAATCCACGTACAATGCAAGTTTTCTTACTCAGTTAACCTCAAAGCTTCAAATCAACAAAATGGCGGACCGTGTTAGTTCCTGAAGTAAAAGGAAAACCACACAATTTCGAGGGATATTTGTGTGAATCATTTTACTTTTAAAACATCTTTCTAACCATATTCATTTCATTTCAAATGCTTTTATAGCCCAAAGCGCCCAGTCCAATAGCAACAGGTCCCTTCAAGTACATATCACATTTCCACTTTTTACATAATTAAGGCCACAAACAAAATTTGTTAGTTTGTCCAATGAGGGTTCTCAATAGGGTCGGTAGGTCAATTTTTTTTTTTTTTTTAATATGGATATTGTATTTGGGAGTATAAACTCTTTGTTATTAAAATATTAAGTCCAAAGACTGCATTGAATTCTTTTGTTAGATGTCTTTGAATAGTATTTTAATACTAACAACTTTTCAACTAACAAGATTTTGTAGTTTCTTCCTGTTTCAAAATTTTTCGACCAATTTTGGTGAGATTTTTAATAAAAATACTGAAAAAAAACCCCACCAAAACACCTTTTTTTTTTTTAAACCTTCCTTTTTCGGTCACAATGCAATTGACGGTCGGTCGGACGGTCGAAGACTAACAAACAAAAATGTTTTGGGTCTTATTAGAAGCATGCAAATGCAAATTGTTCTATTAAATTTTTAAGTTAAATGTAAATTATGGTATATATAAAAAAAGATAAAAAAAGAAGCTTGCTACAAAAATACTTATTTCAAATTTGATATTCAAAAGAAAATTGCATACTGTATCGGAGTCTGGCAAGTTGGAGACATTGACGGATATTTTTCTTGAAATGTCGACCGGAACAAGAACCTCTCCACCCTGTTGTTGTATCTGAGGGCAGAGATCTGGTCCTTGGTTTGTGTCAGTACTGGTACCATTCGGATTCTGAAAATGAGTATCATCATCGTGCCTAGTTAAATCTTATTTCTCAAGTGTCATTTCATTTGGAAAAGAGGGTGGGTGGATGGGGGGGGGGGCCTCCTATATATCTGATCTTCTGCATAAAAATATTCCTGTACATCCTCTTCGTTCTGCTGGTTAATCCTTACTGATGCAAACTACTTTTTCCACAAAATTCTGTGGTCAAATATAGCCTTCAGCTTCATTGCACCTTCGTTATGGAACGACTTACCTGTTCATATTCGCCAAGCCGACTCTCTTCTGATTTTCAAGGGACTGTTAAGGACTCATTTGTTTGAATCTATATTTTTGTAATAAATTGCTTTATAGATTTCATTTCATTGTTATATGTTTTGTGTTGCACATAGAGGCTTCTGCATTATGTGCTAAATAAATGTCTTGTATTATTATTATTATATCTTGAACCACTAACAATAAGTAAATTCACTCAGAAACATTGTTTAAAGTTTTGCTATTAAGAAGATTATTTATCGTGTCGTCAGCCTCGCTACTATGGGCAACGCACCGCATCGATACCTCTCTTCACTAAACCCTGGAAGGGAAGCACTGAAAAACAACGCTGATTGGCTAACCAAATTGACTATTTTGCAAATGGGTCTTATAATTCAAACATAGCTCTGCAAACCTGTTTCATACAAACATCAGGTGCAAAAATGAAGGGCTTTATAAGAATTGCGTGTTTTTATTATTATTATTATTATTATTGTTACTTTGAAAAGTAAACATACAAAATAACATAAATACATGACTATGGTATGAATCATCAGCTTCTTAAGTGCTATTTTTGAAATCACAAATGTATATCACGATTGCTTGTATTTCAACCAATGCATATTTAGTACCAACGAGACATGGCCCTTTTCGAAACCACGAAAAAGTCCCAAACCAAAAGTGTACATTTTCAAAATATTTTTTTCCTTTTCTTTCTTCAACCCAAAACTATTTAAAATTTACCCACTCAGTTTCCCTTGTGGTTTATTACCGTACTCGATATTTGAAACAAAAAGTTGCATCCCCTTAAGGTGATCCCTCTAATGCCGCTTCCCAGGTTGTATCGTAAACTTGGGTGTGATCCCTGGTTATACGGCAGTTACAGGTTGAATGGCTTCTGACTTGCACCCTGAACAAAGATATTGACAAAATAGGGAGACCGCCAACATTAGGGCTAGATAGCTCAGTTGGTAGAACTTTGATACGAGCTATCTAGCCCGGGTTCAAGATCCGCTCTAGTAAATTTTTCTTTGTTCAACCAAACATTTTCAAAATTACCGACGGAGCCCTAGCCTAAGCCGTAGCCATGGTTTCAAAATGGACCGATGTGTTTATATCAATGAGTTCAAAGAAAGACAAAAACTTGCATTGAGTCCAATGACGATTGTTTCTCCAGTTCTGCACTCACTGCTTCGGTGTGTGCATTTATTGTCAAATACACACCAGTCACAATCCCAATCGCTTGACACACATTCCCCGCACCTGAGGATCGAAATTAATTACACATGAGTAAATGAAACAATTCCCACATTGATGAGAACTTAGCAGAATAATTGTGGCGTGTTGTGGCCGAGCGGTTTAGAGCACCAGACTCAAGCTCTGGTGTTTCTGATCAACAGAGAGTGGGTTCGAGTCCCGGTTGGGCACTTGTGTCCTTAAGCAAGACACTTAACCATTATTGCTGCGTCCTTCGGATGGGAAGTAAAGCCGTAGGTCCTGTGTGCTGTGTAATGCATATAAAAGAACCCTGTTTCACTTATTGCTAAGAGAAGGGGTTTGCCCCGGTGTTTCTGGTACCTTGTAAACCCTTATAAGGTGCTGCATAAATTGGTCTCATAATTAAACAAAATTACAAACTTGTCTTAAAATGTTTCTGTTTGTTTAAGCGCATTGAGTACCTCATTGGTAGATACATATATTATTATAATAGTTAAGATGTTTCTTGTGTTTAATGGGGGTTTCCTACGGAAGGTTACGCAGTACAACTATATTTAGAATGAGTTTTTTTAAACCAGTATTCTAAAAGGTTTTCATTTTATCATGTGACTGGTTTGCAGCAACTTCAGTATCCAGGACGTTTTGAATTAAAACAGTAGTTTGAAACCGTGGCTTGAAGTCACAAAACAAAGCTTCTCTGTTTTTCATTTTGGATTCTGAGCATTACAATTTAATATTAGGAATAACATTCCAGAACAAACAAACAAGTATAACAACAATTTTCCCTTTGTGTTTCTTTTGTAAAAATCCCCTGAGAAAAAGTGTCGAGGAAAACAAAGCATAACTATGAAGTCCACCAAACCACAAACTCTCTGATTCATTACTTTCATTTGTTCACTCTAGGCTATCGGTCTGACTTTTCTCTTCAGTCTAACTACTTTCTTTGTACCCTCTGTGTGTTTTTGCTTGTTTCCTTTGCTGTGAGAGTGAACTTTAGCTAAGAAAAATACACTGCAAGGGTAAAAATAATCGAGACACTGTTAACTAAGAATTTGCTGCATTACCTTGCTAAGGCACCGTCTTTTTGTCACCTATGTAACTTTAGAAAGAGAGTAAAACATAATAATCTAACCAAGAAGTACACCACTGCAAAGTATCAGTTGTGATTCAGGTTTCAGGTTTCATTCTCAGGTTCCAATTAATTTATTCCACAGCATTACACCCAAGAAAGTAAATCACTGAAAGTATGTATAAATGAAATTATAGAGATGAGAATAAAGTAAATGTGATACTGCGGAGGGATCCATTAAGGATCAAAGCTTGTAGACAACTTGGTTCCTATAATAGTCCATGAGCCAGGGGCTGAAATTTCACAAAGGCAGATCACAAAGGCACTTTTCAACAAAATGTAACCTATACCAACAAATAACTCCTGATGATTAAAGGGGGGGGGGGTAGACACGACTTATTCAAACATTTGCCATTGTTGGTTCTAAGCAGCCCACTGTCACAGAGATGCTCTAGCAAAAAATACATTGCTTAACAACTTTCTGCTAAGCGAAAGTAAGCAGGATACCAGGTAAAGATAGTCGAGTGACATGGTATTTTGGCTGGTAATTTTCTGCTAAGCGAAAATAAGCAGGATACCAGGTAAAGATAGTCCAGTGACATGGTATTTTGGCTGGTAACCTTTTCTGGTGAGCAAGGATTTATTGAGGTTTGCTACTTTTTTGTGCTCTATGAAATTGCAATAATATGGGCCCAAAATAAACTCCCCAACCAAATTAGGTTACTGGACACAACTACATCATTCGAGAGAACTTAAAGATGAGCCAATTTTATCAACCATGTATTCCCCTGAACTTTGTGTTTAACCCTTAATTTTTATTTTTTTTACAATAATAGATTTGTTGAGATGAATTTTAAGAGCGCGTTTGTTTTATCTTCTAACACATGGACCACTTAAGTAAGCTTTCACACAACACGATCTAATGTTGTAAGACATGTTTTTGTTTTTGTTTTCAAGAGAAAACGGCTTTTGTTTCTTTCAATATTTGCCTGCTAGCAGTGCCCTGATCTCGATGGAAGTTGCCACTGAATAAAAACAGTTTGTTGTTTTTTATAACTGGCTTGCTGATGTCTTTCCTACTGTCTGTTGTTCCCCACATTTGAGCATGACATTGCATTGAGAATTGGGTGTTTTCCAACTGCAAAAATGTGTGAACAAAGCGCAAATCACTAGATCCAGAAAGGTGGATCAGACCAGGATCTGATCCTGCAATGTGGATGAACAGCTAGTGTAAACACAAAAAAGCAGGATCACCTCCCATTATTATGTATTTACAAATCCTGCAATTTTAATCCACCTTTTGAGGAGTTGAACCAAGCAATTGGTGGATCAGATCCAGCAAAGTGGATTCCAAAAACAAGTGCAAACAAAAAGGCGAATCAGACACCGCAATTTGATGTGGTCATTTCCGGCTTTGCTAGGAATGGCAGGCTTTTTGCTTGTAATTTTGTGTTACTAGTGTGCACGCAAATAAGCAGGATCAGACCCGGTTCAAAATCCTGCAATTTTAATCCACCTTTTGAGGAGAGTTGAACCCAGCAATTGGTGGATCAGATCCAGCAAAGTGGATTCCAAAAACAAGTGCAAACAAAAAGGCGAATCAGACACCGCAATTTGATATGGTCATTTCCGGCTTTGCTGGGAATGGCAGGCTTTTTGCTTGTAATTTTGTGTTACTAGTGTGCACGCAAATAAGCAGGATCAGACCCGGTTCAAGATCCGGCAATTTTAATTCACCTTTTGAGGAGTTGAACCCAGCAATTGGTGGATCAGATCCGGCAAAGTGGATTCCAAAAACAAGTGCAAACAAAAAGGCGAATCAGACACCGCAATTTGATGTGGTCATTTCCGGTTTTGCTAGGAATGGCAGGCTTTTTGCTTGTGTTTTTGTATGACAGCCTAGTCTTTATTGTGTTGTAAGTGTCTTCAATGTGTCGTGCACAGTGCACATGGACTGCGCAAATGAACATGAAATGTTACATGTTCATTTTGAGCATTGATTACTTTAAATAATCGTTCTGTGTGGAGCTCGGCTTGTTGCGCTATTTTGTCCATTTTGCTCCATATTTCTTAATCATTGTTATTGGTGTCATCTGTATCACTTCATTATCTGCATTTTCTAGCGTCACACTAGTTACATTTCTGGGGAGTCCAGAGTCAAGAGTAAATCAATGTGCTTGGAGTGAGGAGGAAGTATCCATGTTGCTTGGTATCTGGTCCAGATCAAAAGTGGGATCAGAGCCGGATCAGGCACTAGTGTAACATAGTAGAGGGCGCCACTATCCTTGGTTCGATTTCTAGCGTCGCCAGCTGCGATGAATTCAGAACGAAAAGCTTGCCCTCTGTCGGGTTATCATGTTATGTGTATGAGCTGGTAACGTCTTGGACCAAGACTAGTGTAAACGCGACACCAGATCTTGATCTATGGTCGTGATAAAAATGCCGGATCTAAATCCACCTTTCTGGAATGAGTGTAAATGCTGTGTATAAGTGATGGAATGAACTCCCTTCCAATCTCCGACAAGTCACTACAAATACCTGCTTCAAAACTCATTTGAAAACTTATTTGTGTGTTTAAATTGTCAACTTTGTAACTCATTGTCCTGTGCCAGAAGTGTCTTTTATAGACAGACAGTGCGCATTACAAATGTCCACTGTTATTATTATTACACAAAAGCAACACACACAAGAACAGAGTTGTAAATACAGAACTGGTTGGTTTTCAGTTACACTTATATACATGTTTACAATTGTATCTTCTTTTTTCTACTCAGAGTGTATTACAGAAAAAAAAGTGGCTTATGTATTGCATGAATTCATGTCACTGTGCATGTACTATCAAAGAGATATAGATTGAAACATGATCAAACATTAATGTCTTCCGTTACTTTCAGTTTCACTATTCTAATGTTTTTCTTAAAGGCATCGTACACGTTTGGTAATTGTCAAAGACCAGTGTTCTCATTTGGTGTATCCCAACATATGCATAATATAACAAGCCTGTGAAAATTTGGGCTCAATTGGTCACTAGAATTTTACACTGTACCGCAGGCCCGATGCCAAAGGTTTTAGTGTCGGGCCAATTAACTTTTGAACGGAGAAGTCCAGCGGTTTTGTGTTTTTCAATTGAATAACAAAACCTCACTGTGTCATATCTTGAACAGAAACAAACTATGTTCAATTGTTGACCTACAGTCTGAAAAATACCTTTCAATTCTGTTGAGTAATGAAATTAAATACCCCAAAAGACAGATGACATCAATCTTCTCTAACATGTCTTAGTGCTTAATTGTTCAAATAAAAACAATTCAATGCATGTTTAACTGCATGTGTGTCAGGACTCTGGTCGTGTACAAATATTTCTGGTCCAATAAACATTTTTAGTTACAAGCCTATGGGTCTTGTAGTTTTTTCTCCCAAATTCGCCCCCTTATATGGGTAGTTTCAAACCTACTTTTGGTGTCGAGCACAGTCATAGAAGTTGAAGTCTGTAGAGATAAAAGTCACCGAAGTCTCTGCTGAATAGACACTCAGTTTCATTTTCACATTGTCCTCTGTAAAAAAAACATTCAATCAATTTATAGACATGCAACTTTCAATTCAAGTCAACATTTGTTTCATACAATACTCTTGTCAAAATAAAACGTAGAGACAAAATATTACATAGATCAGAAGAAATAATCAGTACAGCAAATGAAGGGGAAATTATTAATCTATGTAGACCCAGGCAAAATTTCATGGAGCTGCTAACAATTTTTTGCTTAGCAGTTCTCTGAGCAGGATACCAGTCACAAATTGTAAATGTGACATGATAGTTTGGCTGGTAACCTTATTCTGGTAAGCATATTTTAGTTGTGCTACGCTACTTTTGTACTTAAGCAGCTCTATGAAATTGGGTCCAGAAGTAAAGAGAGTATGAGGCTGTCAGAAAAAGCCAAGGCCTGGACAGCCCAGACAGACAAACTTCAAATGTGGAGGGAAAAAACAAACAAGTAACACAAAACAAAAGCAAAATAGACTGTGGATGTAATGAGAGAAGTTACTTTAAATAAAATGACTGATGAACAAAAAATGAAGGCAAAATAACACCCCAAAAGGGAAAAAAAGAGGGTAACTTGATAATTTTGCAATAATCACCAATGGTAACTGAAAACATATTGGACTATGAGAAAGCCCAAAATAACTACTATTATGTGGATGTCACACCTGCCTACTCTAGACAGCCATGTGGGAGACGGCTAGGCTAGGGCTAGGCCTAGTAATTCTGTTGCATTTGAACCAAATTCCATCCAAGTTCTTCATGCGTCGCCTAGTCTACATGAATGCAGCCATGGTTGCTGCAACACAAAGGTTGATGTAGCTTATGTTTTGAACTTTGTTGTTGACCAAACTTTCCAAAAAAAGATATGTTAGAGTAAGAGTTGTTGTCACCTGATGCAGGAATTGGTGGTCGAGCATTTATTTCAGGAATGCTGCAGGTGACACTATTTCCAACTGTCGTCCCTCGAGTCAGTGGAAGGTTATTGAATTGACAGCTGTAATCATTGTTCTCAGGTAGCTGCTCTACAGTCAGTGTGATCTGAAACGAACAACAAAAAGTTATCAATCTTTATTAACCACCTCACTTTGGATGACGTGTTTATCCGCAATATTGATTTTGGACAGACTTATGGCGGACGTTTTTAAAGCCCAAAACTACTTCAGATTTTTTCCTCAATTTTGGGTACAATTTGTTTACATGTACAGTTGACTCTCGTTTAAGGCACTGTACACGTTTGGTAATTACTATATATATTAGCATAAAAACTGACTTGGTAACGAGCAACAGAGAGCTGTTGATAGTATAAAACATTGTGAAAAGACTCCCTCTGAAGTAACGTAGTTTTTGAGAAAGGGGTAATTTCTCACTAAAGTAATAAAAACTTCTTGCAAGTATTTTTTATTCCTAACTTGAAAGCACACATATATGTACAACAAGGGTGTATTTTCTTTCATCATTTTCTTGCAACTTCGATGACCAATTGAGCCCAAATTTTCACAGGCTTGTTATTTTATGCATATGTTGGGATACACCAAATGAGAACACTGGTCTTTGACAATTTCCAAACGTGTTCAGTGCCTTTAGTACGAGCTCGGAAGATACGAGACACCGGTTTATACAAGTTCACCGGTCCCGAACTGTCCCATGCGTGTTTCTATGTCTTAAAAAATGAAAGATACAAGCACAGTCGTAACGAGAACACGGATAATAAAAGGTATTTTTGTGGCCCTGTGACGACAAAATGTATTGTTTTTCATACTGTTGTAGCAAGGTCTGGAAATATTCTTTTTGCCAAACTATTTATTTGGATCGGACCGACAATGCAGTTCTGTCCAATCTGAATACCAGGAACAGTTCGTAGGTATCCTATATGCTTAAAATGCTACTTGTGTTGCACACTAACGTTCAGCATGCTATAGTATGGCACTATGCAGTACCGAGTTTGTCACATGAACGGCAAGTTTAACATCTCTTTGCTATGATGTTTATCATAAATTGTACAAAATATTAAATTTATATGATTAATTAGTCAATATTAAATGCATTTATCATTGATATCTTTGTGTAAAAGATGCTCATAAGATCTGTTCTAGGAAGCAAATCGTTCCATGGTAGGCCAGCATAATATGCTATAAAGCACAACATGTTTACGCGTGTCATGTGCATGCACTATGACAACATGTGTATCTATATCGTCAGCATGTTCATGAAGGGCCAAAAAGTCCCCTAAAGCCAAAAATGTTTGTTTGGACAAAACCGCGTTTGAAGTTAAGCTAATTTAAAAATTACTGGTTGGTAGACTATTCGCAATTTAATCTTTGAAATTTTACATATCAGGGAAGTAGAGATCCTACCTCATACAAATCTGCTTTCAAGTTTGTCCATAACATGTTTAATAAATGAGGAATTATTTAATTAACAATTCGATTGTCTCTTCGTGAAAACTGTACAAATTGTGGTCTGTGTGCAGCGCGTCGTGTGTAAACTTTTTGGCTGTTCATGAAAACGCAAAAACAAAGTTGTTGGCCTTTCGTGAAAACACAAAAGCCGGAGCACTCATGATTGGCACTGTGCTATACAATCAACGCAGTCGTGAATACACAAAATGACAAAAAGGTTTTGGCTCTTCGTGAAAACGCAATTCCAGGTTCTTGGGGTTTTTGCCTTTCATCGACTTAGCATAATTAAGAAACTAGATGCTTTTGAGAGCTGTAAATTTGTAAATTGTTAGATACCGCTCAACTTTCAGGAAGGGCCAAAAAGTCCCCTAAAGCCAAAAATGTATGTTTAGAGAAAACCGCGTTTGAAGTTAAGCTAATTTTAAAATTACTGGTTGGTAGACTATTTGCAATTTAATCTTTGAAATTTTACATATCAGGGAAGTAGAGATCCTGAATCATACAAATCTGCTTTCAATTTTGTCCGTAACGTGTTTAATTAATGAGGAATTATTTAATTAACAAGGAAAACCAGCTTATGAGTTATCAGGGAATTTTGACATGTTTATACATGCCTATTTCAATTGCGAGGAGTATGTGGACAGGTTGTAAACTCACAGTCTGTGAACTGATTGAAATTAGAAAATAGAATCAATTTTTGGTTTGTTTTGATAAAGTACTTCTTCCGCACTTTGTCATTAACATTGCCAATGAATTACTGCCACAAACTTGCAGCCAGTAGCCAGTTAGCCAGTAAACCAGTTGCCAGTAGCCAGACATATTCAGGACAGACTCAGACAAGGACCATTGCACACCCTAACAAGGCCATATTGGTCACAGGCAGCTGGGTAATGCATCAGCATAATTACATCTTGACTGTGCTGGCAGAGTGTGTGGAAGGGTTTCGCCCCATGGATCAAGATTACCTGTCACTATACAGGGATTGAGTTATACATCCACTTCTCACCAAATCTGTTCATCAAAAAGTCATACTTTTCTGACAGAAAACTCATTTTACCTTTCAGAGTTTCATAGTTACATGTACAGTGTGTCAGAAAAAGCCCAGACGAATTCTCAATTGTATCCCCAAAACACTTTACAAAAATTATAAACAAAAAATCATCTTAAAAAAGCATTTATATTTTTAACATTCATGTACAGAAGGAGCGGTCATTACCGGTTAATTATGGAACAATAATGGAACAATATCACTCTCAATATTCGTCAAGCTACCTCTACTGACTCATTCAAATCTCTATTAAAGACTCATCCCTTTGTAATTTAAGGTTTAATGCGCTTAGAAAGGCCAGTATTAAGCGCTTTATAAATGTTATTATTATTATTATTATTATTATTATTATTATTATTAATTATTTGGTAATAAAATTGGCCATACTGGTGATATTTGTCTTAAAGGTAGAGTCATAGATTGGTTTTTGTCAACGTAATGCTGATTTATAGGCAAAATTATATAAAAGTCACATGTGAAAGTTTCAGCTGAATATACACAGTGTCTACTGCTGAGAAAACAGTACAAATTAACTATGTAGGTATTTTCACAAGAATGTTGAAACCCATTCACAATTAGTAAGGTGACAGCAGGTACCAACCGCAATTCGGCCGCAGCATTCACGAACAGACACCAACCCTCAGAAATCTGGAAAACGATTCATGCATGAATCATATTACTTCGAAGGGAATTCTCAACTGCAGCTGTTGATAGTAGAAACTATTTTGAGAAAGGATTCCCTTTGAAGTAATATGGTTTGGAAAATTTTGCATCCAAAAACATTTGAATCTGAGATCTGAGGGTTGGTGTCCATTCTGGAACGCTGCGGCCAGAGATGTGGTTGGTACCCGCTGTGTCACCTTGCTAAAAGTGGATGGATTTGACGTTCTTGTGAAAATACGGTGACAGTTTTCTCAACAAGTAGACACTGTATTCAGCTGAAACTTTCACAAGTGACTTTCATTTATATATGTATCTTTCTTTACAATTTTGCCTATAAATATTATGTTGAAATATAATCTATGACACTACCTTTAAAGGCTGTGAAATAAAGCAAAAAGAAAAAAAATGGTGGCAGCTGTTTGCGACAAAACAGGGAATCTTCATCCCTTCTACAAATCATATCCAGCAGAGATAAGATCTTGATCTGTTTAACAGGCTTTGGATCTCAAAGTCACGGCCATGGGTTTGTGGATCAGTCACCAGACTGCCGGGCGGTGGGTGGTACTTCCTAATTATAAACTACAGCTTGGACGTGCTTCTGTGCACATAATGACAACAACATAGCATTCCAAGATTACATGTGGATTCCTACCATATGTCAAGTTTCTCATTCAATAATATCACACTGAAGTTATTTATTTGCTCTCACATAAAAAAAAGGGGGAGTGGGTTGACAATTAGTGTTTTGTTATAGCTATTTTAGGAAATGTATTTCACTTTTGTATTTTGTTAAAAATAGTTAATGATCTGATGTTTCAGCCCTAGCAGAGTGACTCTGCTAAGATCGAAATGTCAGGCCGTTAACTTTTTGTGTGCAACAGCCAAATCTATTTAAATTCTCACTTTTGTGTTTTGAGAGTCCTACACAAACCTGTTTCAAAATGTTATCTGAGTCCGGCAGGTTCGACTATTCAAATAATGGTGTAAGAATCAGGTTCCACAAGATTCAAAGAAAACAATAATGTTATTTAAACAAGTAATATGAGTGCTCATATGATCAACATCTTACATGTCTATCCCGAACCCTGTTCAAAAGTCTATGTAACATCCTGATTAAACATATCAACTAAACACACCTTTATCTTTGCAGGAAATACAGCATTTCATGTAAATAAACTGTAGGCTGATACTCAGAATTGAACTTTTTCCACCACAAAACCGCATCACATGACTGATTGAAGATGCTTGTATTTTTGAGATAATGTTAATAAAAACTAGCAATTAAGTGTTTTTTAAACAGAAAACAGAGGGGTTTCGGTGGAGGGGAAACAAAGGACTAATATCAGAATTATTTATGACTTATGTCAAAATTCTATATAAATTATATTTGAACCAGACGACAATGTTAAAGAGGTCATGGATAAAACAGGCATCATATAGACGATGTGACCTGTGATATCACATGTTTACAAAAGAGTCACCAAGCCTGGACTTCCTGCAGGCACGATTTGTACACAACTCAATGGAAGAAAACATAAAATCCTATATTTTATGGAGATTGCACTGTCTAATTTTGTTCAACTTTTGATATGATGAAAGGGGGCACATCTCAAAACTTGTTCAGCTGTTACTTTTAAAACTCTTGGATTTATGTGGAAATTATGACACAAAATGCAAACTTTCCCATATGACTAGTGCAGTATCTTGCCTGCCAGAAAGGCCCAAGAATGTACAAGGTCACACTTATTGTAAACAAAGGTCACAAGGTCTATTTGGTCCTTGGAAAAAAGTAGGAACACTTTCTCGAGTACAAGGGCTGACCTACATGTAGGCCTACACATGGTGTAGGCTCTAATAGACTTTTCTGGCCTTAATAAAAATAATTTTTGTTATTTTTCCAAGGGCTAACAAATCGGAAAACAGACTAAAGTAGGAAGAATATCATGCCTGATCAAAATACCGTGACTTTTTTGTTGACGTTTTCTCAACAAGTAGACACTGTATCCAGCTGAAACTTTCAAAGGTGACTTATATTGTATCTTTATTGACAATATGGCCTATAAGTCAGCATTACGTTGACTAAAACCAACCTATATGACCCTCCCTTAAAGTCCTTTCATCTTATAGAGATTGTTAAAATATCTTATGTCATCCAGAAGTTGTGTTTTTTGTTGGAAATTTTATGTTCTGTATAAACCTGTTGCCCTCACCCTTTTACATCACTTTAATTTTCGTAATTTTAAATTCTTGTTGTCTATTGTTTTATATGCCCTATTTTGGTATTTATTCTCCTTGTTATACAGGGATAACAAATATCATGCTTTTTATCATGTGTCCCGTCTGTTGTGTAATGCACGTAAAAGAACCCAGTGCACTTATCGTAAAGAGAAGGGGTTCACCCCGGTGTTCCTGGTATGATCGGCAGCATATATTGCGCCACAGCATCTTGTAAACCATTGCATGGTGCTATAAATGAATAGGCCTCATACTTCAAATGTAGCTCCACATACCTTGCAGGAAAAAATTTGTAGTCAAACAATGCTGCGCTTAGAAACATCCGTATTAAGCGCCTAATAAATGTTGTGTATTATTATTATGACAATAAATATTGTGAATCTTTAATAAAATAAAATAAAAAAACTTTGAATTGTCTCCGAAGACTCACCTGTCTTTGTGGTTCTCTAATTGGTAAGCTTCTGTAGGGAGTTATGTCACTGATCTCAACACACTGAATCTCGTTGTATGAGAGCCAATGCCTGGATTTATCTGCCTGTTTGCACTCATTGTGTCTGGTGCATCTAGAATTGAGAATGAAAAGTGATTTCTTATTCATTTAATAATAATAATAATAACAATAGAGTCTTGTAAAGTGCCAATATCTGCCAAAAAAGCCACTCATGGCGCTCGCTCGTGATACAAAAAACAGTTCAAAAGAAAGGGACAAAAATATGTATGTTGAAAATCACTGGTCAACATTTACTTTGAAAAGATAAGTTTGAGAGCAGTTTTAAATGATGTTGTTGTATTTAAACAAAAATTCATACATAACCCTTGCAGTCGTGTCTATAGGCGAAATTCTTATAGAATAGGGTTTAAATAGGATTCCTATAGGATTCTTATAGATTTTTTGTCACTTCCTCGATTCCTTTAAGTCTCCTATGAGATTCTTATAGGGTTATTTTGTAAGGGAAGAACTGAGCAGGTTTATGGGTGACAACTGTGTGAGTGAAAGTTCTTGTGTGAGAAGTGTTGGTTCTGAGAAGAACCGGGGTCGAGATATAATGAAAATCAGAGCAATGTTACCAGTGTGCTGTGCTCTTTGTCAGGAGACTGAGAGCATGTGTTCACTGTTCAAAACATTGAAACATGACAAGATGCAAAAAATAATGAACACTTATAAATCTGGGCCCAGTTTCATAGAGCTGCTTAAGCACAAAAAATAGCTAAGCACAACAAAGTTATGCTTACAAGAATAGGGTTACCAGCCAAAATACCATGTCACATGTACAATTTGTCACTGGTGTCCTGCTCATTTCTTCTAAGCAGAAAATTTTTAAGCAATATTTTCTGCTTAAGCAGCTCTATGAAATTGGGCCCTGGAGAAAATAGAATTAGCTAACTAAGCGGATAAGAGCACCGGACTCAAGCTCATGGTGATCAGCAGAGTGTTGGTTCGAGTCCCGGTCTCGACACTTGTGTCCTTAAGCAAGACACTTAACCATTATTGCTTCTCTTCACCCAGGAGTACAAATGGGTACCAGTGGGAGCTGGGGAGTAACCTGCCATGGACTGGCAGCCTGTCCAGGGGGAATAGAAATATTCTCAGTTGTTTAATGCCAATGAAACCGGATACAAACACCGGCCTGATGAGCCATATTGGCTCTGGACAGACTGTTTACCAACCAAAAGGACCCATGGAATTAATGCAAAAAATAATTAATGACCTGACGTTTCCACCAAAGCAGAGTCTTTCTCAAAGGCTAAAATTAAATGTTTTTTGTGTTTTTTCATTTAAAAAACACTGCAGTCACTAAAAAACCCTCCTATTGATCGAAAAATTCACCTAGGATTTAACACAATTTTATAAAACTGCTTACTAATCCAGTACCATTCACTACCCTGTGTTTGTGACGCGTCAGATTTGTAAAGAACATCTATTTTACGTACATATGCAGGTGATGTACCTACATGGTAGTGTAACAATCAACTTAACAAGTAAGTTAACATTAGACTTTGAAAACAAATTGGTCAACTAAACATTTTGTGATGTTTATTTTTAAATTTACAATTTCAAAAAACAAGAACAAATTATAAATCAAACAGAGAGGGTGGCCTTTGACGCTTTTGATCCAAAACATACTTCACCAGAGTCATAGAATTAGAACAAATGCATACACAGTGAAACAATATATTTGTTTCAGCTTTAGATAGCTTGGTTATTATTATAATTATATGTTTCTGTTAATGACACCAAGGATGCCTCATAAGTGAACTTGCTATGTGAACCAGAAACACCGGGGTTAACCCTACTCTTCCACGGTACGTGTTCTGGGTCGTATCCCCTTGAGGTGATCCATCTCCTACGTTTTCCGGGTTGTATCGTAAACTTTGGTGTGATCCCTGGTGATTTGTGGCGTGTCGTGACCGAGCGGATAAGAACACCGAACTCAAGCTCTGGTGTTTCTGATCAGCAGAGTGTGGGTTCGAATCCCAGTCGTGACACTTGTGTCCTTAAGCAAGACACTTAACCACATGCTTCGTCCTTTGGATGGGACGTTAAGCCGTAGGTCCCATGTGTTGTGTAATGCACGTAAAAGAACCCAGTGCACTTATCGTAAAGAGAAGGGGTTCGCCCCGGTGTTCCTGGTTTGATTGGCTGCATATTGCGCCACAGCACCTTGTAAACCATTACATGGTGCTATGCAAAGGAATAGGTCTCATACTTCAACACGTAACTCCACTTACCTTGTAGGAAAAATACTGAGCGCTTTGAGACACCCATCGGGAGTATAAAGGGCTATATAAGAACTGCGTATTATTATTATATGGCAGTTACAGGTTGAATGGCTTCTGACTGGCACCCCCAAACAAAGATATTGACAAAATAGGGAGATCACCAACATTAGGGTTAGATAGCTGAGTAGGTAGAGCGCCGGCACGTTAATCCGGAGGTCCCAGATTCAAGTCTTGCTCTTGTCAATTTTTCTTTGTTCAACCCAAAATATTATTTAAACATTTCTGTTTCCCTTGTGGTTTTTTACTTCATATTATAAATCCAAAAAGAAACCTGCTCAATGTAAATTCCTATGGATTTTTAATAACCACAATTGGAGCCAGTCTCTGTAAGGCACCAAACAGGATACAAAGAAACTTTAAAAATACATAGTTTTATTGGTTTAACCTCACAAGTCAAAATAAGAGCGACAAGTACAAAGTATGAGTCACTGTCACTTCTTCATGCATTATGTTGACTTTTGAGCAAAACAAAATTACTACAAATTGCATCTTTTTTACAGAACTTCCCTGAGCCAAGGTTTCTAAGTGGATTAAAGTTTTTATTATTATTATATGTTTCTGGTAATGAAACCAAGGATGCCTCATAAGTGAACTTAATCACTGTAGCTCGCAAGCCTGAGGAAACCTGTAAACAAGGGTGCTTGCTATGTGAACCAGAAACACCGGGGTTAACCCCTGCTTTTCCACGATAAGTGTTCTGGGTTCTTTTACGTGCACTACCAATCCTAGTACACGGGACCTACGGCTTAATGTCCCATCCGAAGGACAAAGCAATTATGGTAAAGTATCTTGCTCAAGGATACAAGTGTCAGGACTGGGACTCGAACCCACACTCTGCTGATCAGAAACACCAGAGCTTGAGTCCGGTGGTCTTAACCGCTCAGCCATGACACCCCACTTATGCACTGAGATGCAGATTCTTCAGGGCCAGGGGCGTCAATCCTGGGGGGGGGGGGGCGGGGGGCCACCTCCCCCCCACTTTTTGAAGGGTGGGGGACACCATATCAAATGTCCCCCCCAGTTTTGTTTTAACTCATGTATCTCATTAGGGGCAACTTAATGTGTCATCTACTATGACTTACGGTAACGCGCTGTCTATAGTAAAGCTAACGCTTTAGTCGATGCACCGCCCGAAACTGCTCGGCAATTTACTCACTGGACCACCCGATTGGAAACACTTTGTATCCTTGGTTATACACACGCCAACGGGTCACACAAAACAGCCGCCGAAAGAGCGTGATCCGAAGACTTTGATGGTACTGTATCCGGTGACGCGCTGTCTACGTATAGCCCGAAATCGATCGACCATTTACTCACTGGACCGCCCGAACTAAAGGGACATAAAATAAGTTTGGTGAGAAATTCAATGACTTCATTCCGAAACTTAAGAGTATTCTGTCATTTGCATTCATACAAAGACATTTGTAAACTTTGTTAGAAGCATATTTTTATGTGTGAATTCTAATCCTTTCCTTCATTAGGAAATGTTTGAGTGCCTGTTTAAATACTTCTACAATGTTGATTTGGGTGCACTTTTTCTCTTCATTGAAAACAAGATCGCATCGACATCTCTAAACATAAGTCATTATGGCAACAATAATCATAGAGACAGAGGACATTGGTGTTGAGAATTCGTGTGCAATCCGTAAAGGCCTAAGACAAAAAAAGCGACAACCAATAAGTGGTCAACAACCAGGGTTGAACCGTAGTCTTGCATTATATAAACAAAAAAATGCTCAATAGTTTCTGCGTCAGATTCACAGTGTGGACACACGACTTTTTCTGTGATTTTCACACAAAAAAGTTTGTCCCAAGTTGGGAAGATCCTGTGATAAAGTCAAAAATAATATCTTTATCCTTAGCATCTAAAAGGAAGTTTTTATGAATTTTACCCCAAACTTCAGTCACTTTTTCTGTGATTTTCATACGAAAAAGTTTGTCCCAAGTTGGGAAGATCCTGTGATAAAGCCAAACAATCATATCTTTATCCTTAGCATCTAAAAGGAAGTTTTTTTGAATTTCACCCCAAACTTCAGTCCAGTTGAAATCTTTTGGAAGATTTCAAATCTGAACCCATTTTTCTTAGGCCTCTGGCAGGACAAAATATCTGGCTATAAGGGCTTTGTAAACAAATTTGGTGGACAGTTTTGAAAATGTCGCAAAATCCTCTACTCCATGATCAATTTTTATATTCAGCCATCTGCTAGGATGATTACTGGGCCTACATCGTGTCTTTTAAAACAGGACTGGATTTATATTTTCAGCAAGACGCTTGTTTGTTTGTTTGTTTGTTTGTTTGTTTCTTTGATTGTTTATTTATTTTTTTTTTTTTGGAGCTATGTTTTTTTTAATTTTTTTTAAAATTCCTTTTATTGCCTTGTATTGTATTTGTTGTTCTTGTATTGTTGAGGTCGAATAATTAACAACAATAAAAAGCAATATTATTCCAAACACATGCCAGGATCACAACTCATTAACTTTTTTTCTGAGTTTGCTTAACAGTTTGTTAGTAAAACATTTGTATTTGTTCTGATAGTGTATTTTAAAGTGGAAACATCCTGTATAACTTAGATATTCTATAAATCAGCCCATTGTTTTAAGCTTAAGCAGTTGTCCTTAAAATTTGATACATTTTATATCTTTGAAATATGGCATACAAGAAATATTCATCAAATTTTAATCAACATCCTTTATTTTTCTTTTCATCGCTTACTGTATTGTTACGCACAAAGCTGGAAATGTATACATGTATGTTACTGGAAGTGACCTTAAAAAAAGGATGATAAACTTTCAATCTGAAAATCAAAAGATGACAAGAGTGAAAGAACCTATCATAAACAACCATGGACTTCACAAGTTTGCTGAACCGAAGCAAAATTTTTAATTTTACAATCCATGAGAGCAGAAGGCAGATACAGGAGGAGGGGGGGGGGGGCATGGGCGCCAGTACTGCCTGTTTAAAAATTAGCCACAAGTGTGTGTGGTGTAGTTCCCCCCCCAAGAAGCAGGATGGATTTCTTTTTTATCCTATGCCATTCACATTTTTTTTCTGCCAAAATTAGTCTTTCATGATATGTCACTTGTAATTGTTTAGATTTGCAACAATAACATATCATTTGAAACCTAATGTGCCAATTTGTCTGGGATAATACGAGAGCAAGCTTGAATTTGAGAAACGATCTTATACCCACTATGTTTTTAATGAATATGCATGAAAGAAGATAATGCAGCGACCAGATTCAAAAGTGAGATTTGTGGTATTACAATTTTCTTTGAGTAAAATTAGAAGATTGATATGGATCAAAAGTGCTTAAAAAGTGTGTCTATTTCTCTGTTTTAGGCAAACAGAGCCTTCATTTTCACCCCTAAAAAGGCCAAAAGCTCAGAGCTTCGCCCCCTGGACCCCCATCGGGGCTTCACCCCTGGACCACATCATCGATGTTACAGAAAATTTTCCAGTAAATTTAAAAGTTTCATATCTGGAGCATAAAGTAGGCAAAAAGACACCTTGAATTGTAGCACGAGTCACAGTGGAATTGGTCTTTTATTAGTGTCGCTTGTTCTATCTCTCTCTGAACCAAGTCCAAGTTTGATAATTATAGCAAGGAGAGCTTTTCTAGGTCGTTCAAACATGCTAAAACCCAACAGCTTAACTTCGCCCCTGGACCCCACCAGGGGCCCTTGAGCGGGCCCCTGGACCCCACGCCATAAATGATCCTGATGTCCCCCCACATTTCAAGACGGATTGACGCCCCTGTTCAGGGCTCATCATATTGCAAGATTGGAACGAAGCAAAAAGGATTCTGAGCCACTATAACCATATTACAAATGATATATAGTCTTATATAGCGCACGTATCTACTAATAAGGTACTCAAAGCGCTTGGACAAGCAGAAACATTTTAAGGCAGGTTTTGTATTTATTTTATTTTATTATAAGACCCATTTATGTGCTACATCGATTTATAAGGTTTACATGGTGCTGCGGCGCACTCAGCAGCCAAAGGACGGAGCAATAATGGTTAAGTGTCTTGCTTAAGGACACAAGTGTCAAGACCAGGACTCGAACCCACACTCTGCTGATCAAAAACACCAAGGCTTGAGTCCAGTGCACCTGACCGCTCGGCCACGATGCGCCAATGATTGATTGAATTCAAACTTCAGCTCAATGACGGAGTGTCAGTTTGTAGAAAGTATCAGCTACTAATGGTAGAGATCAGACTGGTAGTAAACTGTTCCTATCCACAGACCTTAGTGGCACCCCCCTCCCCCACCCCAAAAATTCATCTTTGTTTGTCTACTCTTTGTAGTAAATGTTATTGTAAAATGTGGCCAGCTTTTTTTCCCTCCCAGTTCCATTATTTGCCATGGTAATTTGCAAAGAACATGTTTAGCAGGTATGAAAATGGTGTAATGGTGTAACTTTTGTTGTTTTATTTTACTTGAAGGTAGGGTCATAGATTGGTTTTTGTCAACGAAATGCTGATTTGTAGGCAAACTTACAAAGAAAGATACTATAAAAGTAACATGTGAAAGTTTCAGCTGAATACAGTGTTTACTTGCTAAGAAAACAGCAAAACAAAACTGTCACAGTATTTTCACAAGAACGTCAAATCTCTGGCCGCAACATTTGCGAACGGACACCAGCCCTCAGAAATCTGAGAAATGATTCATGTCTGAATTGTTTCTCAGATTCAAATGTTTGTGGGTGAAAAATTATCCAAACCGTATTACTTTGAGGGGAATCCTTTCTTAAAATAGTTTATATTATCAACAACTGCAGTGCTTCTCACAAAGTAAGTTTTTACAGTCGTTATTGTTTGGAGTATTTACCGATCTATGACCTTACCTTTAAAGGAAAATAGAATTTGTTTTCTTCTCACAAGTATTTTGTTAACCAACTGGAAATTGAAAGTAAAAAAACCTAGTAGAGTAGTAGATTCCTTTCATTCCAGTAGCTGAATAAACACACAATGGGTCAAGAATAATAGCCAAATCCTGCCAGAATAACAATTTTGAGAACAGCTTCCTTGGGAAGTGACAGTCTGGTTCAAACTTAAAGGCACTGTACACATTTGGTAATTGTCAAAGACCAGTGTTCTCACTTGGTGTATCCCAACATATGCATAAAATAACAAGCATGTGAAAATTTGGGCTCAATTGGTCATTGAAGTTGCAAGAAAATGATGAAAGAAAAAAACCCCTTGTTGTACAAATTTGTGTGCTTTCAGATATAGGAATAAAAACTTCTTGCAAGAAGTTTTTATTATTTTAGTGAGAAATTACCTCTTTCTCAAAAACTACGTTACTTCAGAGGGAGTCGTTTCCTACAATGTTTTATACTATCAACAGCTCTCCGTTGCTTGTTACCAAGTCAGTTTTTATGCTAATATATATTTTGAGTAATTAGCCTACCAAACGTGTATGATGCCTTTAAGGATAAATAATGCTGTATGTTGAGATAAACAGTCCACATCCTGATAGAGCAGGAAACAACTCAGGAAAAAGTTAAGGCTTCTACCGCATTTTCTGTTAAAACAGTTTGTCCCAGATAAATATTCACGATGGTAGATCCTGTAGGGCTAGCAAAAACGAGTCTCTCGTCAGTTTTTGACCTCATTACAACGTGTCAAGGCATTTTTTTTTTTTTTAACGTTCAACCAAAAGTGTGTCTGCTGTCTTTTCGATATGTTATCAATTTCGGTGAAATATGTATATGGGGTTCGTTCACTTTGACAGTATTTAAAGCGCATAGACAACATTGGTTATTGCCAAAGATAGTGTCCACAATTTATGTAAACCAACATATACATGAAATAACAAACCTGTCAAAGTTTAAAGGGATTGTATACGTTTGGTAATTGGAACCCACTGTTTGTTTCAATCCTATATAGTTGTAGATATGTACCCGAACCATAAAATTAACCTGTGAAAAATTTCGTTACAAAAGGTGGTAGCGTTTTTGATAGTTTGGAGCGGTTATGTCCATGCAGGAAGAACAATCTGCAATTGGAATACAAAATCTGAGAAACGTTACTGTCAGTAACGCCAGATTCAAATTTTTGTGGATAAAAAGGGACATTTTTTTTCCATAACCGCAGTACTTCTAGGTGAAAAGTTTCTCAAATTGCATTATACCATGGAGGATTTCCTTCCTCCATGATTATACTATCCAAAGCTGCTGCACTTCTTCCCAAGTAAGTTTTTATTGCCATTAATTTTCAGAGTCATTACCAAACGTATACAGTTAAGCTCAATCGGTCATTGGAGTTATGAGAAAATACTGAAAAACCACATCACTGTTTTCAAACATCGAATTATCAGTAATAATGATTTTCTGCATGATTTCTTTCTCAAACAGTTTTGTTAAAATTCTGAATATTCTCACTTGTTCTCCAGTGTGCACCATCCACAGTATGGGTCGCTGCTTCGATACCCTATGCAGGTATCACACGTCGTGTACTGGTTGCAACTTTCAACTTTAAGTTTCAGAAGCTGTAATAAGAGAACACAAATAGAAACACAAGACATTTATATAGCGCATAATGCAGGAGCCTCTATGAGCAACACAAAACATTAAAAAAAAATGAAATATATGAAGCAATTTGTTACAAAAACGTATATTCAAACAAGTAGGTCTTTCAAAGTCCCTTGAAAATCAGAACAGAGTCAGCTTGGCGAATATGAGCTGGTAATAAGTCATTCCATAATTAAGGTACAATGAAGTTGAAGGCTCTTTGACCATAGGATTTTGTAGAAACAGTAATTTCCATCAGGAAGGGTTGGCCAGCAGAACAAAGAGGACAAACAGGAATATATTTATGCAGAAGAGGGTATGACATCATTTCTGATAGACCTGCTATTTCATGAAGGCCAGATGGGCCCTGATTGCCTTGCTTGTGTTTCCCCTAATTTTGGCCTTGGTGCCCTTTCTTTCCATTTCAGCAGACTCCTTCAGTGATCTCCGGAGCAGTCTATTTTTCCTTGGCTTTGCCTTTGGCAAATAGAATGCTCCAAAGATCAATGAAGGGTGGCTGGTAATACTGCATTGTTCTGGTTTCACCCTTACTCTGATGTGTAAAGATAAAACTGAAAATAGTATTATTTTGTTATTAAATCAATTAAATAGTATTATTATCCCAAAATGTGCCTTCCTAATTAATGTCCGACTGGTCGATATACAGGAAAAGTTACATTCCACCCCTCGTGGAAGCACTCAACAAAAGTACTTCATTTTTGAAGTCGTGTTTCTATTGCTTACTTTGTTTTTTTGCTTTATTACTGTTTGGTCTAGTTTATTTTGTGTCTTTTGTCATGTTATATTTTTGTGATAGCATTAAAATATCCAGCTTTGTATTTTTCCTTTTGTAATAAGTCTTGAAATATTCTTAATTTCATGTCAGTCTTATACCCCATTTTTTATTCTTTTTACTTTAATCTGAGCTTGCTAGGTCTTGCAACAATTTACATAATTTTTATAGTCATAGGCCTACTTTTAAAGGTTGGGTTACTTTTATATCTTTATCAATTTTTATGTAACTATTGATGTATTTTAATCACAATTCAGCCTATGGCTACAATGTTTGGATGTTTTAAATAAGTAAATAATAACGATAATAATACAGTCAATAAATTTGTTATATTATGCAACATCAACTTCTAGCTTTGTCTTAGTTTTCTTGATAGTTCAAACATTAACAGTCAAAGGTATACTTCTTTCAACCAACAGCAGCAAAGTACCGATACTTTTTTCCAGTATACTACTTTAAAAAGAATTATAATTGGGAACCCGTAATTTATAAGCCAGAGTTGTTTACATTCCCTCTTGTCAAATGTCAAATTCGTTTTTGTGATCCACTCATTTTTCGATTGTTAGAGTCTTTATGAAAAAGGGAGACAAACTTGGAAGTCTTTTACCTCATGTTAAATGGGTTAAAATGCCACTGTGTTTGATACCCTTCAAGTACAATTTTTGTCAAAATCCAGAAAGTTCACATTTCAAATATTTGGTCTGTACGTTTTTGTAAGAATTGTTCTTAGTTCACTCTTGAATCTGATGATATTCAATCAAAACAACATTGGATTAAGCCCTTTGACTTTCACAAACAAATTCTTCTTTGTACTGTACAGACCCATTTGTTTTGATGTTCGATGACGTTATGCTTTAAATTTCGCCTTGAAAGAGTTTCAGATAACTAGAAATTCAGTTTTTTGTCATGTGACAAAAACAAGGTGTTCGTGGGGAGTGATTGAATGAATAGGTCACAACATTTAACCTTATCAATCCAATGCCTGGTCCAGGAGTTATTAATTTTTCAAAAAGTTAAACATCAACTTCCAGTTTGGACCGGAAGTCAAGGTCAAATAGGGGTTACATTTTGTGTAGCGCGTGTTTAGTTTATGAAGACGTTTTAGATGATGTATGGATTGTAAACCTCCAACGATTTGTTGAAACATTAACTTTCACTTTCCGGTTTGAACTGGAAGTCAAGGTCAAATGAGGTCACAGTGTGTAGCGTTTCTTAAATCTTTGGAGCCCTTTCTGATGATGTATAGATGATAAAAATCCGATGAGTGGTTCAGGAATTATGATTTTTTCAAGTATTAAATTTCATCTTCCGTCCGGTTTGAACGGGAAGTCAAGGTCAAATGAGGTCACATTCTGGGTATTGTTTCTTAAGTTGTTACATACTTTCCCAATAATTTATAGATTGTAAAAATCCAATGTGTTGTTTAGAAGTTACAATTTGTTGATACATTAAGTTTCACTTTCCGGTTTGAACCGGAAGTCAAGGTCAAATGAGGTCACAGTGTGTAGCGTTTCTTAACTCTTCGGAGCCCTTTCTAATAATGTATAGATGATAACAATCCAGTGTGTGGTTCAGGAGTTCTGATTTTTTCAAATATTAAATTTCATCTTCCGGTTTAAACAGGAAGTAAAGGTCAATTGGGGTCACATTCTGTATATAGTTTCTAAAATTCTTACATACTTTCCCAATGATCAATAGATTGTAAAAATCGAATGAGTTGTTCAGAAGTTAAGATTTTTTTAAATATGAAATTTCTCTTTCCGGGTTGAACCGGAAATCAAGGTCAAACAGGGTCACAATTTGTGTAGCGCGTGTTAAGTGTATTAAGACCTTTCAGGTGATGTATGGATTGTAAATATCCAATGTGTGGTTCAGGAGTTATGAAATTTTCAAAAAATTGAATTTTTCGCTCGTTGTTTCTTTGTATATTGCACAGTCACGCCAAATGTATTCATACATGTAGCTGTACAGTACGTACATTAGTCTTCAACTTGAGCATCTTGGAACCAAGACTATACACAATGTAAACTCACTACACGTGCTACTGGTTCAGCGTGTGCGCAGGGCCTACATACATGTGCTAAATACACTGTCGTGCCGTCGTGCATTGTCAACGTGAGTCACGTCAAGAGACACGTGCGCTTTAACCAACGTTGGCTTTAACGTCCGGTTTTGACCAGATGTTAAAGTCAAAATGTTGTCATGTCTGTGCAAAAGTTTGAGCAGGCTCAATCATCTATCACCTGATGCAAAAACTTTGATAACAAAATACGTGGTTTTTGAGATAAGAATTTCGTGAAATTTTCAACTTCCGGTTTCAACTGGAAGTCAAGGTCAAATAGGGTCATACTTTGTGTAGCGTTTGTTTAACGTTTAACGACCTATCCGATGATGTATAAAATCCAATATGTGGTTCAAGAGTTATGATTTGTTTACAAATATTAAACTTTGATTCATTGTAATTCAATACCTGATGACGTCATCATGACATCATCAAGTTTGTGTCGTCTTGATATTGAGGTCCAATTATCTAATGAGTTTCAATGTTCAATTCAATTTTAATCTTGAGTTATGCCCCGAAATTCATTTTTTTATGAAAAACACACAGGCAAACTTTGACCTTCCGGTACGACCGGAAGCAAAGGTCATACGATTTTCGTGTTAACTTTTGAAATGTAGCCCCAGTCTTGATCTATCAGATGCTCAATTATGAACATCACAGCTTTCAAATTCAAGGAGATACAGCCAATAGCAAATGGTCATTTTTCAACTTTAAAACCCTTGTAATTCGACACCTGATGACGTCATCGTGGCGTCATCAAAACTGTGCCGTCTTCATATTGAGGTTCAATTGTCTGATGAGTTTCAAGGTTCAATTCAGTTTCAATCTTGAGTTATGTTCTAGAGAAGAGTTCCAGGGAAGAAGAAGAAGAATAAGAAGAAGAAGAAGAAGAAGAAGAAGAAGAAGAAGAAGAAGAAGAAGAAGAAGAAGAAGAGGAAGAAGAAGAAGAAGAAGATGGAGAAGAAAAAAACAAACAGAACAAAAACAAAGAGGTGTTCGTGCTTGTATTGCACGAACACCTAATGACATTTTACACCGCTTTAATGTGAGGTAGAGACTTGAATTTTCCCCCCGACTTTTATGAGGACTCTATCAATTGAAAATGAGTGCACCACAAAACTGAATTTGACATTGAAGCCCAGCTTTAATAAAAGCATCAAATGTAATTCAGCCTTTGGCTGCGATTTTCATATAAAATAAAGTAGGAATGATAAAATGTTTAGAATAAATGATGATTATCCTGATCATTCTAACATTACAATGAATAAGCAATATGAGCTTTAATATGTTTTCTTAGGGAAACAATTAATACAAACAGCTGCTCTGTTCAATTGGCTTGAGTTTCACACGTAAACACTAAATGACTTTGAGCAAACTCAGTGTTATTGAAAAGGCCAAAGAGGAAGTTCCTTAGAAGAGGCATGAAATAGAAAAAAACAAACCAAAACCAACCAAACAAAACATTCAACTAGGATGAATTTGCGTTCTACATTAGCCTACCAGCAATGTACTAACAGGTGCATGATTTTACAACCCCACCCCCCCCCCAAAAAAAAAGAAGAAGAAAAGAAACCCACACACAAACAAAGACACAACAACAAAACAAAAAACACACAAACACACTAAACAAAATGAAAAAATAAGGTTGTGAAGACTATGGTTACGACGCAAGTAGAAGATAGGACTTTAGATTTGAAGCGAGA
Organism: Plazaster borealis; assembly: GCA_021014325.1. Lineage (NCBI taxonomy): Eukaryota > Metazoa > Echinodermata > Asteroidea > Forcipulatida > Labidiasteridae > Plazaster > Plazaster borealis. Next base: position 23,489,980 of record CM037474.1, read on the forward strand.
TTAGGCCTATTGTCAAGTGATGGTGCAAGTTTAAAGTTTACAAAAGGAAAAAGATGGTTTAAAAAAAGGAACAAATCATTGAGAGCAGGGATGGGTCCATGGACCCATACGCTGGATCTTTGCCTCAATGGTGTGTCATGGCCGAGCGGTCAAGCGCACTGGACTCAAGCTCTGGTGTTTCTGATCAGTTGAGTGTGAGTTCGAGTCCCGGTCTTGACACTTTTGTCCTTGAGCAAGACACTCAACCATTATTGCTTAGCCTTCCGATGGGACGTAAAGCTGTAGGTCCCCTGTGTTGTGTAATGCACGAAAAGAACCCAGTTGCACTTTTTGCTAAGAGAAGGGGTTTGCCCCGGTGTTTCTGGCAGTGGTTGCTGAATATGCGCTGCAGCAACTTGTAAAAACCTTTACAAGGTGCTATATAAATGGGTCCCATATTTCAAAAACTTCAAAACCTGTCTTAAAAAATAACATAAGCGCTTTGAGACGCCCATAAATAAAGCGCTATGTTATTTAAACAATCCCTTTAAAATTGTGGATAAAGTTGACACATGTACACAGCATTCTCCCTTTTCAATGATCTGCTTGCCAAATGCCAGTTAAAATACATGAGGACCAGTCAAAATTCACTCCAAGTATTCCGGCTCAACCTTGTCCCCATGGTTTACTTTGTTTCCAACCATGTTTACAATAGTAAACCCTGGGAGGGAAACTCCTTACTTGGACCCTGATTGGACAACGACTGGTGTACAAAAGTCTAACGTAAACATGTTAAGTTGTACTCATTCAGTATTCACCATGTTCACAGCCAGACTATTCTAATTTGCATACATATCCAACAATTTTGGATATATGCAAATGATCCAATACCAGGGTGAGAGAGCGGTAAACCTCGTACTGCTCGACACACCTTGGGGACGAGGTTGATTCCGGCTGGCTAGTTCAGTGTTGAAAGGCATCCCTATTTCATTTCAAATATGGACTATTGGAAAAAGCTAACGGACTAGTTAAATGACAAGCTTACTGGTCCTGCTGGCCAGTCAATAAACAAGTTAAAGGTATTATACAGGATTGGTAGTGCTGACAAAGTAGTCACAGACAGTGTTCATGTTTTGTGTGATCAACCATAGACATGAAATAACAAACCAGTGAAAATTTGGGCTCAATCCGTTGTGTGAGTCAGGAAACTAGTGAAAAACCATGCACAATTCAATCAGCATGTAAACACATTGTCCTTAATTTTGGTTGTATCATAGAGTTGTCCTTTCTCTATGGTTGTATCAACCGAAATCAGCTGTTGCCTTGTTTTCATGAACTTCATAATCAGTAAGCTTTCACACTAAAGTTAAACAATGGTGTTTTTTATTCTTCCAATCGACCTTTAAAACACATACATTGGTAATTTTCAAAGACCAGTATCTGCACTTTATGTGACCCAAAATATACATAAAATAACCAACCGGTGAAATTTTAAGCTCAATCGACTAAGAGTCATGAGAAAACAGTGAAAACCCCCATTATATGTTTTTACTGTTTTCAAACATTGGGTTTTGGACACGCGAGATAAACACTATGGCTGTACTCATTTCCTAAAAACTATAGCATTTCAAGCAAGACTATTTCAAGGAAAGTTTTCCACCATACCATCTTTACACCATGTAAGTTATGTGCAAATCTGTGAACATTTATATTTTCAATCTTACCAATGTTGCACACACCCTTTAAAGGCACTGTACACGTTTGGTAATTACTCAAAATATATATTAGTACAAAAACTTACTTGGTACCATAATGACCAGCTGTTGATAGTATAAAACATTGTGAGAAACAACTCCCTCTGAAGTAACATAATTTTTAAGAGAAAGAGGTAATTTATCACGAAAATATTTGAATCTGAAAAAGACTTTAGGCGTAAAGCCTTTTTCAGGCATCTGAAAGCACACAAGTTTGTGCAACAAGGGTGTTTTTTCTTTCATTATTTTCTTGCAACTTCGATGACCAATTGAGCCCAAATTTTCACAGGTTTGTTATTGTATGCATATGTTGGGATACACCAAGTGAAGATACTGGTCTTTGACAATTACCAAACGTGTCCAGTGCCTTTAAGGGCAAACCCTATACCAGGAATAACAAACAGAAAGAACAATACCCTTTTTTTTTTAGGGAGTGACCTATGACATCCTGAGTGTGATGTTACAACATCCTGTTTTGAACACCGGCGATTGGGAAGTGGTTTTGATTCAACCATAGAGCAGGGTCCTTGCTCTGTGATTCAACTGAACAGTGACATGTTAAAATTTTCTGCAAAGTTGTGTACCAGCCGTCGATTTCACCAAACTCTTCCTAACTTAGGATTAATCTTAGGACTTAGGACGAGTCCCAGCCTTGCACTGTAACATGTAAACCTTAAGATTAATTCTAAGTTAGGACGAGTTACTCGTCCTAACTCGAGATAGGATTAATCCTATAGCGTTTCGTGAAATCGGCTGCAGGGCCTTTTCCCAAACCTCGGCTTGGACTTTGGCTCCGGCTTGGGCTCCATCATCATTTGTTGGAGCAGTGTACATTTTGTTTGGTGTTTCCAAGCCCAAGCCGAGGTTTGGAAAAGGCCCCCATATATATCGTAGGAGGTCCTGTATTCAAGGTGCCCATCATAATCAAGGCATAAGTTTCACGTCACTGCGCGTGATGTAAACAACCCCTAGAAACGAAGTAACATTTTCTACTTGCCAAACATCGAGTCTCCTCTCCCTTGACCTAAACTTGGAGACTGGTAACCTTCCACATATCAATTCAAAGAAAAAGCTATGGTACCCCGAAAACCGGCGACTGAAGGATAGTCTTTCAGAGAAATTTATATCCAGTTTGGCTGGCCCCCAATTCCAGTGAGAGCAGCTCTTTGTAAGTAATGGTACATCACTTCTCAACTCTGACAACTATAGACACTGGCTCCCTCCCCCTAGAAACAACAACTTGAGAAACTCTTCCAAACTCTCATTTCAGTTAAAGGAACGTTACAGAACTGGTAATTAAAATTTTCTTCAAAATCACAGATTTACATAAAACTTACACGGTCTAATGATAATGATAGTAGACAACATCCCTCGAAATATTTCTGTCTGAAATGCCATATTTGATGAGAAATAAATAAAACTAATTTCCGATTGGAGTTTATCGCTCATGAGCGTTTTATTCATGCATTGTATAACACATGCAAATGTGTAATCGGTTTTTCACTATTTTCTCGTGACCCAGATGGCCAATCGATCTCAAACTTCTACAGGTTTTGTCAGTTTATGTATATGGTGGATTATATAAAGTGCTTACACTGCCAGCAACTGTTTTGTTAGCAAAAACCAATTCTGTAATGTTCCTTTAAATGCAGGACAAACTGATACAAAAACAGCTGCATTCCCTCCCTAGTTAATTTGCTCAATCAATACATTTTCTGTTTGGTCAAATTTTTCTCTGGTATTTTTATTTTTAATGTATATTTTCTTGCTATTGTATATTTGTTATTATATATTTATTTTTATTTTTTTAATCCCTAATTACATAATCTTTTAGCCTTGTATATTTTTTCTTGCATTTTCTTTAAATGTTTAATCTGTGATTTGTTACAGATTGTATTTTCCTGTTCTTTGAACACAATTCAGCCCCTGGGCTGCAATATTTGAGTTTTAATAAACCAATAATAACAACAACTAGAAATTGGGGTCAGTGTTTTGTTAATGGGTGAACTATTCCTTTGAATCGATGAAAAGATTGATGATAGCTATGTCAAAGAAAGTAAAGTGTAAATCTTTTACGCTTATATGTTAGTTTACACAGGAAATAAAGGCTACTCAAAATATGAAATTTTATAGATAACAACCTTTTGTTCAGCCAGATTTGAAAACCTATGACATCATTATGAAGTAATATCCAGATCCCTGCCCAACACCTTGATGCACCAAAGTGCTACTGTAGGTAAAATACGTCAAATACACAAGACTGGAGGTTTATTTAGACATGTCTTGTTTAAGGTCAGTGGTTCTCAGGGCAAGCATAAAGACAATCCCTTCTCCATCTGGACAGTCTAATGCCTGTTCTCTCTGCTCTCTAAAATACTAACCAAATTAATCATTTGAGAGGCTAATCATCCTTACTGGTAGGCTAAATTGCAAGGTGGTCAAGCCGCAGGCATGTAAAGATGTCATAATATTACCGCAGCACAGGAATATATTATTTTTTGGAAAAAGCAAGATGCTTCCAATGCTCAAATGAGTTGGGAACAAGACCAAGGGGTTGAGCACCCAACTAACACCGTCTTTGAAGTGTTTTTTATTTGTTTGTAAAGACAAATTTGATTTGAGTCAAAACTGTCCAAGCATACTTTACAGGAAGCTGTATAAATATAAGCTGCAGAGCATATTGTTGGCTTGAAAGACAAGATAGTCCAGGGCTCAAATTTGGGAGGAAAATCCACAAGACCAAAGGTCTTGTTGCTCAAAATGTTTACTGGCCCAGAATTGTTCTAACAATACCAGAACAGTCAAACATGTATACTGTTTTTATTTGAACATGCACTATGACATACGGTATCTGAGAAAATGTATCTCATTTGTCTTTATGGGCATACATACTTCATTACTCAATAAAATTGAAAGGTGTTTATCAGACTCAAAGTCAACATTTGAACATAACCTGTTTTTGTTAAGAGATATTACACAGTGAGGTTCTATTATTCAATTGAAAAACACAAGACTGCTGGACTTGTCCAGTCTTGAGTTTACAGGCCCGACACTAAAACTACTGGCCTCAGGCCTGTGGTCCAGTGTAAAATTTGAGCCCTGGAACCATGTATAAGCCGCGTCTAATATTCCCAAATTATGGTACATGAAAACCTTCATGAAGCACACACTCTCTTTTCTAGCAGAAGCCTTGAAACCCATTTTACGATGCGCAACACACTGACATGCGCCTATCATGTCTGCCATTTAAAAAATGTAGACAAAGGAATTGACTCACAAAATGGTGGAAATGGTAGGCGCACATTGTGCGGAGGTGCGTTCCGCGTTAAAAATAGATAGTTCCCACTTGATACCACAAAGCGTAAAGTCAACCATCTTTACGGCAAAGATATATCATTTTTTTAAAGTAAAACTGCATTTTTGCGTTTTCTTCCTGCGTGGACATAACCGCTCCAGATTTTCGGCAATATCTCAAAAAAGCTACCACCTTTTGAAATGAAATTTTCACAGGTTAGTTTTATGGAAAATATTTACAACTATCTAGGATTGAAACAAAAAGTAGGTTCCTATTGCAAAATGTATACAATCCCTTTAAGTCTAGTCGACTCCAGTCACCCGCCCAATCTTACTCTAGGATGACCGAACCCAATGATGCTAGCATCTATTGAACATTAAGGTATTTCAAAAATGGTTTATGATTTACAAACTTTCAGACGGTGTCATTCTTTAATATAAAGAGATAAATCTCATAAGTTAAATTAATTAGCTTTTCACCAGTTTTTCATCAGTAACTAATTAAAAAAAGGGTGAAAATTGTGGTAAACTAATTTGCATCCTTTCCCATAAATTTTCTTGTGAGAATGAATCATAATTTTGGTGTGAGTTTGTACGCTAAACCTCCAGCGCCTAAAGGATTCCCTTGACAAACATGGGTTCGAACCCAGATGTATGAAAATGATTAATAGCAAAGTGCAATCATGCATTGATGATCACAAATACACATTCAATGCTATTGCAGACTGATTAATAGACCATGACAGATTCACGGTTCTCCCCAGGTTTTTTCAAAACTGTGGGGCATACTGGGCCAAAATTTTGGGATGTTTGGACCAAAATGAATTGCACTGAATTGTAACAAGGTTTTTCAGAATGTTTTCTACTTGGTATTTTTCTTGGTTTTTAAAGCCCTACTGTGCAATCTGGAGCATTCTATATGGTTTTCTCTTTATGCTTTTTGTGAACTACCGTATTATTACCAACTAAACCATTTCAAACAATCTCACGTAAACACTCAACTTTGGCATAATTTTGGGTAACAACAGCCAACAACCTTGAAATGTTATTTTGTTTGGTTGAACAGGGTGAATTAGAATGAAATGTAGTTTTCAATAAATGTAGCTATCACTCCGCTACATGGATAAAGATAGGAGCAAATGGGTGGCAGAAAAGGAGGGGCTTGGTTTCAGTTTTAGATGTGGGAGGAAAACCACCGAGACTTATTCCAGGGAAAACCCACACACTCAGGTAGGGATTGAAAACCCAATCCACATAGTGTCCCTGACTGGATTCGAACCGGGGTCCCAGAGGTGGAAGATGAGGAAAGATACCACTATGCCAACCCGAACGTCAAATATAATAGATTCCTAACCATTGTTCCAATGAAGTTCTGGAAGAAGTTAGCAGGAGTTTTCCCAGAGTTTTTACCTCTGGTTTTTACCTCTGGTTTGCAGCAGGCCCGCGAGAGTGGGGGATGCTGTGGGTGCTGCAGCACCCCCAACTGTTTGGATGGGGGTGCTGGAATATACCAAAGCACCCCCTACTTTTAGTAAACATGCTTCATAAATTCACCCTTACATGAACATAAAACTTTGAAAAGTTCAAAAATACGTGTACCATGTCATATTTTAAAATTAAAAAAATAATAATATTATAGTGGCTCTGATTGCACGAGAGCATCAAGGTCCAAAAAGCTTCCGGGACCCTTAAGTGGGCCTCACACCCCACACCGTAATGGCCGTGCACTACGCGCTCGCCAATATTGTCTGAAAAAAAATAGCACCCCCTTGCAAAAATGTGTTCTCCCGGGCCTGGTCTGCAGACTCCACATATCAAAGTAACATGCGTTACTACAAAGTAATTATCGTATTAATGTTTATACAATTAAATCAGGATGAAATGCGATCTTTAAAAACATTCATGAAAACGAAGAAATATAAAATGGTTAGCAAGTGCATTCATTTCATGGTTCCTAACTAATAAATGATGTTCCAATGAAATTCTACTAGCCACGGTTCCAAGTCCTTATTTTCTATGTATAAATGTTAGCGGGGTTTTCCCAGAGTATTTTCTCTGAAGAATTTTTATCTCTGTTTTTTTCCCCCTCGCCTTCTTGTATGATATCATAGTATGTTTTTTAAAATCATGAGACCGATTTATGTAGCACCTTTTTAAGAGTTTACAAGGGGCTGCTGCGCATTCAGCAGCCACTGCCATAAACACCAGGGCAAACTCCTGCTCTTAGCGATAAGTGTACTGTTTTTTTTATTACACAACACACAGGACCAACGGCTTTACGTCCCATCTGAAGACCAAAGCAATAATGGTTAAGTGTCTTGCTTAAGGACACAAGTGTCAAGACCGTGACTCGAACCCACACTCTGCTGATCAGAAACACCAGAGCTTGAGTCTGGTGCTCTTAATCAGTTAACAGCTCTGCATCGACAACCAGTTTGACTGGAACAGAAATATACAAGACCTAAAAAAGTTCTCTGTTTTTTTTGCTTTACTTTTTTGCGTCACTTTTGCTTATTTTCTGTTACTTTTACCGAGTACTTGTATCCTGTTTTCATTGTATTGCTTTTAACACATAGAATATGCTCTCTATTCTTCTATTAAAACTTTTCTTGTAATTTAACATTTTTATATGTATTTGTTTATATTTCTGCATACATAAATATCTGCACAAAGCTATCAGCCTTTGCCTGCGAGGACGCTTCTTTTTTTGTTTAATCGAGAAACGATTTCAAATCACATCAAATAAAATCTTGGCTTGGCAACAGTGTGTTGTTCTTTAACCTCAAGGCATACTTCTATATCTCATCTGTTTCAATTGCCATGGAGAATTCTCATTAAAGTATTGGATCTCCTATATGCCATATGTCGTCTTTGCCAGTCACACTTGAACGGCATCCATGAAGACCATCAATATAGGGCTAGTTAGCTCAGTTGGTGGAGCATGGCACATAAACCTGGAGATCACAGGTTCGAATCCCGCTCTAGTAATTTTTGTCCTTGTCCCCCCCCCCCCCCCCCGGCCTAGAATTTCATATTTGAGAGGGCAAGGCCATTTTCATTTTGCAAAGGGCAATTCCATTGGAAAATCTTATAGTCTAGGGGAAACATTTGAAGGGGCACCAAGGCCAAGACCAGGGGCAACAGAGGCCTGAACACCCCCCCCCCCCCAAAAAAAATGTCCTCAATGGCTAACCTCACTGTATATACCTCATCCTGTTAAACTGCCATGGAGATTTGTCATTATACATGTAGTATTGGATCTCACACATGCCATATGTCGCCTGCCAGTCATACATGAATGACATCCTAATACTGGCTCATGTGTATTACGCATTCACAAATAAATCAGGATAGATACATCATTGGGTTTTTAAAGAGGGGCTCCAAGGTTAAAATGAGTTTTGTGATCCACTCATTTTCCAATAAGATAGAGTCCTTATGAAAGTGGGGGAAGAATTACCATCCTTTACCTCATGTTAAAATTGGTGTAAAATGTCATTTTATTGGATATTCTTTCGGAGCGAAGTTTGAAACATGATGCCATCGGACATCAAAATGGGTTTGTACATTCCCAAGTGGAGTTTCTGCGCCAGTCATGAGCTCAAATTCAATGCCGTTTTGACTCAATATCATAATAATTCAGACATGAACTTAAATTTCTCTGTACAAAAGTGTACACACCACATTTTTGAAATGTGACGTCATCGAGTGTTTTGGATTTTGACAAAAATTGCACTTGAAGGGTATCAAACACAGTGGCATTTTACACCATTTTAATGTTAGGTTAGAGACTTGCATTTTTCCCCCCATTTTCATAAGGACTCTATCTATTGGAAATTGAGTGGATCACAAAACTGAATTTGACCTTGGGGCTCCTCTTTAAAGACTAAATGCATTTTCATCTTCTAGTTTTCTTATAATATTAGAAACACCTCATCCGTCCAAACCTGTGCGAAAAATTCCTCGGTTGAAGTTTAGTTTTGTGTGAAGTTTAGTTTTGTGTATGTTTATATATATCAAGATTGGGGCAACTGATATTAGCCGTTATGATTTAAAGGCACTGTACACGTTTGGTAATTTTCAAAGACCAGTATTCTCACTTGGTGTATCCCAACATATGCATAAAATAACAAGCCTGTGAAAATTTGGGCTCAATTGGTCATCGAAGTTGCAAGAAAATGATGAAAGAAAAATCACCCTTGTTATACAAATTAACAGATAGGAATAAAAACTTATTGCAAGACGTTTTTATTATTTTTGTGAGAAATTACCTCTTTCTCAAAAACCACGTAACTTCAGAGGGAGTCGTTTCCTACAATGTTTTATACTATCAACAGCTCTCCGTTGCTTGTTACCAAGTAAGTTTTTATGCTAATATTTGTTTTGAGTAATTACCAAACGTGTACGATACCTTTAACAGGGTCTTCAAATGCTATTTCCTCAATATTCTTCAGACAGAAATATTTCTCTGGAGGATTGTTACTGGTATGAACTTTATCATCATCTTAGATCAATACTACTCATACATTGTTTTTATTCAATACTTTGCATTTAAAGAGGGTCTCCAAGGTCCATTTCAGTTTTAAGATCCACTCATTCACCAACAGAGAGAGTCCTTAGGAAAATGGGGAAAAATTGAAAGTCTCTAACCTCACGTTCAAATGGAATAAAATGCCACTGTGTTTGATAAATCCTTCAAATGCCTTTTTGTTTTAATCCAAAAACGTTCGATGATGCCACATTTCAAATTTATGATCTGTGCATCTTTTTACAGATAATTGTTAGTTCATTTTGATTATATTAAATCAAAACTGTATTGGATTTGACCTTTTGATTGGCGACAAAAATCCTCTTTGGAGTGCACAGACCCATTTGTTTATCTTGTCCGTTGATGTCATGTTTCAAATTTCGCTTTGAAAGAGTATCAAATAAAATGCATTTTACACCATTTTAACATGAGGTTGGAGACTTGTACATTTTTTGGAACTTTCATAAAAAATTATGGGGGGGGGGGGGTACATCTGTACAAGAGGGGAAGAGTGTGTTCGAGTATGGGAACATTTGGTGGTGGTGGTGGGGGGGGGGGGCACATATCAGGCATGGTATATAAATAGCCAACAAGTTAAAGCAGGAAGTGTTGTGGTAAATAAATACTTATAAATAATTATAATATTAGTGGCTTCTTATATAGTGCACATATCGTCACCGTTTTCACGAAGAGCCACTTATGTCCAAACGCTTGATTGAGATTTACATTTTTCACTGTGCTTGGCTTAAAACTGCAAAATCTGCAATACTAAAGCCACGGTTTTCAATTAAAGACCTCTCATATGATTCTGTACAAGTTTAACCTCTCCATTGAATATATAACTAATTTCTTAAAATATATTGGCTAATTGCAATAGTAAATAGTCAAAGATACGTGTCTCTTCTTGAAACCTAAAAAGTGAGTTGACCTACTTAAAGGTATCGTACACGTTTGGTGATGACTCAAAACAAATATCAGCATAAAAACTTATTTGGTAACAAGCAACGGAGAGCTGTTGATAGTATAAAACATTGTAGGAAACGACTCCCTCTGAAGTTATGTAGTTTTTGAGAAAGAGGTAATTTCTACCAAAAATAATAAAAACTTCTAGGAAGAAGTTTTTATTCCTATCTGAAAGCACACAAATTTGTACAACAAGGGTGTTTTTTCTTTCATCATTTTCTTGCAACTTCGATGACCAATTGAGCCCAAATTTTCACAGGCTTGTTATTTCATGCATATGTTGGGATACACCAAGTGAGAACACTGGTCTTTGACAATTTCCAAATGTGTACGATGCTAAAGGCAACGTACACGTTAATTGGAGCCTGCTGAACAGAAACACCAGAGCTTGAGTCCAGTGCTCTTATCCGCTCGGCCACGACACGCCATAAACATACAATGTTGTGAGAAGTAGTAAATTGCCCCGAGTGACGAGACCCTAACATACATACCTGCTGTTCGGTGAGTATATTTATCTCTTGCTTTGTGTCACTGAGTGAAATGTCTCTCAGTACTGGGACGTCTCCAAGATTAATGGTCTCATAATGCCGACCTGATGTCTCATTCTCAATGTGCACCTGAACACATATGAATGTATGAAGTGTAATCGTTTCAGTTTGGTTTCTTTAAAACTAATAAAACAAAAGAGGAACTTTGTACAACATTAATACACGCAGCCTGAGATATTAACATGAACAAAATGAATTTTATAATCCGAGACATTGTGAGATCTGTTTTTGGTCAGCAAGGAATGTTTCCTCCAGCATGTTTTTTGATTCACCATTTTACACATCAGCAGCCAATTTCATGAGCTTGTGCAACATTTGTTGCGTAGGCCTAAGGGGCGCAACTTGTCATTAATTGTAGGTGCTTGGTGGAATTCTAGGAATAACTACCAACTATAGTTTGAATTGTTCGAATACTTAAAATGTTATACCAAGGCATGCGGCATGTTATCAGCACATTCTGACAGATTATAATATTTCCATTTTCTTAAGCACACTGTACACAGGCCATAAGATCCTAAGCTGGACTATGCCGCACGTCCTAGAGGGGGTGTCAATCAACATGAGACAGTAGTTTGGTTAGAAAGGGCGGGACAAAACTCTGCCAACATCTTTTCTGTACAAAATTGGTCTGTCAATTGTCAATGGCAGATGAACCAAATTATAAAAATGATTAATTAAGCAAACAAATAAGCTTTAATTTACCCAGGCAATACCTGGACATTTTAACAACACACTTCGATAAAGAAATCGAGAGAAAAAAATGAAAAACAAACCCTCTTATACAAGAAAAACTTGTCAGCATGTGCTGACAACAAACCGGAGTTACATTCGTCCCTAATAGGTGCCTCGTTTGCAGGTTGAAAGACTTTTGTCACACCACTTTTCGTTTGATATAACATAAGTTGTAAATGTAAGTACCGATAGCCATACACGTGATGACGTCATAGTATTAGTTATTGAAAGCTCGAGTCTTAGTAAAGATTCCATACACAAACACTATATTCAGATAAGCATTCAAATTTAGACAACGTTTTCTTTGATTGAGAAAATAGAATTAGCTGTTGCAAACTGCTTACCAATCAAAAAGGACCTATGGTACAAATATTGTCTTTGATTGAGCTAGTTTTTACTAGTACCTGTGAGGATTTGATTCCAGTCTTACTTATGGGTCTCATCCGACTAGGACCTCTATACACTGTAATACAATTTGGATCTTGTCTCACCTTTAGGAGATCTCCACTTGAGGTTCCAATGAAAGCAATGGTATGGTTCATCTCAATGCTTGTAGTTATTGATGACATCATAATCCCTGCTTGCTCAAGTGATGGTGTGGATTCAACTGCAGTGGGATTACTTGGGTATTTGAATGTCAGAGTTTGCTTGTTGCAGAGGTATTGTGTGACATCTAGAACAGCCTGTTAAAGGGTCACAAATCATTGATTGAATTTCATTTGACAGTCACAAAAACCCAGAACAGATTACACTTTATTTAGACTACACATTTTAAAACTGATTTAGACATGAGCAGTCTCCTGAAACTCAGATAATAATGAAAATACAATTTTTTGGAGGTGATTTATCTATGGGCATCTCAAAGTACTTGTTATTAATTACAGAGCTATTTTGGGGTGTATAGAGGTGATCTGGATGGATAGTACCTTTTGCCACGAGCAACTGCTCCATGTACTTTGTCCTCTGCTCTTCAATAATATAACATATTTTCATTTTGGGTAAGTTTAACGTATTTGTAAACATTAACATAATGATGAACACTTTTCCCACAAACAATCTGATTTGTTTGAGAAAAGTTTTAGGTTAGATTACTTTAATTTTCATGGACTTGTTACTGCTTTAGTCTTTTTCTATTATTTAGTGTACGTAGGCGAACACCTCCTTAACACCATTTTCTTAATTTTGCAAACACCTTTTGCACTTAACGTGTTCCACTTTGAAAACATGCACGTAAGCTGGCAACTGTTTGTGTTGTTTGCCTGAGTGGAATGCACCCCAGAGTTGAGTCTGGTGCACCAGGGATCTATCCCTTTACGACACTCACTATACATGATACACAAACTTGGATGATAAACTTAGATGCCTTTGGGAAAGACTCTGCCACAGGTCAAAATGTAAGGCCATTAGGGCCTACCACTTTTTTTGTATAACTTTTTGGCGAGATGTTTCTGTGCTTGATTTACAAGCAACATATTTTTAACTTTTTACTCATGCTACTTATCTTAACAAGCTATTAGTAATACAGAAGAAATCCTTGAGAGTAATAACCAACTGTAGCTTTAGAGAGCACACTGCACCCCTTTTCAAGCAATTTAAAACACTTGATATTTTTAAACTGTATAAATATCATCTTGGGGTCCTTATGTTTAAATTTGAGTCTAACTTGTTACCAAGTAACATAAGCCTCCTCTTTTCGCGAAATCTGGACATCCATCCACATAACACTAGATCAGCAACTAAAATCCATATTGGAAAGGCTCGGACCACATTATTTATGAAAACAGTCAAACATCAAGGCCCCCTACTCTGGAATCAGTTTACCCCAATACCTTCATTTAGAACTGTGCATAGCTTCAAAAAATACATGAAAAACCTACTTACAACCAATATCGTCTAAAATGACACCACTTGTAACTATACGTGTACGCATGATTGTACATTCCAATTTATCTAGTCTTGTAAATACCTAAATATATTTCTTTTAATTTTCCTTTTTTGTTTGTTATCGACACTCAGTTATACTATTTATATGTATTTATGGCTCTATAGCAAAACTTAATGTGAAAAGCAGTTTAATTACAAAAAACATTTGTTGTGCTATGTTTGCTGTATATGCATTATACCTTTCTCTGTACTTTCATTTCATCAATTAATATTGTTATTGTTATAAATTAAAACCAATTAATTTATAAACTAAAGGGACCAGGCCCTGCATAAGCCTAGGCTTTTTCCTGGTGCCCTCCACTTATCACCCATTGTACCTAATGCATGTATGTTTTGTTTTATGATTATGTGATATTTGGAAAATAAAACAAACAAAAACAAACAAACCTGCATCTGGGAATCCTACTGATAATGACATCAACAATAAAACTTTACGTGGATGTTAATATTCTTTTAACTAACTTACAGTTTCAGTACATTTATTTCCTTCCAGATAGCTGACGCTGTCTCGGCCAGTCCTAATGCAGTTACCAACAGCAGTAAGAAATGCACCTTCTATTTCGCTCATACTGAACATACAGAGAGCTGAGTTGTCATCCCTGGTAAAGACTGCATACAACATCAAGTCACTTGAATCAATTCCCAGTGATGCAGCAATGCCGGGTCCTGCTGGTCCAACATAAGCTGCTTGGGCTGAGGGATACACACTCGATCCTCGGCCACATTGTATGGTAATCTCGGTGTAAGTGTCCAAGTCTGATTCAGCCTGGTGACAAACCCGTACCACTTTGGAGAAGGTAGGTTGATGAGTAACATAATAAACGTAGCCGTTTGATGAAAAACCATACACATAATTAATGTCAAAAGGAGAACTCCTGTAGTTGTTATTAAAATTGACTTCAGAGTTTTCATTTGAAAACAGTAGTTGTGCATCTGGTACATTCAGATCCAATCTTCTCCTCGTCACTGGAGGAACTGCATTTCTGGGAAAACTACTTATGAATGTAGCAGCAACATAAAACCATTCTTTATTCCCAGGTCCAGGTGCTAAGATGCCAATTGTTGTCTTATCTTCATCTGATGCTACAATATTAGCAATCTCAGCGGTAACCATCAGATCCTCTATACTTCTCAGCTGACATTGCCCAGTGTAACTCCCACAGGTAATCAGTGCATTCCTCAGCGGTTCAACAAACATAACTTTATTGTGATTGGCACAATCCCGTTCATCTTCGCAGTCATTGGACGCTGTACTGACATTTCTCTGATGTTCAAAATTGTTGTCGAGTCGATAGATTGAATTAACCGCCCCTACGTACACATTACCCGAGGTGCTATGAAAAAGAACATGATTCAGTTTGGCATTGCTATTTGGGTTTTCGAAGGATGATGTCTTGTAAGTAGCGAGATTTCCACTCTGTTGTGTTGACGCAGTCTCAAAGCAGTAACAGGTTACTAATACAAGTGTTAACATCCAACAAAGAGCCATGGCTGCGATGAGTTAAGAAGGAACTTTTCAGCATCAGCAATAATCTTAGAGAGTACTATCCACGTCCTAAAGAAGAAAAAAGTAGCAATGAAAATGTTAACTTTTGATCTAACTCCTTCCCTGAGTGCCAGGTACAAACCTCTATCATTTAAAGGTAGAGTCATACTTTGGTAATGACCCTGAACAAATTTTGTGTTTACAATTTTTACCCGAAAGCCTACTTGTCATAAAGACGGTAGGCCCTAACAGTAGTAGGCCTAAGCATCCTGTGAAATGAATTTGCCTGGCATGCCCCCGCATATTATAGATCAATAAAAGTATGTTGACAAATTTGAATCTCCAACCATGTTTACTAATATGGTAAATTCTGCAGTTTTGATTTCATCTTCCTGCCCAAGTTTACTAATATGCTAAATTCTGCAGTTTTGATTTCATCTTTCTGCCCATGTTTACTAATATGCTAAATTCTGCAGTTAAGTTTTAATTTCTTGCAGTCTCCATGGTGTATTCATTATTTCTTAATCTTTTAATTTAAATGTGCTTTTAAACACTTATTTTAAATTTAAAAAAAATTCTACACACAGGCACTGTCAGCAAACACTCTTGTCATAAATTCCCTTCTACTTCTGCTGAGAGACCAGTTTTTATTTATTGAAAATGGAGATGACTTCAATCAATCAATCAATCAATCGTTTTATTTCCACTCATTGCAATAAAAGTGATGGTAAAAAAGATAGTCTATCAACTGAGTAGCTCCGTTGTTCTTTAATATGGAACAAAAAATTGAAGAAACTTTTAATTTGCAGGCTGATTTCAATTTTGTTTTTGCATCATTATTTTTAAAATCTAGAATTATATTACGTGTTTTCTATAAAACAGCGGGGTAACTTGACATTTTTATATTACAGTCAACTCTTTTTTAAAGAGCACTAACACTATAAAGAGGTTCTGCTTATTAAGATTACATTCTAAAGTTCCGAATCTTATTTCTGCTTTTTGTTTTTCTGTTTGACGGTCCTCTTATAACAACGTCCCTGTTATAAACTGTTATGGCCAGTCCCAGCGATCTTGTTCTAAATAACAAGAGTCGACTGTAATGATTAACATTACTATTTCTTTGATATATCAAACTATTCCTTTTTTGAGCACTCTCTGATCTCATTTGGGTGGCAAGAGTGGGGGGGGGGGACAGGGCAGGAGAAATATTTATCACCGAGGAGATCAAGTTGTTAGCCATTACTATGGTCGCCGAACTTTGTGCACATGTGCACATTGTTGGCATTTATCATCATTCATCACATTCATCATCTCTTGCTGCTGAACTTGCGTTGCTTATAATAACAACAATCAAACAGCAATCCCTCCCCCTCTTGTACTCTACTACTCCTTATTCAAGAGGTGAAAACATTAAAATTACTTGGGGTTCACGTTCAGCACAACAAATCTTGGGATGATGTATGTAACGGCACGCCGTCAAAAGGCCAAGACTCTCTTGGTTTTATGCGCCACGTTATGGGTGATTTAGCACATCGATCAACTCGAGAAAGTCCAAAGGTTTGCTTCACGCCTTATTTGTCTTGTCTCGCTGTTTTTTTGTCGGAGTAACACACCCCTGTGGCTGAATTACCATTCAGATTCTAGAAGTCCTCAATACAAACTTGAAACAACAAATGTGTACACTCCAAAAAGTCACAAGTGCAACAAGATTTCTTGGAACGAACGAGAATAAAACTTTAAGTACAACAATCATCAAACTTAAAAGGGAATCAAAGATAAAAATAATGTACAAGAGAAAATTGTAACTTCTGAAAAAGGGGGGGGGGATAAAAAAAAATCCCCTTCGTTCGTTTTAATGACACACCGGTGCATTGACACGATGCACTGACCACTTACTGCATCGGTTTTACACTGTGACTATGAAATTCGCAATTGAAAAACTTGCTTGATGAACTTCCATGACCATCCCATTGGCCTGTATAAAACTATTTAAATTAATTTACCTTCTGCAGCCTTGTCCTTTAGTAGTAGTCCTTGGATTTCAACATTTCATTTCAAATTCTTTTGCTCGATCAAACAACCGTGGAGCTAAATAGTAAGGACATCGCTCGCGAAAAAACAGATCGTACTAAACTTGGCAGATCTTTGGCTTAAAAGCAGTGTGTTATAATTTGTCGCACTTCCGTGTTTGGGTGATTCCATTGTATAAAAACAATGAGGGGAAGACGAAGAAAAGAAGGTGACGTTCAAGGAATAAAGGGGTTTCCCCTCAAGAGGGCGTTGATGTCGAAACTGCGTGTACATCAAAACAGGAATTTGTTTGATGTCGGATAGAGCGTACTGTTCGAAATGTCAAATCACCTCCGGTTCTTTTTCAATACATCAGTCGATACCCGGCACAACGACAATCTTGTTTTCAACCATTTTGTATGGAAGAACTCTCATATTATAAGGACACTTCAATTAATTCTTTTCCTCGCGTTTGGAGTGGTCTGTCTGCAAATCCCCTCACTCGTAGAATCATTGCCTGTGGAGGCACTTCCAGGACCTATAAATTTTGTTGCATTCTTTTTAATCTTTTTGCCCCTTGCTGCAAGTTTAATTGTCATATTGTTTGTTTTTGTTTGTTAGTGTTTGTGGTTTTTGACTTATACAACTGTTTTACTTGGTTTGGTTCTCAACTTTTTATTGCTCCGCCCTTGAGCAATTTTGTTTTTGGATATAAGGCACTTTATAAATGCTTTGATTATTATTATTTCTTTATTATGACTAAAACGCTAACTATTGACTTTTAAAAAGCAAATTCAAGTGGACTTTCATTGCATGGCCGGAACTCACATGCACACATGCCCAAAGGAACTGTGAAAAGAACACAATTCAGATGTAGAGTGGTCATCAATTATGGGGATTGCTCTTCTTGCCACCCCTAGGCTGCTGTTTGTATTTCTACATATTCCACTGTTTTTTCGTAATTCTTGGTCTGATTGTTTTTTCTAAGTCTTCTGTATAATTATTGTATTGTTCTGTTTTTTAAAAGCCTGAATGAAAAAAAAAAAATGAAAACAAAATCAATGGCCTGTTGCAACTCTACCGATAATTTGTCTTTTTGAAAAGTGACTTGAACTTTGACAAAAGTATGGGTTGAATTCAGAAAATTTAATACAACAAATAATTATATTGTCAAAACAAAGCAGGTTGATTAAAATTACACAGGGCTCTTCAGCTGTTAATGACTTCTTGTATATTGACCCCGTGTACACACGGAATGCACCTCCGAAAAATGCGCATAAACCATTTCCACCATTTCGGGCATCACTGCATTTGTACATTTTTGACACCCAAAATGGGAGACAAGATAGGCGCATGCAAGTTCCCTGCAAGTGGTCAATACCTCAATTGCTGCACTCTGAGCCAAGAAAGTAAAGTATCTTACAGACATTTGGGACACTAAATGCAAAGCAATTCTTGCCAATACCCCATCAAACAAATGAGAATAAGAACTTTCAAGTAACATATCTAATTGAGGCCTATAAAGGTTAATTTCCCAGGATGTAGAATATTTTAAGATTGATCTGAAGGTTGATGTTTCATTTGTCTTCACTTTAAATGCCATTTCACTATTCCCCAGTAGTGTTTGATCTCTTGCTAGCTTGGTATTTACATCCCTTGGTGTAAAAGTTACCAATGATTTACCTCCAATCCAACCATGTAAGCAAAAACAGGTATCTCGGTATGTGACCACATTCAACCTTTGTGCTGGACAATGTTATCATGAAGGACCATTTTACAGGGTTTACCCTCAAGTGTTTCATTGACGAGCCAGCGGGACCAGTTAGCTTGTCGTTTCACTAGTCCCCAAGCTTTTTCACAAGTTTACAATTCATATTACATAAGGATTTTTGTCAACACTGAATTGGCCAGCCGGACCACTTGGAGGGAGTTTTGACTGGTCCTCGGGCGTTTTAAGAAGCTTTAGCCAGTGGACCACTGTTAAGCGAGAACGCTGACCAATGATTCTTTCAGCCATAGTAAAGGTCTGATAAAATGAACATACTGCAATCATAAAATGTTGCCAACTAACATACAGCCTAATTAGTTTGAACTCTTTAGAGACCACATATTTCTGTATGGTTGTTACAAATCTTACAAATGATACAAAACAGAAATTCATGTCATGACCTTAAGACTATTGAGCTTCTTGATTGAACAGAGCTATGTTTAATTCTGAGACTGCTTGTGGTTGCTATGACTATTTAAGAACAAGCCATTTGTGGCCGCTACGGGCGTTACAGAACAACTTGCAACTGCTATGGTCATTTTAGAACAAGCCATTTGTGGGGACTATGGCCAGTTCAGAATAAGCCATTTGTGGCCACTGGGCGTTTTAGAACTACTTGCGGCCACTATGGGCATTTCAGAACAAGCCATTTGTGACCCCTACAGCCATTTCAGAACTTGCCAATTGTGGCCACTACGGGCGTTACAGAACCACCTGCGGCCGCTATGGGTATTTCAGAACAAGCCATTTGTGACCCCAACAGCCATTTCAGAACAAGCCATTTGTGATCCCTACAGCCATTTCAGAACAAGCCATTAGAAGCCACTTTAGCCATTTCAGAACAAGCCACTTGCAGCTGCTATGACTCTGATACATGTGATAATGGCATATTCCAGGGTGTGGTGGAAAAGAATTCATATGTTATATAACCTCTAAAATAAACCACTTCCTTCCATGTAACTTCACATTGAAAACGTATTTATTCGATATTTCTAAGGAGTCTGAACTTTCATAGCATGACAAAATTCAACACATTAGTAAAGAGTTACAAGTTTCGTGAGAAGACTGGAAAGCACTGTCAGTGCAACAACGCTGAATATCCTAAAATTGCATTTACATTACACGCCAGCTTGAAAGTGTCAAAACGTTGCATCACGCTTAAAATAACCCGCATGTACACACAAAACCAACAGGCGCCGAGATACAGCATTTTTCACAGAGCATTTTCAACATTTTCGTGCGAGATACAATCAAATCAAAATATGATGTTGTTGCACTGATGCGGCAATATGTAGAGGTGTTGCCGAGCACTTTGTGCAGATAAGCCATTCAGAGGCAACAATATTGAGCAGTTATTCTTTCCAGCAATTCAATTTTATTTAATTTCAATGTGTGACCACTTCCACAGTTTCCAAAGGAACATCCGCAAGTGCAATAATCTAAAATTTAAAACAAAATCATATCTGAAAGGCCAGGTAGAATTACAATCAATTTACAGCCTGGTCGTAGTCAAGTTTACTCAAATCACATCAAAATACAATGGAGTAATATTGTCCCCGAAAAACATTATGTATACTGGGCATTTTTACCTTTGTAGGCTTTTATATTTTCTTTATAAATAACAATCTTTTCCCCAAATTGTTGTGCAAACTGAGAACACAACCAAACTGCAGTATTCCTGTCAACCGACTTGTACTGTACACCTCAGAGGGTCTTGTCACACGAGGTAAGCTTTACAGGTAACTTGGAGGCAACCAACTGCAGTACATGCTACAGGACCACTTTGGTAGCACATGAGTAATTTTTCACAATATCTTACGATCCCTAAGGAAAAATATGTGAACAATCAAATGTGAATGCCTTTTCTTCTTGGAGATTGCCTGGAACTGGTTGCCTGTAAATTGCCTCGTGTGACATTGGCCTAAAGGCTATGTCAGACAGGCAACCTGGATGCAACCAACTGCAATGCACCAGGAAGGAACACTTCAGCAACACAAAAGACTATTCCACCTGTACTTCACTATCGCAAGGAGAAAACTGAAATGTGAATGAATTTTCTTCATGGAGATTGCCTGGAACTGGTTGACAGTAGATTGCCCTGTGTGACAAGGCCTTAAGGATATTACGATTGAGTGCAATAGATGATCGTATCTGTGTCGTTACAATCTTATCCAGTACATGCTTCCTCGGATTCTATTGTAGTCGGGAAGCTGCTCAATTGGACCTGTTGGTTAGCAAACAAACAATGTCAAAATGTCAACAAAATGCACTTCATGAAATCGGATTATACCATGCCCGATTAGGGGCAGAGGAGTCAAATTGCAAGTACAAATAATGGTACACGTGTAAATTCTGCGTCGCCTGATAAATCCAAGTTAACTTGATTACACACCGGGACATTGACTCCCAAAATGGCGCAATCAACTTTATTGTGATGATGATGTCTGTCAGGTGAATTGGGTCAATATGAATATCTATTTATTAATTCTGGTTGTGAAGCCAAGGATTCTCAGAAAAGATAACTTAATCACTATACGGGCCAAGAACCCCATGGAGAGAAGACAAGGAAGGAAGTTACAGTTTTAAATGTGGGAGGAAAACCCACAGGCTGTGCAAGTCTTTCATGCATTTGGCTTGGTTGCCTTCACACGTTTTAACCGGTCAACCGTAAAACAATGTTAAAATGTTAAAATTTGTTTCCAAATTGCCTTAATAGTTCAATGAAGCTGACAGTAAAAAAAAAAACCCCAAAACAACAAAAACCTAAGCCCACAGTTAAAAAAGAAAGAATGTAAAACAAGTAATTTGGACCTTCCTTTTCTTTCAGTCGTTAACTTTAGATGCTACCCAGTTAGTAAGAATGATTGACATTTTTGTTGTTGTTGGAACTGTCTTATCTTAATCCCCTACAAAATGTAATACATTATTTTCAATCCCCTGCAATTTGTTAAAAACATTTTGCTTTGTACACAACCACACCTGTGCTTTGTGGTTTTTTTGTTGTTTTTTTTAGGTTTTTTTTAAATGCAAATTCGCCCCAAACAAGGCTAAAAGCCACTCTTGGTAAGGGGCTACAAGAAGAAAGTTTTTTTTTTATTAAATGTGAAAATAACTCGGGGAGCCGAAGGTAGAAATTGATATTCCTCTTAAAACAGTCTAGATTGTAGGATGGAGGGAAACATGCTTCCAAAGAGAAGCAGTACGTGGAAAAAAGCTGTTGGAATGGCTCTTTGTTCTACATCTCAGCAAATCAAGAGTGTATGGGTGAGAAGAAGTAGAAAGTCTGGTTTGTGACTGTGAAGAGTGGCTATAGTGCTCTACTTTACACTGCATTAAAAAAAAAATTGCTCACACATGACTAAAGCCCGGTTCATACTTCCTGCGAATGCTTCGTGCGAGGCGAATTTTCTTGCATCACAATTGGAAAAACAGCGCGTACCGATTATTATGTCACAAAAATTCGCTTCGCATTCACATTCGAAGGAAGTATGAACCGGGCTTAACACATTTCTATCTATATCATGAATGACACCATTAAGAGCAATACCGTGGAAAATGTTTCTAATCTAGGGCAAAAATACAACTAAAATCAGCAAAACAATATCCGTTTGTTAACGTACATGCAAGAACTCCTGTATCCATTGTTAACGCCCATGCAAAACATGAAATACGAGTCACGTGAACACAGAAAGTGTTGATGTATATGTATCCGTAGACTTGAGAAACCTCTCTAATGTCCCAAAACTACTTCCAGAAATGATTAACGGTGTGAAGTAGACCCTTCGAATGAGTAATTTTATCCCATTAACAAAGTAAGACTAACCGATTCCTGCCACAGCTGGGCACTTATCGTAGATATGACGCGAGCAGACATCTCTGATGACCTTGGCGTTGACTGCATCAATACGTGCATCTAACTCTGGTAATGGGATACGACGATTATAACACAGTGCCTGACGTCCAACATCCTCACAGATCGGGGTAGAACCTGATAAAAAAAAAGAGATTTACAAATAAAATATAGCATGTCTTGGCCAAGTGGTCTACTGTAGCACTCTGCACCCAGATTCAAGGAGCAGTCATCAGAGAGTGGGTTTGAGTCAAGTTAATGATACCCGTGTTCTTAAAGGTGCTTAGTCTGTTTTTTGGGGGCCGATTTGACTAGATTTGACCCCAATGTTTAGATTTAAATTTTAAATAGCCATTTCTGTAGAGTTCTATTAAGGTACTGCCTGAATAAAAATCTGCCATAAAAATAGTCAGCAGACTCTGAAACAGCAGTTTGTGGACAAGATAGGTCACTTCGTGGAACAAGCGACGAAATGTTTGTTATTTTTACTAGGAGGATTTGAAACCATCCAGACCTCAAACATTGATCTCTTCTTTGTCCAAGAGCAGATTTGACATGTCTTGTCACATGAACAGTCAA
Source organism: Plazaster borealis (assembly GCA_021014325.1). NCBI lineage: Eukaryota > Metazoa > Echinodermata > Asteroidea > Forcipulatida > Labidiasteridae > Plazaster > Plazaster borealis. The sequence goes on from CM037474.1 coordinate 23,513,415, forward strand.
AATACAAAGACTAAACTAGGGTCAAGTTCGCGCAAGGACCAATGGTTAACTAGTGGTCGTTTAGTTACATACGTAGGGCATGCGAACAGAAGTTGAAGTGCGAACAACTCTAGTCATGTCATGCAACGCGACCAAGGGCAAAAAGTACATTATCATTGCTTATAACTGGTCCACTCTGCATTGTGCTATGAAAACGGCTATTGATAACCAGCGATGCGACCATGCCCGGTAGGCTGGTTCCAAATAGTCGACTAGCGTAGTCCAACTATCGTCCGACTAGACAGAGTTCGGGCAAACTTAGTCGAACTATAGTCAACAATAGTCCTTGCACGAACTTGGCCTAGATTTTCCGTCATTTAACTACATTGGTCATCTAACAAAACAACACAAAAACAATTGTTGAATTACTTTGAGAACATCAAGTCATCCTGTGAGATGACAGAGTCTTACCATCTAGTTGTAGCAACATGTTAGTCTTGAGTAGATTCTTAGCACGGGTTACTTCACTTTCTGTCACACTGGTACACAGATACATCCATTCTGACTGGGCATGGTATAACATATCCTCAATGGACAGACCATCGCAAACCATGTAGATACCCCTGTAAAATTAACAACTATCAGTAAGGCCGATTTAAGGTAGGCTCATAGATTGGTTTTTGTCAACGTAATGCTGATTTATAGGCCAAATTATCAAGAAAGATACAACTTAAGTCATCTGTGAAAGTTTCAGTTGAACACAGTGTCTACTTGTTGAGAAAACAGCAAAAAACTGTCACATATTTTCATAGAGAATGTCAAATCCATCCACGTTTAGCGAGGTGACAGCAGGTACCAATCGCATATTTAGACGCAGCATTCACAAACAGACACCACAGAAATGTGAATCTTCAAAACTCGCCTTGAGGTTGGTTTTGGAGAAAGTCAAATCTAAACTAATCTTGTCAAATTAGAATTGAATTTTGAAAAATGTAAACAATTGTTATCAATTAAAAATAACTGTTGTAAACAGCTTACCAACTAAAATGACCTGTGGTATAAATGCAAAAAAGTGGCCTTACACTTGACCCTAACAGAGTCTTTCTCAAATGCTAGATTCGACTTACCACAGTCCGGTGTCTGTGTAGCAAGTATTAAAGGACTGGAAGGAGTGACACAGATTGCCCTCGTATGAAGCCTGTGCTAGTCTGCTGGCTACATTCTGCAAAATTATTCCAAAACATAGAGGAGTTAAAAAATTCACAGATGGACGAACAGTTTTCCAAAAGTTATTTATGTAATAATAATAACTAGTTTTTATATAGCGCTTTATCTACGGACGTCTCAAAGCGCTTTATCTACGGACGTCTCAAAGCGCTTATCATTATTTATTTCCATAAAGGTTTTTGAAGTTTTTGAGTTATAAGACCCATTTATGTAACACCTTGTAAGTGTTAACAAGGTCCTGCCAAGCATTCAGCAGCCACTGGCACAAACAACAAGCAAACCCCTTCTCTTAGCGATAAGTGCACTGGGTTCTTTTACGTGCGTTACACAACACACGGGATCAACGGCTTTACGTCCCATCTGAAGGACGCAGCAATAATGGTTAAGTGTCTTGCTTAAGGACACAAGTGTCAAGACCGTAACTCGAACCCGCACTCTGCTGATCAGAAACACCAGAGCTTAAGTCCAGTACGCTTGACCGCTCGGCCAAAACACGCCATGTACTTCTCCATAAACCAACAATCTACAAGGAATACAAAACACCTGTAATGCTGTATTGTGTTCATCTACCTAATATAAATTTGTTTTCAGTGTGCGATAGGAGTAGTACATTTGCTCCTAAGTATGTTGCTTAACTTTGTGAAAGGGAAACTGTTTATAAGTACACGCTTCATGGAACCGCTTTCCAATACCTGGGATCATTTTCACAAATCTGTTAAAGGTGAGCATATGACTGAACTAACTCAACCTCAAAATAGAAAATGATAGCAAAAGCATTTCAGAATACACACATGAAAAAAGAAAAGAAAAAAACCCCAACCCAAAACCACCAACATTTTTTGATCAAATGTTCAAAGTATTGGCCATTGTATGTTTTGTTAATGTTTTATTTATTATTGATTAATTCTGGTTGTGAAGCCAAGGATTCTCAGAAAAGCGAACTTAATCACTATACTAGCCATGAACCCAAAACCCAGACAAGGAAGGAAGTTTCAGTTTTAGATGTGGGAGGAAAACCCCAGAGAATCAATTCAGGGAAAACCCACGCAATCAGGAAGGGACTGAAACCCAATTCATTTCTTTAATCAAACTTTGTCAGTATAAATGTCAACAGAAGTAACACGAAACATAAAATTTAGTTTTGTGTTTAGAAATTGGATACTATGTTAAAATACTACATTGGACAATTTCATATCCGGACATGACCTTCACTTTGACATCTTTATGTGAATAGAAGTAGGTTAGACCTTGCAGCTGTTTGCGGCCGCTATGGGCATTTTGGTACAAGCCGCTTGTGACTGCTATGGTATCAAAGGGTTAAGTATTAAAAGGAAATTCTAATATGATTGACTACTTACAGCACCACCACCGAAAGAGCGATCCCAGCTTCCAATCAACTGCAACATCAACAGGGTGAGAATTAGTTAAACAATGTACAACACAGAATAAGTGTTGACTTCAGTGAAAACAGCGCCAAAGTCTGTCTGTATGTATTTTCACAACCAAGACTTCTTTCAAAAAGAAATGCAATTTCACACTACCATAGATTCTATGCTTGAAACAGTGTACGCAAACTTTGCCTAAAGGTTAAATCTACATAGCTGTTTGGATGAGCTTGTCTAACCATTGACACCTCGTACTTTAATGTAGTATTTTTTGGGAAAAGAAAAATTTGCATCGGGGATAAAGAATATTGTTATTTGGTTTTACCCGTACACCGATGTGTGTAAAGCACTGTATACTCAGTACTTTCCCGAGTCCTGTGAAAAAATCGCAGGCATATTACTCGGGTGGGATTCGAACCCACGACGTTTGCCAATCTAGAGCAGATGTCTTACCAACTAGACTGACTTACAAATACTCAAGAGTTTATTACTTTTCTATGAAATAATTAGGATACATTTTTACTGACTGCTAATACTTCTCTACTACTAATCTTCACTCATGCAACCCAATGTTTTTCAATATAATATAGTGTATGGCCAATAAACCATTACGACCTCATTTATGCTGGGCTCGATTTAGTCACTAGCTTACCAGGAAAACACTTATCAAGAAAGCTGTAGACTAGTCAAACTTGGCTCTTAGGAAGCCCGGCTGGCTGTCAAACTTGGCTCTTAGGTAGCCTGGCTGGCTATCAAACTTGGCTCAAAGGTAGCCCGGCTGGCTGTCAAACTTGACTCTTAGGTAGCCCGGCTGGCTAGTCAAACTTGGCTCTAAGAATGTCCGGCTGGCTAGTCAAACCTGGCTCAGAAGTAGCCTGGCTGGCTAGTCCAACTTGGCTCTTATATGTAGGTAGCCAGGCTGGCTGTCAACTTTTGCTCTTAGGTAGCCTGGCTGGCTAGTCAAACTTGGCTCTTATGCAGCCCGGCTGGCTGTCAAACTTGTCTCTTAGGTAGCCCGGCTGGCTGTCAAACTTGGCTCTTAGTTAGCCCAGCAGGCTAGCTAAACACAAGCAACCTACCTCTTTGAAATTATAATTTAATGTACAAATTTCAAGATATTGTCAAAATTTAAGCCGGCTACTCAAATGCACGGCCGACTAGCCCAGATGACAAGTCAAAAGAAACGGTAAGCACGAGGCCTGTTATGATAGATGGATACTCACCGTATTGGCGACCATAAGGGGGATGTTATCTGGATGAGCCCAACCTACACCTTCTACAGCTATGGCAATATGAGCCAAGGGCATACCATCATCTCGAATACGGATCTATGGAAGATGGCATTATTACAAAATAACAACTTATTAGCAATACTGTGATGTGTATGTAAAATTTAGCCTCATGTTTTCCTATCATAATGATTTTCCATACACAGTTTTGTTAAAGACCTACTTGAACGAAAATGGCAACAAGTGATTTTTGCTGTAATTCATTTAAAATGTTTTCAATTATTAAGGAAATTGAGTTCACATGAGATATAAGAGATTTAAACTGTTTAAAAAAAATCATTTTTAATACCCTTCTCCGGTGCTTTTCAGAAAGATTTGCGAAAAGCCCTGTTACGTCATCACTAATGTTATGTCATATGTGGGAGCTCCATTTTGTATAGCCGCTTTGTTGCAGCATGGAGGTATAACAAAGCAACATCCCACACATGACGTCAAAGTATTGTCATTTTGACGCACGCCGTCAACGCCAGAAGTGTTTCTAGTTTTTAAAAACCTTGAGGTTGGGGCCTAATTTTTTGATCGATAATTACGAAAAATTCAGAAGTGTACAAAAATCAAAATTACATTTAAATGATAAACAAACACATTATAAACAAGTTTAAATAGTATTCCCGTTATAAAAAAAATCGTTCAAGTAGCTGTTTAACGTCAACTAAATACTAAATATATAACTTTGATAACTTTGTATAGCTTGGTATCTTGCAAAAAAAAAAAAACTGAAAAGGATTCTTTAAAAATAAAATGTGATAGCATGTAAATGTGACCAAGATCTTCTAAAGATCCATAAATACTAAATGCATTAAGGACAGATAAATGCTTTATACTTCATTTCATTTATAAGGTTAAATTTGAAAAATAACAAAAAATTCAATAGTCCCATCCTCTTTGATCATGAAAAATTCAAGCCCCACATAAGTTAACTCTTTAATCCTTTAGCAATCACGCACAATTTAACATAGAGTCATTTACTCCTTGACCGTGGCACGGAAATTCACAAGATTTTATGTTGTACCTAGAGATCCTCAGATAACTTTCGTTGTGATTATTTTCTTGTGATATAAGTTTATTTGGCAAGGACAAAATTATCTTTTGAATGATTTGCACATTTGTTTGCTTTACCTTACTGAAGCTTTGAGTTTTGAAACATAAGACAGATCAACTAAAATTAGTAAACATTGTTTCTGTACCAAATAAACGTTTGTTAGGTGGATAGTTGTACACAACAGTTTTCAAATCATGGTATTCCGTGTGTAAAAACACTCGTACCGTAAGCTTATCACAAAACAAGCCCAGTGGCCATTACTGTGTACATTGCACGTAAATACATTGTACATTTAATATGGCCTGTATACACATAAAAAACAATCGCTCATGTTTGGTGCATTTCAATCACATGTGTAAAACTCAAGATACAACTTGTCAAACTGTGTACATTGTTTAATTATCGTTGTTTGCTTGTATTCAGCGCCTTCAGGCGGAGCCGATCTGCAAAAGTGTGCGCTTTATAAATTTCTCTTTATTATTATTATTATTACTAAACTAAGAAGGCGGTGTCGGGCTCTTTGAGGACTAAATGATTAATTGATAATGCCTCAGGTGCAAGTTCACAACTTACGTCACTGCCAGTGAATCTACACGGTGGTAAGACTGGGATTTCATTCTCGTAGTCAGTACCAAGTTTGCCAAAATGCTTCTCAGCTAAACCAACTAGTTGGTCATGATCTATTCCACCAGCTGCAGCTAAGACAATACGAGGTCCCTTGTAATGGGTTGAGATGTACTCATCGAGGTCGTTACGGTTGATTGACCTGAAGAACAATCAAATCGATATAATATAAATGTCTGCCAAAACGTTCAAATGGGATTTAGATTATTTTAAATGTGACCAAAAAAAATGTCTGCTCAAACTTTTAAAATGGAATTTGATTATTTTAAAGGTAGGGTCATCCTTTGGTAATAACCCCGAAAAGAAATTGTGATTTTTTTTTCTGAAAGCCTACTTGTAATAAAGATGGTAATGGTAGTAGGCATCAATCCATAATCTATACATTACAGAGTCTTACTTGATGTTCTCAGTAGGTCCGAGGATGGTCCTCCCAAGAGCCGTGCCTTGGTATGCCGTAGCGTGAAGATGATCAAAGATAACTTCTTGGAGATTTGTCTCCACCTCCTGCATCTCTCTTAGGATCACCCCTCGTTCTCTCTCAATCTCTGCCTCACCAAGGGTGCTATTCTGGACAATGTCGGACAAAATCTCAACAGCTGCAGGAAAAGGAAATAACAGAACCCACTCAGTGAAACCTTCAAAGCTCCGCTAGGGCCGATTTCACAAAGAGATAAGATTGATCTTAACTTTGAATACACGAGTACTCAAGAGCAGGGTGAACAACCAATGCCACCATCGATGAAACTTCTGCTCTGCATTGTAAACAAGTCACATAATACAAACCTACCTTTGGGTAGATCATTTGAGAAGCTCTTGGCATAGTACACAGTCTGCTCTCTGGATGTATAGGCATTTAGATGAGCTCCCATGTTCTCTATCTCCAACTCTAGCTCCATCTGAGAGCGATTCTTAGTTCCCTGTTTACAGTCAAAATAAAAAAACAGTTAACCATCCTGGGGTCGATTTCACAAAACTCTTCCCAACTTAGGACTAGTCCTAGGCAATGCTAAGAGATAGGACTAGTCTTAAGTTAAGACCAGTTACTGGTCCTAACTTCAGTTAAGATCTTTGTGAAATCGGCCCCTGTACACTAGCACCACAGACTCCCACAAAGTACCGTAGGCTAGAATTGGGTGCATGGGTTTGTTCTGTTTGTAAAGCTGGTATTATCTTCAAGCAAACTTGAATCATTCTTCAAATCTGGTTGGTCGATCCATAGCAACAAGAGTACGATATAAATCTATATAGCATGGCCCATATTAAACCCTGTTCTAACTTCATGTATTGCATTTTTGTAAGCTATGTGTCAAGTTTGCTTGAAGATAAATTCGTCATCACATGCCGTGAGCGCTCGTGGAAAACGGGAAAAATAATAGCCCGTCTGCATCCCGTATCCAACCCGGCCTTCAACATCCTTGGATATGGGACACTAAAGTGCTATTTTTTTCCATAATCCACTAGCGCTGGTTTAATAGCTAATATTATCAGAAAACCCTAAAGCTTGTGTACCGTGGACCTAGTCTCCACAGTCTCCTGTAGAATTTTGTGGCAAGGGCCAGTTGGGCAGGAGAGCATACCAATAGTAATAAGGTTTTAATGGAGAAAAAAATGCTTCACATTGCGTTTTTCTCGTCAATGAAGTCCCATCCGCACTTTCTTTGTTTCAGTGTGTCAGATGTAATTAAAAACTGGGTGACTTTTTTAAAATTCCATTTTGACATTCATAAAGGATGTGGACATGAGTTGTTTCCTTTTAGTATGGGGGGGGATACTCCATATCTTTCTTAGGTTTGTCTCCCCTCTGGGTGGTAGTATATATAATGCATTGGCCATAATATTATTTGTGTATTCTTGTGCAATATTATCTTCTTTACCTTTGTGTCATTTTAATATTAATATTTTTATCTGCATTATATTTGCAGGTATTGCCCTTCTGATTCTCTTTTGATTTTGGTTTTAATTGTTCAAATGTGAAGTCTTCTTTTAATGTCATAACATCTTATGCCTTTCCAATATTTGTATTGCATTGTCTGCTTTTAATTACATACTCTTGTCCAGTTTTTTGTTTGCCTTATTTCTGTGGTTGCTGCAGTTTTTACTATTTGTATTTTTTAGCTGTTGTATTTTAATGACTGGGAAAACACTTTTCAGGTTTTCATAATGAATAAATAAAATATAATCTAATTTAAAATCAATATTGGTAAATGATTTGTTTCCTCAAACTCTTCAAGATTTTGTGAATATTTCACTTAAATTAAGCTGCGAACGTTTGGTAAAGTTGTATTTTTAATGAAAATATTAAGTGCACAAATTTTACGTAGATGTTACTTTACCTTAAATGCCATGTGCTCCAGGAAGTGTGCCGTTCCATTGTTTTTCTCGTTTTCATATCTACTCCCTGCATCAATCCACAATCCAACCTGATCAAAAAGCAAATCATATTGGTCCATGTTGAAAACCTTTTCAGCTACAGGTAGATGATCATGAAGAGAAAGCAAAAATATAAATGCAGGCTTGGAATTACACAGAGTCCATGGCCTCTGTTGCCCTGATCTTGGCCTCTGTTGCCCCTTCAAAACATTTCCATACACTAGTATAAGTGCCTTTTGCAAAATGAAAATGGCCTTGCCCTCTCGAAGATGAATTTCCAGGCCTGTACACAGGAAGGAAAATTCACAACTCTGTGCCTATTAGCCCCAAGTGTCTCATTTCCCTTCCAACCTGCCAGAGGCTGAAGTAAATAACCCATACTCCAACAAATTTAGTCTTCTCTTTTGTGTCTCCTTCATCCATCCATCCACGTATTTATGCCTCTCACTATGTCTGAGTCTTCAACTTTTTAAAAGTCGGCATATCTTTCTTGAAGAAGAAACAAGGGCCTTTTCCCAAACCTCGGCTTGTTCTTGGGCTCCGGCTTGGGCTCCTTCATCAATTTTAGAACAGTGCACATTTTACACATGGCTTCCAGCATCAAACGGAGCCCGGAGCCTAAACTGAGGTTTGAAAAAGGTCAGATTTTGAAGTATATGTAGAAAATAAAATACTTACTGTGCATGTAGGAATCCCTGAATCTTCAGAGGCGATACGGAATCCATTGCTCAATGTTGAAGTCTTGGTTTCTGGTACATTGAGAAGAGATTGTTGATATGCAGCTTGTGAGGAACGATGTCTACGACAGACAGTCACACTGGCTGGACGTGCCTTCAAATAAAGCAGTCAGTTTAGAGTTTTAACTCTGCGATCTTACATTTTCACTACAGGCCTTGAGCTTCAGCTTTTTTGTAGAGTGGCCCACTGGGCTGATAAACTGTGCATTTTACTTGCCCCCCAGGAAGCTTTAGTAGCCCAGATTTTAAACATTGTCATAACTAATAATATCTTTCTGATAATGGTAGTGATCACAACCGGTTTAATGGTCAAATAAAGTTACATTCACACACTCAAAAGTAAATTAACACATTTTAAAAATATATTGTTTACATCTGAAATGGAAGAAACCGCGAGCAATGAGCATTATAAAAAGGATTATGTAGGTTGAACAGTTTTTAGCAGCCCACAGGGCAAGTTGAGAAGTGGCGTTTACAAACTGTATGACTTCACTGTTCTAGTCAGTAGTCTATTTAGTCAAGGCGGTATTCATCACACACAGCACCACCAACGTACAAGCAGGGAGCAGCAAAGAGTAAAACCACGCGCTGAAGCAACATGTAACATGACTAGATAGGTAATGCCGATGTTTCAGTGAGTCGAATCAGCGCTCTTGATCAAATGCATCAGTAAACATCATAGCCCCGATGATGTTTAAACGAGTGATTGTCAGCTCAGAGATTCTTCGTAAAATTACACAATAGATATGATCAGAATATCAATAAATATTCAAGTTGTCTGAACGGCCAACTTGTCTCAACAGACGACCTGTCTTGAGTAGACTCGGTCCTCCATTGACTTGTCAGAGCTCCCCCGATAGTAGACCCAGTTACTGGGGCGCTGTACTCCTTAACCCTAACAGTCCTTATCCCCTCAAACTCCAACAGTTCGTTTTGTTGGGATATGATGGGTTGGGTACTGTGTACTATAGATAAAGTGATGGAATGCGATGGAATGGGTACTGTAGACTTGCAGTTCTCTGTTGGACTTTGTTGGATTGGGTATGGTGAATTGCAAGGAGGAGGAATAAACAACTGACAAAGGCATATGATGTACATGTGGTGCATTGTTGATCCCTTTGTTGTAAGCGCAAGGAGGAGGAATAAACAATTGATAAAGGCATGTGATGTTATTGTATGTATGTGGTGCATTGTTGATCCCATTGTTTCTTACAATGGCAGACCCAACCATTCAACCATGGTGCAGTAACAGTTGTTGGATTTTGCTGGGTTGGGTTATGCCAAACCCCCCTCTTCATACTTTGAACAGGACCAAGGATACACACTCCACCAATATCCAACAGTTGGACTAGGTACTGTTATTACAACTGCACTGTTGGAGTTTGATGGGTTAGGTCCAGTGAATTAGCAGTAGCACTATTCATGTTGGAATTTGATGGATTGGGGAAAGTTTTTAACAAAGGTCGGTTGGGAGTTAGGGTTAAAAAAAAACCTTGATATCTGCGGTCGAACTAGCGCCCAAGCAAAATTCAGTCTGTTCCGACACGATGATCTACACCACGACAAGGGCAGGGCAGGGCAGCCGTCTATTCGATAGCTCAATAGTTCGGGTGGAATATTGACATCGTTTCTCCGATTGTGGACTTAAAAATCATCAACTTGGAGCACAAAAACGATCGTGAGTACAAACTACAATAAAATGCCCGATATTGCATCTTTGACATACATTGTATTGAGAAGGTGATTTTCAAGCTATTTTGTTTTGCTTTTTTGTAATTTGTAATTTTTTTTGTGGCTGGGTGTTCAGAAAAAACATAGCAAATTGCCACACCCATTGGAACAGACAGAGTTTCGCTGGGCGCTAGTACTAGTACAACCCGATAGATGTTTTACCAAAAAAGAAAAACAATGCTAACAAATTAATATTAAATTTGTTAACAAGCCTCTTTGTACTGCTGTCTAAGGAATAATCAGCGCCGCAACTAGGGTAAAATTTTAAGGGGCACACGGAGGTGCACCATTTTTTCTAGGGGGTGGGGGAACTTCTGGCCAAGTTTCCGGTTGCCTTTAAAAAACAAAAACAATTTTCAGCACATTTTAATGTAATTTACAATTCTTTTTGAGATAACCTGTAAAAAAAAAAAGAAAAACAAAAGGAAAAACATTTATAAAAACATCAAAATTATCACATTAAAACTCTGGAAAATTCCAATCCCAAATCAAAGATTTCAAAATGGGGGGGTGGGGGGAGACATCAATTGGGGACACGTACTCCGCCCCCCCCCCCCTTAGTTACCCAACTAACATAAGGCACAACTATAGAATGCAGGTACACTTCGAAGCTATGACTGCGCCTCCGCGGAGACGGAGTCGCGGTCACGTTCATACGTACATACACAGTAGGGCCTAGCCTCCCTACGTACCGGAGTCGAGGTCGCGCTCTGTTGCTTAATTATAAATATTTGGCAACCTAGGGGGCACTCTGAAAGATGCACAACAGCGCCCTCATTAGGCTCGAAAATGCACAACTGTGCTGTCAATTTATTTTAATCATTTCAAGAAGGGAAATAAAGCCCGAATTCCATATAAATAATATTAATATTGCCGTAATACATGACCCCATTAGAGGATCATTTCAAGAAGGGAAATAAAGCCCGAATTCCATATAATAATATTAATATTGCCGTAATACATGACCCCATTAGAGGATCATTTCAAGAAGGGAAATAAAGCCAGAATTACATATAAATAATATTAATATTGCCGTAATACATGACCCCATTAGAGGATCATTTCAAGAAGGGAAAGCCCGTATTCCATGTTAATAATATTCATCTTGCCGTAATACATGACCCCATTAGAGGATCATTTCCAGAAGGGAAAGAAATGCCGAATTCCATGTAAATAATATTAATATTGCCGTAATACATGACCCCATTAGAGGATCATTTCAAGAAGGGAAAGAAAGCCCGAATTCCATGTAAATAATATTAATATTGCCGTAATACATGACCCCATTAGAGGATCATTTCAAGAAGGGAAAGAAAGCCCGAATTCCATGTAAATAATATTAATATTGCCGTAATACATGACCCCATTAGAGGATCATTTCAAGAAGGGAAAGAAAGCCGAATTCCATTAATATGAATATTATTGCCATTATGCATGACCCCATTAGAGGATCATTTCACCCGTCTTCACGATCGCATCATGCACTCACGCACTGCACCAGCTAGTACGTCTTCTTAAAACGCCCTCTATCGGTCATTGCCCACCACGTCTCCGCGCCTCCGCGCCTCCAGCTTCCCCGTCTTCACGATCGCATCATGCCCTCTCACGCGCTGCACCGGCTAGTACGTCTTCTTAAAAACGCCCTCTATCGGTCATTGCCCACACCACGTCTCCGCGCCTCCGCGCCTCCAGCTTCCCCGTCTTCACGATCGCATCATGCCCTCTCACGCGCTGCACCGGCTAGTACGTCTTCCTAAAAATGCCCTCTATCGGTCATTGCCCACACCACGTCTCCGCGCCTCCGCGCCTCCAGCTTCCCCCGTCTTTCACTAATGCCCTCACGCACTGCACCGGTATGCACGTCTTGAACACCCAGCAGGGTGGATATGTGCGCATTACAAGTCTTATTATTATTATTATTTATTCCTAAAAACGCCCTCTATCGGCCATTGCCCACACCACGTCTCCGCGCCTCCAGCTTCCCCTGTCTTCACGATCGCATCATGCCCTCACGCGCTGCACCGGCACGCACGTCTTCCTAAAAACGCCCTCCATCGGCCATTGCCCACACCTTCCATACACGTCACACTTTGACTCCCTACGCCCCTAACATTTTATCAGTTGTATCAGTCGCACAAAATACATTCATACACTTTACTACTATTCTAACGACGTGACCGCGACTCCGTCTCCGCGGAGGCGCAGTGGGAGCTCCGAGTGTACCTGTATTCTATAGTTACTCCTAACATAAGCCTCTAAAAAAAGTTCACAAAAAGAATTTCAAATTCAATCTAGATCTACGGAGTTGCCAACATTTGGATCTTGCAATCAGGGAGATTTCGTACAACAATCTGGGAGTTTTTTAGAATTACATTCAACATAATGGGGACTTCGTTTCCATAATCAGGGAGATTTCAAAATTTGTTCATCAGACCATGGAAAGATTGGTTTATTTTCAGGGAACTTTCTGCAGAATCAGGGAGAGTTGGCAGCTCTGGATCTACAATAATCTATCCCAAGGCTTGAGTCTTTGAAGTTTTGACTTGAGATAAAATGAAAAATGGAAAATGTGAAAATGTGACTGAACTGAAGTGTGGAGGTCGAATTCGGCACCTTTTGGTTTTCCAAATTACCCACAAGCCTAGCTACTTAAGTGAACCAAAACTGAGTACGTCAGCACTTGGTTTTCGGTAAAGACTAAAGAGTTGTGAAACAGGCAATAATTTTACACGCTTTCCATTTCGCACAACCAATGTCCGGAAACTGGACAGAATGTGTATCATCACTACACATTCGGCTTAAGCCTTAACTTTCGTAATCGTAGAACTTACTTAGACTAGAAAAAAATACTATGAAGAACATCACAAAACTTGTTGTAACATACACATACAAGATCTCCAAAGGTTTCATGCAATTTTTCTCTCAAATAGAATATAAATAAAGGCTACATACCAGCGCTGGTGATGTCGAAATTCGTGTGAGAAGAGGTGCTGTTCTCGCCAACCACGACGCCATTTTAACGAAGACCGGTAGCTCATGAATATGCATCATGACGTCAGCAATAATATTCCTTTTTATCGAAAGCCTTCATTTAGTAGAGCAGGGCTGACTCGTAAAATTCTTTGAAGTAATTTATAATCAGGAAAATAACGACCTTTCATTGAAGAATCCTCTTCAGTAATTTCATTGGCTGAAAGTGGAAATTAGGAGGTTAAATTTGGCTCAATGAAAACTGGTTCAATCTAAATCAAAAGAGCAAGAGTTGGTGACACACTTTGAAAATTGTTTTTCAAATGACACACTTTAAAATTGTTTTTCAAAGTGTGTCACCCGAACGTGTGTCACCAACTCGGATCTGATTTCCTCCAAGCCTTTTTAAATACTATGAACAAAAATGTACAATGTAATGTGTGTATTTAGTTTGCTGTTAAGCACAAAAGCATCTGCGTTTATATTACAATCCACGAAACATGTGTTTATACTGGGTATAAGCGTATAACTTTGAAGTAAGCACCACCATGATCATATTGGGCCAGGTTATATGTTTTGAGGTAAGAATTATCAAATTTGAAAGTACACTACAAGCTACACAAGACAAATTAATGCCCTCCAGAGATTGACTGCAAAAGTTTATTTGAAAACCACAATGTAATCAAAGTAAACAAAATTCAAGAGAAGTCAAATTATAAAATGAGGTCTATAGAAGTGATGGTGACCCTTCACATAAAATAACTTCTAGTACTTATATTCATATATGACCCAGGCCCAATTTCATAAAGCATAACTAAATTACGCTTACCAAAATAAGGTTAGCAGCCAAACTACCATGTCACAAGTACAATTTGTGACTGGTATCCTGCTCATTTCTGCTTAGCAGAAAATTGTTAAGCAATATTTTCTGCTTAAAGGCACTGGACACGTTTGGTAATATTGTCAAAGACCAGTGTTCTCGCTTGGTGTATCCCAACATATGCATAAAATAACAAGCCTGTGAAAATTTGGGCTCAATTGGTCATCGAAGTTGCAAGAAAATGATGAAAGAAAAAACACCCTTGTTGTACAAATTTGTGTGCTTTCAGATAGGAATAAAAGGGTTCAGGCCTGAAGTCTTTTAACATTTTATTGAGAAATTACCTCTTTCTCAAAAACTACGTTACTTCAGAGGGAGTCAATTCTCACAATGTTTTATACTATCAACAGCTCTCCGTTGCTCGTTACCAATAAGTTTTTATGCTAATATATATTTTGAGTAACTACCATACATGTACAGTGCCTTTAAGCAGCTCTATGAAATTAGGCCCTTGCCTGCAAATAATTTGCCAAATGTGACAATTCCTGAAAATGGCTTGTGGGCTTAGGATCCCCTTATTCTAGACTCAGAACCTCCCAGATGTAACAATTCAGGAGGTTTACAGACTCTGTGCATCACCAGAAATACAAAACTATGGGTCGGGCACAATGTGGACTATTTCTTTCTCCCTTTAGTGACTGCTTTACTTCATTCGGGAAAATTTTAATGCTCAAGGAGATTTTGAGAAAAATTGTGAAATTGTGAAATATCCGGAGAAATCACATGCCTGCTATTCCACAGACAAGAACAATGAGCAACTCAGTCTGGCCAGTAAAAATGCTTCTAAATTATTTAAATGCAAAATACGTTTTTCTTGGTAGCACCATGGTTTTTGTTCTTCTCAGTTTAAACGCCTCTTTAAAAAAAAAACCTGACAGTTACTGTTAAATGTTCATTTTGTTATTGTCAAAATCTCTTTTGATCATGTGTAAATCTGTTAACAATGTTTTTATGAAATTCGGCCGCAATTCATCTGTTGGTTGCGATGGTTGAGTATCAATAAACCTTTTCAAATCAAATCAAATCAAAATATCATCCAGCACCACACTACACTTGCTTTGACCTTTTAGGGTAGGGATAAAACCAATAGGGACTATGTACCAGGATTGGAGGTGCGTGTAAATGAACCAAAAATACTTGAAACACTCTTGAAGTGTCTTTTATTTTGGGGTTTTTTGTACAGGGATGAGATTATATGAAGATGAACAATTCTAAAAATTGAATAACAATTTCATCTTGGTGTGGAAACGAAGCTCCCAAAATGAAGACTGTTACATTTTAGAGGTACTTTCTACATCATTTCAAATAGATATCTGAAGGTCTGGACATAACAAAGGCAAGTCTTTTCATCTCAGTGATGGCAAGTTTGCCTCTTTCTAAAAACTTCTGAACGCGCAGGGAGATCAGTGAAAATCCTGACATCAGGAAAAATCCTGACGAATCACATGCCTGTTTATAACCATCTGAGTAATAGTAAAAGTAACATAATTACAAGATATAAAGAACTTTAAATGTGAAACAAGGGTCTGTAAAGGGTATAGGTATGCATTCGGCTCTCATCTAATTACACTGTAGCCATTCATTTGATTGTTTATTTAAAGGTATTGTATACATTTGGTAATTGGAACCCACTGTTTGTTTCAATCCTTCCTAGTTGTAGATATATACCATAAAACTAACCTGTGAAAATTTCATTTCAAAAGATGGTCGCGTTTTTGAGATATTGCCGAAAATCTGGAGCGGTTATGTCCACGCAGGAAGAATAATCTGCAATTGGAATACACAATCTGAGAAACGTTACTGTCAGTAACGACTTTTGGGGATAAAAAGTGATATCTTTTTCCATAACTGCAGTACAGTTTATACTATCCAAAGATGCTTTACTACTTACCAAGTAAGCTTTTATTGCCATTAATTTTCAGAGTCATTACTAAACGTATACAGACCGTTTAAGTGGAGTGGGAAACTGTTAATCAGTGAACCGTGCATTTCACCCCTTAGTATCCCCCTTCCAATAAATAAAACAAAAACAAAAACAAAAACATCAAAAAGCAATCAACAGCAAAATGAAAGTTTGCTAAAAGTTTGAATATTGATAAGGTCCCAATGCCCATTTGGTAGACATAAAGTTTTGAAAATGGAATCATTTGTACCGTCACCAAACTGATAATCTCATTTTTAATTGCATCAGAGATAAACAATATTTACATTTTTACTTATTTATTTTCTTTTTATCCTATCATCGATGTACAGTGAGGACTGTACTAACCAATTCACCTGGGCCAAATTTCATAGAGCTGCTCAAGCACAAAAAGTAGCTGAGCACAACAAAATTAGGCTTACCAGAATAAGGTTACCAGTCAAACTACCATGTCACATGTACAATTTGTGACTGGTATCCTGCCCATTTCTGCTCAGCCCAAAAATTGTTAAACAATATTTTCTGCTTAAGCAGCTCTATGAAATTTGGCCCTGATGTCATCACATGACAAATCTTGCTTGCACCACTTTGGGTCAGATTCCCAGTGTGTTACTGTTCAGTTTGCATTTGAGGTGACCGACGTGGCGTGTCATGGCCGAGCGGATAAGAACACCTAACTCAAGCTCTGGTGTTTCTGATCAGCGTGTGGGTTCGAATCCCAGTCGTGACACTTGTGTCCTTAAGCAAGACACTTAACCATATGCTTCGTCCTTCAGATGGGACGTAAAGCCGTTGGTCCTGTGTGTTGTGTAATGCACGTAAAAGAACCCAGTGCACTTATCGTAAAGAGAAGGGGTTCGCCCCGGTGTTCCTGGTTTGATCGGCAGCATATTGCCCCACAGCACCCTGTAAACCATTACATGGTGCTATGTAAAGGAGTAGGTCTCATACTTCAGAAACGTAGCTCAACAATACCTTGCAGGAAAATACTGAATGTTGAAGCACCTTGAGCGTCACTGGGTGACGGATTTGTGCGCTATATAAGAAGCCATTATTATTATTACTATATATTTATTTGGTTTGCGGTAACACCATGTGTGTATCTACTTGCCAGGTAGAGTTTGTTCTTAGAGAACTGTCTTGCTTAATTCTACTACCGCGGAGTAGATTGTTCGGGTGTTCGGGAGACTTCTCAGTTCTGAAAAGAACTGTCCTGTTTATTAACTATTACCTGGGCGGAAGGTATAGAATTAGGCTGGGACTACTACTTTAGCTTATATATCGTAATTAACTGTACTACCGCGGAGTCAGTTCTTGGATTGGTCTCAACGTTTCGACTAGCTTGCTCTAATCATCGTCAGGAGACTGAAGTAGATACACACATGGTGTTACCGCAAACCAAATAAATATATTGATACCTCACCATGCAATGCCTCAAATCCTATATTATTATTACTATCGACGTGCTCCTTATCTTTGCATGATTTTTGACTTCTACAATGGCAGACCATATTTCAAAGATGTGAGCACAGAGGAAAAAATAATTAGATTCTCAGAGTGACTGGAACTAAATGTTATGCCCTCCCTTTAATGTACTTTAACCCTAACCCTCCTGGATCCTCCAAAATCCTTTTTCAGGAATTGGAGGACAATGGAGGATTGAGGACTGTAGGCCCAAACACCAATGGCTTATCACTGGGTCAGACATTCTAATCTTTAAGTCCAAGCATGTTGGTGTGAAGCGACATAGGAGTGGGGGATACTTGAGGATTGAGGTCACCTGTCAGCAAGTGGACTTAGGGAGTAATGCTCTAGGCACTGAGGTATTTAAGACTACTGTCCTATTTTAGTTTGCTGTGCCTCCGTGGATACAGACGTTGACTCCTCTTTAAGGTGACTTGCATTCCGTTGCGACTTCCATGCTATCATCTTATGGCGTTTAGCTGCTGACAACGAGTCTCCAGAAGACTTTCCGAATGTATACAGTGATGAGACCAACGCACTATCTGAGTCCAGGTTCTCAAAGTTTGTCACAAAGGACTTGATTGCACCTCTGTATATCGCAGGTTGACTCTTGACCTTTTGGTTGATGGTATCAAACATCCTTTTCAGTCTTTGATCCAGAGGCAAAAGTGACGACTTTTCTTGGAGGAAAGGTAAATACCCTTTCTGTTGTGGGCTCACTGGTGAGAGATCGTAAGAATGATCTTTATGATCTTGCACAGTCTGTGATATATCTTCATTTGGTTTCTGAAGAGTCTGTATGTTTGTAGCAGCGGCCATGATTTCTTGAGCTACTGCGATCTCCACAGATTCTCCTGCAGCAGGTGTCACAGATGCGGGGAAGTCCTCAACAGCTTCCACTACAGTAGGTGTTGTAGATGGGGGAGATTGCTGCACAGGCTCAACCTTGAACATGGGTTTTCCTGGTTGAAAAACAAGGATCCAGGATAGTTATACAAACAGGGATGAGAGTCATTCCTATCAAAAAGTCTGAAACTACGATTCCAAGTTTGGGAGGTATATTGAAATGATGGCATGATCATTTCCAATTTTCAGTAGCCATTGGAGTTAAAGATTTCAAGGAGCTTTTGTGAACAGTAGATCAAAGAGCAGGATTTATATATATCGGAAGGAAATAACAGCAATTTTTTTCAAAAAAGTCTGAATTCAGATAAAGGTTTTAAATTTATCATCCTTGTAAAATATGTTGATTCGTTTTTATTGCAAGTGATGTATGGACCTTGAGATTTTCTCTTAAGGATACCCGAATTAACATAATAACACTCCGATACTTTTTGTGCCCCTGTTTTGAAAATGCTTGTTGTGACAAGTCCTTAATAACAGTCTGCCTGTTGTTCCCTGATCAAGGAATTATGGTTAAACATCACATCATCTTGCAACAGCACAGCACCTACTCCAATGTCACTCGCATCAACAGCCATTTTAAATGGCTTGGTGAAATTTGGAGCAGCCTGAACGGGTTTGTTTACAATCACAGCTTTCAAGTAAGTGAGTCTGATGTTTATGCTCTTTTTAGTAGGAGTGTAACACATACTGGCCCCAACCCCTGCCTACTAATAAACCTAATTTCTAGCTCATTTTTTCTGAAAGGTGTCTTATTTGTAACCTTGATTGGTACAGGTATTTGGTGTTACTTGGCACAAGGGACTTTGTAAGTCTAACTCCATAATGTTAACTTTTAGCATTGTTAAGTACCATAGTCTGATGCAATGACTCCAAACATGTTCTTCTGCTCTGGTGGTATCGGTGTGCCTAAATACCCAGCGAGTTTGAATTTCTTGATGACAGCAAGCTGGTGTTTGCATGGGCCACCTTTCATTCCTATCGGGCATGTACATGTTCCGATGTCCATATTGATCAGGTGTTCTTGCTGGTCAGATAGACTTGGCACAGTGTAGTGAGAGTTATCAACCTGTTAAAAATTAAAATTTCACAATCATTTTGTTTAGCCTGGTTCATACTTATAACAATAATAATAATTTGGGAGCAGCGTTTTCCTTTAAATAGTGGTCTACTTGCCAAATGCTAGTTAAAACGCCAGGGCCAATTTTCATAAAGCTGTTAAGCAAATAATTCTGCTTAGCAAATACCTTGCTAAGCAAGAATTGAGTGTGGTGCCAGTTGCAGCAATGTAAACTCTATGGTACTTTGGCTGGTAACCTTTTTCTGCTAAGCAATATATTTCTGTGCTTAGCAAGTTTTTATGCTTACATGGTTTATGAAATTGGGCCCTGAAGACCAGTGAAATTTCTCTGTCAGTGGTCTGGCTGGGTAGTTCACTGTTGAAACACACCCCTAATTAATATGAAATATGGACTTGTGACAAACCTTACGGACCAGTGAATAGACTTGCCAACTGGTCCTGCAGGCTAGTCCTTACTCTCAGCTGAGAAGCTGAACTGCGAAGGATGCGGCATGTAAAGGCGCCTTTCGCAGCCAGCCACATCGACCCATATATGACCACACAGCACAGCCAGAGATTGAAAGTGTTTGATTCTTTAAAAGGGAGGAAAACCAGATGTCCGGGAAAAAACCCTTGTGGCACAGAAGAGAACCAATGCACAGTTCTACTTACAAATGGCCCTAGCCGGGATTTGAACCAGGGCCACAGTAGCGCTTTACGCACTAGCTTTAATGCCACGCTAATAATTGCGAATTTGAAGCAAATGTGATGTCAAAAATTCGCAACGAACAATTTGCTCAAATTGAAATGTGCTGATATTTTGGTACAAGCCGCTTGCTGCCACAATGGGCATTTTAGTACAAGCCACTTGCAATCGCTATGGGCATTTTGGTACAAGCTGCTTGCTGCTACAATGGGCATTTTGGTACAAGCCGCTTGCTGCCACAATGGGCATTTTGGTACAAGCCGCTTGCTGCCACAATGGCATCTTTGTACAAGCCACTTGCTACTGCTATGGGCATTTTGGTACATGCCGCTTGCACCAGCTACACATGTATGGCCTCTACAGGGTTTAAGTCTACAATGTAAAAATACCTGCACTATAGCTTTGCAGTTCAAGTCCCGTCCTTGAGGTACGTATTTCGAATTCAGTATGCAAGTTACTCTTTTGTTGACCACCTCAATCAGACGGCGCTTATAGACTATATCAAACCGTCTCAAGATAAATTCCACTGCTTCGCTTAGAGTGTAGTTCTTCAGTTTATACAGGATCTTGTCCTTAAAGACATGCATCGCAGCCTTGGATACTTCAAGTGTGATCTCTGGAAGTACTAGTAGCCGATCATAGCAACATGTGTCCCACCCATTCCTTCTCTTAAACACTTCAGCTAAATGCACTTGGAACCTGGTGTACTGCTTCAGGGAGTCATCACTCTGAGCGGCCTTGTATTTCTCCTCTAGCTCCGTACGTGAGATACTGTTCACCATTGCTGTTGTGGCGGCCAGTAGAGCCGGCCTGTCGTTTGGGAGGATTTTATTGGCGTCGTTCCACAGCCATTTCCAAGTTGACTGCAACATCGGGAACTCACAAAGCATGAACTCAGTCATAGGATACACGGCATGGAGTGCACGCTGAAGTGAAAGACAATCACTCATTATGGCCACCTCTGGGCCATGGGTGCCCCGCCCACCAAACGCACAATCTGGTAACTGTGTCTTAAGAAGTTCAAGTCCGGCGGTGAGAGTCGACTCCTTCTCTGAAGATGTGATAATCACACCCAGTGGCAACCCACCGGCCGCCGAGTGCGCTAACAGAACAAACAGGTAATACTTGGTTTCTTCTTTGTTAACCGACGAGTCGATAAAGAGCACTTGACCACAGAGTTCCAGGTGAGTGTGTACTCTTTTGGTCAGCGGCGTGCAGATGGATATGACCACTTCACCGTCCTTAGTCTGTTGCATCTTGGCGCATTCATCAGTACACTCCTCATTGTAGGAGGCGAGTCTTGCTTCCAGATCGACGTAGATGTCTTCTCCTGAATTACCTTTATTAGCTTGTTTAGCCAATCTGTAGTACAGCCTATAACAATCATAAACAATCAAAACTTGTGTAAGTAACTCAATAGACCTTTCTCATGGTGTGGTCGTCTTGATTTTCTCCAATCTGAAGCAATGTAACTAAATTGAGGCTGGAAGAAAAATTAGTCTGGTTGCTTTTTCAGTGCAATGAGTACTGTAATTCATTACTGTTATTGAATACAGGAAACATGACCAAGATGGTGGTAGCATGATACAAGGTCTATTGGTTGAAACGTCAGGCTGTCACACCACTGGTTCTTTTCAAAACTACAACTCATGGAGAGCTATTTATCACTATTAGGGCTCAAATTTGGGGTGAAAATCCACAAGACCACACGGCTTGTAGCTCAAAAGCTTACTGGACCAGAATTTTGTTCAAAAACCCCCCAAAACCCCCATCCTACACAGAGCTCCTCCCGCAAGTTTTGAACTTGCGCACTTATGCTTAAAACTTGCGCGAGCAACATGAAATATGTGACCTTCCAACTTGAATTTGGCCGTGAAATTTGCGTGCTTTGCAATCATTTTGGCTCAATAAGTCGTCTTCGATCACTTCTAACTGTGTTTATATCTCACGTTTAAACATCGCCAAGTGATTTCCTCTCGACCAATCAGAATGGATAAACTGTTGAAGGTATTTATGAATGGTTGGTCAACTGACTGGCAGATCTGATGGAGAATAAGGGTGTTTCATGGTAACTCACAGACAAAGAAGATGACAAACGTTAGCAGGGTTCTCCCCATGCACAAGCTAGCGTATCGGCCCGATACGCAAGGATTGCATGCAAGAATTTCGGCCGATACGAAAACAAATTTGCAAATACGCAAAAAAAACGGTAGTTATACAAAAAACATGAAAGGAAAACAATGTAGAATGCTCCAAATTGCACAGTAGGGCTTTGAAAACCAAGAAAAACACCGAGTAGAAAACATTCCGAGGACCTTGTTTCAATTCAGCGCAGTTCGGCCAAACATCCCAAATGTTTTGCCAAGAATGCCCCACAGTTTTGAAAAAACCTGGGGAGAACCCTGACAAAGGTTAGACAAACCTGAAGCAATAATTCAGATCTGGACACACTGATCTGTCTCCTAAGACATGATTGTAATCCTCAGAGAATTCCTCTCGTAGATTATGCTTGAGAATCTCCAGAGCTGTGGACGGGGTGTGTCCTTTCTGGTACAACTCCTTCAAATTGTCCGTAGTCTCTTTGGAAACGTCCCTCTTCCTCAGAGAGGCTGAGCTGAGTAGATCATGATTGTGCTCATTCCGAAGGTTGATAATAAACATGAAGCCTTTCTTGATGTGCTCATCTCGGGATCTGCAATAGGATAATTGAACGTAAAAATGTTCTTTATCACACAGGAAAAAGAAGAGCAAATATCTATAATGTAAATGATGTTACTTGATATAAAGTTCATACCAACAATGCACTGCGCACAAGGCATTTATTATTATTAATGGTTTATTCATTTGAATCATAAAACAACCAAAAGGCTGACACTATTCAAATTTACATAGTTAAGAATAAAAAACATTACCCTCAATGCACAACAAACAGTGGATTCCCTGCCTGTGAGACCTATTCTAACTGCACTTACCTGGACTTACGACTGCGAGTAATTTGGGATCTCTTAACAACCAGATACATCCTGGCAGGACACTGGGTGTCTTTTCCAACTTTCTTTCTGGTTGTCCCTGCTTTAGGCCGAGAGAAGTGCTGGCAGCGTAGATCCACCTACAATGCAAGGTATTACACAGTAATCAAATTAATTCATATCTGCCTAAGTGTTTAAAGATAATTTTGGAACCAGGTACCTGTTTGCTGCAACGATTCGGTTCTCAGGTAACCGTAAATGAACCAGATAAGACGAAACATGGAGGTAGAAAATGCATGGACAGACTCGCTGTCATTGTTGTTATATTATTATAATAAATTTTTTAAATTATCTTTTAACATCTTACACATCGGTGTATGGGTAAAAACCAAAATTTATATACTTTATCCCCGATGCAAATTTAACATCTATTATAAATTATCTTTTGTTTTGTGTTTTGTACCGCGCCATGACTTGATGAATACTGGCGCATAATAAGTGTTCTTATTATTCTTATTTCCAATTTCATTTTACGTCCAAAAGATTGAGATATGAATGAACTAGGCCTATGTAAAACAAATAGATTTATTTTGATTTTGTTTTAATAATGTTAAAGTTTCAGGTTCGCATTGGTGCGGAACGCTTTGTGGGAAGCGGGTGGACACAGGAATTTATAAAGTACAGTATAGAAGACAAATGGAATACACATATAACGTTCGCCAAATCCTTTTGATAATTTTTTTCCAGTCTCCCAATAATACGTCTCTCCTCCTCACCAGCAAAATCCCAACTCCTCCTTCTTTCGTAATAACTTCCACTTTCTTCCAAATTTTAGTCGCAAGCACGCATACGCGTTCACACATGCACGCACGCACAGGTCTTCACGTGACATGCATAATTTCACATCACTACAATAAAAAAATGAAAAATCAAGGAGATATTTAGAATTACATTCAACATAATGGAGAAAATGATTTTAATAATCAGAAAGATTTTCATATTTGTTCATCAGAACATGGAAAAATTGGTTTATTTTCAGGGAACTTTCTGCAGACTCGGGGAAAGTTGCCAGCTCCGGTACACTAGAATCCTTTCCCCCAAAATAAATGATGTCTTGACATACCCTGTAAGAGTTGAACCGTCCAGCTTCTGGATAGGTCTTGAGTTTACGCCACGTCATGAACGATGCTTCCTGGAACGCCTGTAGCCATTTATTAGCCTCAACCTCCGTTTTTAGTTTCAGACGAAGGATACACTTAAAGTTCTTTCCCTCCAGCGATTCGTTGGAGCACAGGTTGTGGAAGAAATCACGTGGGAGAATCTTCTGCAAGTTTACAAACAGCAACACAGAATTTTTAACCCTCCTACTTGAGTACTCTCGGTTACATTTTTTTCAGCGAGTTGGTCAACCATTTGAAACCCCTACTGTACAGCTTCAGGGCTTGAAATTAACACTGGACCGCAGTCCTGAGGCCAGTGATTTTTAGCGTCGGGCCAGTAAACTCACGACCGTAAAAGCCCGGCGGTCTTGTGTTTTTCAATTAAATAATAGTAGGCTACCTCATCGTGTAAATATCTTTGTGGAAAAATGTTGACTGCGATCTGATCAAATATCTTTCAATTCTGTTGATTATTGAAGTACACAGTTTACACATACGACAAATGAGATAGATCTTCTCTTAGTGCTTGTTAACTCATTTTGAATCTGGTCTTGTACAAAAAATTCTGGTCCAGTAAAAAGTTTGAGCTACAGGTACATGTACATGTACGGTGTAAAAGCCCTGCAGTCTTGTTAATATTCCCCCCAAATGCTGACAGCTAACATTTTTATTCACCCAGACTTTCCAGTGTGCTGCGTGTTGAGGCAGGCACCTACTTTATGCTTTTTTTCACCTGTACAAAGAGTGACAACAGGTTCTGGAAAACTTGCCTTTTAAAATCCCCCGATTCCAGAACTTTGTCCTGTTGTTATTCAAATGTGGCTTACAAAATGGACAGGCTGCCACCATTGTTCATTATACTTTGCTCAATGGGAGGCAAGTCCGAGCTTTTCGAGATACAAGCATACCATGACAGATTTTCGGCCGTGGCTCATGGCCGAGGTTCTGCGAATCAAGGCGAGCATTGAGCAGTGCCTACTCAATTTTCTCACACGACATTAATAAATCTCAGAAATAATTATGAGCATCTTTGTTGTCTTTCCTTTAAATATCAAGTCAACATTTCATTGTGGCAACGATATTTTCAAGGAAAACGATTACTCAAGAAGCTCCAAAAAGTTCTAAAATAAAATCGCAGACAGGTGGGCACGGGAAAAAACCCCACCCCAAAACAGTGTGAAGTGGTTAAATAAATTTTATTTTTAATTTTTTCATGGTAATGCACTGTCTCGTTCAAAGGGCAGATTTGTTTACACCTGTTGCCGTCTGTGACTCAGCACTCGAACTGCCGAGTTGCCAATATATGTGAGTGTTCAAAATAAACAAATCTGCTCCTTGTTGAACAATACAATAATAAATAATAATAATGAAAATTTATAAGGCGCTGGTATTCGCCATGACTGACGCTCATGGCGCACTAACATAATGAAAAGAACAACAAATTAATCACAAAATCGTGAGGAAAACAGGTGGGTTTTTAAGCAGGATTTAAATACAATCAATGAAGAAGACTGACGAATTTCAAGGGGTAGATTGTTCCAGAGTTCGGGAGCAGCATGTGAAAAGGACCGATCTCCCCAAGAGTGACTGGTGCGGGGGACAGTATATAGCTATGTTATAGTAAAAATTTCTTTTTATCAAATATATTAAAATTTTACATCAAATTAAAGGTCTCCTCAGGAGAAATTCAATGGTGCAAACCCCACTGTCATGGGTGCTTTCGTTAATGAGTTATGCCTTCCAAAAGACAACAAACACGCGGCACTCTTCTGGCCGCCGACTTAGGTACAGAGATTGTTAAGTTAAGACCACCCACACTACTAAAGCTTACCAGCCCTATCCCTAACGCGCACTCAAAGGTTCAAAAATGAGATTTTACCGAGTACTTGGTTTAATTAAAACCTCCGTAATAAATTGCATGCGCGATGCGACCTCGCGCTGGAACAAAATCCAACTTTTCATACTCAAAAATGGACAAGGATTAAACTGATATAGGTTTGACAGCATACCCCACCATCGCTGAATGTATACATTCCTTTAAAATAGGAAATTTAGTCAAAATTTTGCCCCAAATGGTAAAAAATACATAAAAACCTTATTTCTTCAACGATTGAGACAGGGAAAAAAGCACTGTAAACTTCCTAATCCTCTTTCTATCAATAGATGGCGTTATTTTGGGGGTTGAAGTCAAAAGAGGGCGGTATTTATTGAAAAAAGGTTACCAAATTTATCTATCAAAAAAGTTCAAAAATGGCTGCGCTCACGGTAGTCGCGTCAACCATGCTCTGAATCTTTTTGATGCTTGAAAAAGTGAGGTAAATTTGTGCCTTTTTTCAAAAGGATTATGAAAGAAGAGAGTTTTATTGACCTACAGGAGTAATTTGAAGTCATTTGAAGCTCAGTTAGGTCGAAGTAACATTAATTTGAAAAACCTCTTTTTTGTGTGTGGCCAGAATAGGAAATGTCAATATCGCGCGACCTATAACATAGCTACAGTATAGATGGCACATAAGCTTTATACAACTGTGAAAGTGCTTAGTTCTGAATTAGTAATTACTAAAATATTTTAATAAATCTGTCTTTGTTGACACACGTAATTTAAAGTTTTTAACACAGATCCTAGCCCTGGTAGGATGTCAGTCAGTGTACATTGACGTCCTGGGTATAAAGCGCCTCTACAATGCGAACATATTTTGAAGTAATGTTTTTTCATAATTTTACCTATTTAAGAAGCTGAAATTCTGTTCATATATTCTTTATGTCCGTAACTCACTATTGATGGGTCCAACAATAACAATTTCGTCCACGAATGACATTATTCTAGCAAATAAGTCCGAGTTGTGCACTACCGTTTTTATCATCGTGTACCAATTGACTGTGTAGGCTCAGGCGCGCATGCGCGACATGCATAGCAACCTGACCGACTTCCGCGTTAAATTTGCGCCCCCTCTAAGTAAGACTGCGCCCTCTATCGTGGTTGCTATGCAAAGGACGCACATGCGCTGAAGCATTTGTAACCCGGAAAAATGGCACACTTGAATAAATTAATAAAAAATAAGATAACTGCTAAATGTTGGGGAACTCTAAAAATAAAAAAAACCAAACCACCAGTATCGGAAAGGCGAGGCGAAAAAAAAAAAAGTGGGACAGTGTGGGAATTTTTTAGGTTTTAAAAATAAAAAAAATATAAAAAAAACAAACAAGCGATGACCAGATGCAAGACAGTGAGACAATGATTCAAATGTAAACAATAAAATCTATGAAATCTAAACCTAGACCAACACCACACTAACACTAGAATTTAAAAAAACAAAAAAAACAAAACAAAACAAAAAAAATAAAAAAAAAAATCAAAAAAAAAAAAAAAAAAAAAAAAAAAATAAACAAAAAACAACAACACAAAAAAACATTCAATTCAATCAAATTTAAGAAGAAACACAGAGGCTTAAAAGTTGAAACAAAAAAAGTTTTAATAAAAAGATATTTCCAAAAATTAATGCAACTTTAGAAAAAGAAAATTCAAAAAAACACAGGAATATTATGTTTGTCAAATGAATAAATAAACAAAATTTAAAGCTTACGAGTCCATAGCAGTATTGCACGTCTTGTCAGTTTCGGCCTGTCGCCGAGAATGCATAAATTTCCATTTTATTTTCACAATAATGTCATCCAAGGATAAAATTGGCAATTCTGAATAGAGCAGGCGTAAGGTTCAGGACACAAAGAACATGTGAGTCAAGTTTCAGCTTCCTCAAAAAGGTAAAAATATGATAACAAATGGTTATAAATTTTTTCGCAATGATACGGGACCTTTATACCCTGGACTCCGTCGTGTTGTATGCAACTGAGGAGTCCAACCTGGGCTAACACAGATCCCACAGACACTGTACCAGTACAAATCTGAGTCTCGAAAATGTTGAGAAAATACTAAAATAGAATGGTTGTTGACCAGGGTGGATGGATCATGAATCTTGAAGCTGAAAGTGTGCAGAGTGGAAACAGTGTCAGTGGATGAGATCTACAGTGGCTAGTGTAGCGTGTGAGTAGCACTAACACTCAGTAGTGTAAAGTGGAAACAGTGATGGTAACACTCAGTCAGATCTGCAGTGTGCCAGAGTAGTCGGTTAGTCAGTGCAGAGAAAAAAAATTGAACTTTTTAAGTTTTTGCCAATCAAATCAACACGATCGATCACCTCACCTTTAACTGGGTAAGCATTGCCTCTTGCTCTTCTACTGGTCCTGACGGACTGCATATAGTGCATAGTTCCACAGGCATTTTGCTTTATTACTATATTAGAGATTAGGAATTCGTGACAAAAAATTCAAAACATTCTCCCACTCTACATGCTCTAGTACCGCCATGCGATGATGAAGATGTTCACTAAATCAACTCGTTCTCAGGGGAATATATGCAGCATTCTTTCAGAAAAACGTGTATTTTATTTGAGAACGAGGATGGAACATAGTGGATTTGGTACCTGTACTCCTAGACAGTTTATGCCGAGACAGACAGTTTTAGCACCAGTTTATTTTGCAAGCGCTTGACGTTGCAACGGGTCCTACTAAAAGCCGACAACTCGCCGACAACGCCGACAACAAGTCCAGAGTGCCGACAACACGCCGACAACAAGTTTCAAATACCTCAAAAGCAGCAAATAAACCAAGGATTTATTAGAAATATGTGTACTATGTAATATTAACAAAAATGCAACGGTATAACTTCACGAAAAGTCTGAATATTTAACCAGAAAAAAACCGAACTTACACGGAATTCGGTCGGACGCCATCTTGGCCTAAAAATCGTGTTTCGACCATTCCATTATGATACGGGTAAGATGGATTTAGCAAAACAACAGAGGGCGGGCGTCATGTGAAGACCTAGCTGTACACAGTGTGAAGGTCTTCACATGACGCCCGCCCTCTGTTGTTTTGCTAAATCCATCTTACCCGTATAATAATGGAATGGTCAAAACATGGTTTTAAGGCCAAGATGGCGTCCGACCGCACTCCGTGTAAGACCGTTTTTTTTTCTGGTTAAAAATTCAGTCTTTTCGTGAAGTTATGCCATTGCATTTTTTTTAATATTACATAGTACACATTTTTTCTAATAAATCCTTGGTTTATTTTCTGTTTTTGAGGTATTTGAAACTTGTTGTCGGCGTGTTGTCGGCACTCTGGACTTGTTGTCGGCGAGTTGTCGGCTTTTAGTAGGACCGCGTTGCAACACCCACACCTTTCATGCCTAGACTTTCCAAACAACATTCACAACACAGGCTAGATGTCTGAACTGGCGTTGACGTTTACTTACTCGGTTCAGTTTTGACTTATTTCCACCGAAATCAGATCGTTCAGAAAGAGAAGTTCACAGTTAATTGTTGCGGAAGGGTAATCGACTTTTATTTTTTGTTCGTCATAAGCATGATAAACAGTAACATAGAATTGGTGTCGTTCTTGCAGAGTTAGTTGACTCTCCTACCTCCATGGTTGACATGTAACTTTTTTGTAATACAAAAAAAGTAATACAAAAAAGTTTACTCCTAGTCTGATGCTGTAGTTAGTGTATTAACTAGGTTTGTAAAAATTGTACTTGTCAAGGAAGGTACCACTACCTAGCCATTCCTATCAATAATCATTAGTATACTGTAGTGTAGTAGCACTGTAAAATGGTTGTTTTTTGTATTTAGGATTCGGTTCAAAAATGTTTAATCAAAATGTTACTTCAAAGTTCAATGTTATTTGTTTGCATTTTGTATTATTCGCTTTATAAAATATTCGCTGAAGAAATTATAATTTATAAGAATTTGTTTATACCTCGATCACTGATGTTTACACATTGTTGTTTTGAATAATTTTTCAAGAAATGTTTTAAAATTAGTTCAGCTTTCATATTTATTGATAGTTGAATAAACTAATTAGATTTTTCTGTCTCAAGGAAAACAAATCGACAATATGGTTGAAAGATTTATTGAATAATTTTAAATATAGGACGCCAGAAATTAATGATGAACTGTAGTACCCATGTATGTATACATGTACTCATCATTCATCATATGCTGCATCGAAAAAAGAGTTGGGGGCAACTGTGTTTTTTTGGGGGGCGACTTTGCTCGGCAGCGACTTTGCAGGGGGAGACTTTTGCTAGGGGGCGAATTTGCAGGGGGCGTCTTTGTAGGGGGTGACACTTTGCCACTCTGCTGAGGGTCGAGATGACTGGCATCGGCAACCAGTCATCTCACCCCCCCCCACCCCCAGGCAAAGTTTCCCCCTCCATGTAGCCTACTTTAGTTTATTCTCGAATAACTAAAAGCATAAATCCTAAACCATGAAATATCCAAAGACACAGCCAAACTTTTTTCTTGAATTTAATAATTTTACAATTCTTTTCTTATTCTAGAAAGTGAGAACTGAACTGACAATGGCTTCTAAACTAGTAGAATGGCTGACAGCGATTATACTATTTGCCAGTATATGGAGTGCCTTCGTCTTTGATATGGTTCCTATTGAACTAGACCCCAGAATAAAGGAAATCATTGTTCCTGTGAGTATTATTTCTCTTTGTTTTAAAGGTGTTGTACACTTTTGGTAACAGCTCAAAATCAGTGTCCACATTTTGTGTGATTCAACATATGCATGAACAAACAAACCTGTAAAAGTTTGAGCTCAATTGGTCATCGAGATCACGAGAAAATAGTGAAAAGAGACCTTATGTGTTTTCTGTTTTTTCAAAATATCGCGCGTGATGAAAACTATTGTTTTACTCATTTCTCAGAAACGATAGCATTTTTGGCAGAACTATTTTAAGGAACCCTTTCAACCATTACTTACTTTAAATCATGTAAGTTATGTGTGAATCTGTGAACATTTGTGTTTTTCGATCTTACCAATAGTGTACAGGGCCTTTAAGTAATATTTTCTTAGCTATGAAATTGGGCCCAGTTCATAAATTCTGGGTAAGCCATGTTGGCAGAGACTGGTGAGGAGCCAAAGTTTGAGCTCAATTGGTCATCGAGGCCAAGAGAAAATAGTGAAAAGAGACCTTATGTGTTTTCTGTTTTTCAAACATGGAGTTTTTATCGCGCGTGATAAAAACTATTGTTTTACTCATTTCTCAGAAACGATAGCAGTTTTGGCAGAACTATTTTAACGAACCCTTTCAACCATTACTTACTTTAAATCATGTAAGTTATGTGTGAATCTGTGAACATTTGTGTTTTTCGATCTTACCAATAGTGTACAGGGCCTTTAAGTGAGACAACATTTAGGCTCCTAACACCTTTCCTTACCAAAGGTGGTGGATTGGGCGACTGCACTCGTACGTACCATCTGTTCCTTACAAAAGGCAACTATAGTCAACCAAGATGAAACACTAAAAAGCACTCAAGACTGGGCACAAAGGCAATTCTTTCTTATATAGCTGTTTTGTCCATGTTGAATTGGTATAGCTGTTGTGTCCATGTTCACCCACCATGGCCAAGCTTACAAAGGTTGGAAAGAATGTGTTGCTTGTAGCAAGATATTCCTTCGAGAGGTAAGGATATTCCTAGAAAGAACAGCCTGATCGGATCTTTCAAATGGTGGTAAAATAAAATAAGATTGCTATTATGCAATACTTAAAAAATGGAGTGGAAAGATCCGAAGTGCCAAAACACCGATGGAGTGCCATAATGTGCTTTATGTACAAAAAAGTGTTTGAGTTTGCAGATCACACTCGGGAAAGAAAGATCAAGAACCTGACTATTAAAGAGGAAGGGAAATGACCTTTCAATTTTGTGATGTTCTCATTTTCCAATAGATAGAGTCCTCATGTGAGTAGGGAAAAAATTACAAGTCTCTAACCTCACATTAAAATGGTGTAATGTAAAATTTAATAATCATTGTATTGGATAACCTTCCAGTGCACAATTTGTCAACATCCAAAACATCTGGGCCCAATTTCATGGCTCTGCTTACTGCTGAATTCTGCGCTTGCGATCACCATTCTCCGCTTACCGAGCAAGCGCCGAATTTCTGCGCTAGATGTGTAAGCGTAGAATGCCTAATAACGTGGACTACGCACGCGCACAGGCAAAAATTCCCTGCTAACCCGTGAAATACGCTTGACGTAAGGGCGGAATTCCCTGCTTTTGTAAGCGCCGATTCTTTGCTTACGGTAAGCAGAGCCATGAAATAGGGCCCTGATGACATTCTGAGAAAAATGGGTCTGTACATTTTTTTTACAGTGATATTTTGGTACATAACTGAATTTTTTTCAGAGCGAAATTTGAAACATGACGTCATTGGATTTCAACAACTAATGGATATTTACATTTCAATGAGGAATTTTTTGTCAGTCAAAGGTCAAATTCAAGGCCGTTTTGATTGAATATTATCGAAATTCGGTTATGAACCAAAACCTCCCCAAACAAAAATGTAGAAACCCATTTTTCTCAGAATGATGCCATCAGATGTTTTGGATGTTGACAAATTTTGCACTGGAAGGGTATCGAATACAGTGGCAATTTACACTATTTTAACGTGAGGTTAGAGACTTGTCATTTCCCCCCACCTTTAAGAGGTGTGTTGTATTGGAAAATGAGTGCATCACAAAACTTAACTTGACTTTGGAGCCCCTCTGATCAATCACCACATATCATAATACATAAAAAAAAATTTCACTGTCATTATGTTATTTTAATAAGGCCAAGTAACAAAAGTAACAAGTTTCTCGTCCCCGCCCGCCTCCTTTTTGGCCGCCACCTCCTTTTTTTTTTACTATTTACTATTCAGAAAAAAAGCAACAAAAAAGTTTCTTGGTTTATTTTTGCCTAAAATTTGTCTAGACTCTTTTTCATCATTGCAATACAATAGCCGTTTCTGAATTTTGCAAGTGGACTAAAATGATACAAATCATTTGTATTGTCATACATCGCATCAGTTTACTCAAATAGCACAATATCTGTGAATAAATATACCTTTGCCAGCCATGGCGGTCATCTTGGGAAAAAAAAAAAAAAAATAGAAAAAAAGTCAATAGTAAAGCTCTGCCTCCTCCTTTTCTTGGGAAAAGTCCGGACAAGAAACTTGTTATTTTTGTTACTTGGCCTAAGTGACATTTTAATTAAATCGATGACAATCTTTTTATATTCACAGCTGCCAGTCTATTTGGTGATAGTGTTTGGGGTAAGTTGAAGTCTTGTCAATTATTAAAAATGTAGGTTAACAGCGTACAGTGTGGATGAGCTACATTGTTTGTCCATGTTGGGTCACAGTTAATGTATCTTTACAGACTGGCTGCACTTAAACATTTGAACAGCTGTAAACCATACAACATCAGCAGGTGATGTAAATGACATTTGTAAGCTTGATTTGAGGCGAAATAAAACAAAATCATGTTAAGCGTCCTCGCCCGCTTCTTTTTTAGAGACCGTCTGGTTTGGGGTTTTTTAATTTTTTATTTTAGTCTAGGCCTGTGCCGAGTCAACCGGTATCCGGGTACCCGAAAACAGACATCAATACCCGGTTCCAATTATCGGTTCCATTACCCGTTAAAATACCCGAAACTTAAGGTGAAAATTTCACAATTGCAATTGACTTTAAAAATTTCACAAACATTCCAGATGTATAATAATAAAAAGGGTTACAATAATTAAAGTTCTAGCTATCTGAAATGAAGCAACCAGAATGAGTTTGTCATGTTTGTAGACGCAATTTCGACTTCGAAATTTGGCTCAAACCATGCACAAACGGAGCTCTGTAAATTGATGGCAAACAAACACAAATAAACTTACTGACAATCAGGCTGAGATTTCTCATTTTGCAAACATTTCTCAGAGTAGGCCTACAGCTTTTGAAATGATTGAAGCATGAGTTAAACACCCTTTCTGAAAATGTATGACATATCAAAGGAATTCACGATCTCTTGTTCAATTTTGAAGAGTGTGTATTTTGGGCTGTACCGTGAATATCATACAACACACATCAATGCTGGTCCCCACAGTGTTGGGTCCACATTCAAGACTATGGTCATCAGGAACACGTTGGGAATGAGGTAGTCACCTCATGTGCATTGTCATGGATGCTTATTGGATAACTAGTATGAAATGGGCGGGATCTACCGGTATTTAATTATGCACACATATAGAACTCGATGTTTATTCAAAACCATTGTAGGTTTAACAGTCTGTCATGCGCAGTAGCTTAATCTTAAATGTGTGTGAATTTATTATAGCTAGGCCCAGAGGTTTTAAAAATTTCACACCGTGAGTAGACAGTAAAACCCGAAATTTATGAAATTGGAACGAAGCATGAGGTTATGGGTCACTTGTTTTCAGCATGACTGAGATCGCGGTCCCATTGCTTGATTTCACTAATGTTTGTAAGAGCAGTAGAGTAATCAACTCGTTAACGCAATGACCTCTGTGATATAATTATTTATCGAGTATTATAACGGGTACTCGAAACCCGAATCAAAGTGGGTAACGGGTACCCGAAACAAAATTACCTGTGAACGCACAGCCCTATTTTAGTTTAAAAGCTTACTGATGATGAAGCTCATGCTAGAACCATTTTTGTCTGTGAAATATTGCCCTCTTGAAATAAAGTAATATTGGAGAAAACGTTATCTGAAAGCCTTAAAAAAAAATGCACCAGCTGATTTCGGTTGTTACAACCAAAATTAAGGACAATGTGGTTACATGATGGTTTTTCTTACTATTTTCTCCTAACTCACACATCGGATTAATGCAAAATTTTCACTGGTTTGTTATTTCATGTAGTGGTTGATCACACAAATCATGAACACTGTCTGTGACTGTTTTGTCAGGAGGGTTGACTGTACTGTGTAGATCATTCACCACATATCATAATGCAGGCTGCCATAGTCAATATATCATTCCAAACCCAAGTGGGTGATACTGAGTGGTCAGACTGTAGGAGGGTTGACTGTACTGTGTAAATCATTCACCACATATGGTATTGCAGGCTGGTATAGTTTATATATATCATTCAAAACCAAAGTCGATGATATTAATTGAATGTTCAGACACGAAGAGGGTAAATAACGCACATGTTCTCTCCTGGCTTTGCCTGGTTTTACATACTTCAACACTGCACGACCAAATTGAGCGGTCTTTAAGGACAAGTATACCATTCATATTTAGGGTCCACCAATAGACAGCGAGCCCTAGCAGATTAGATTGGCCCAGTTTTCAAATTGTGTATTAATTGTGGTTACTTCAAAACTATTAATAACGCATTTGTGTTAGTTACAACACACACCACGTGACCTTGAAATGACCTCTGTGAAAGTTCAAGTTGTTTACCAAAATATAGTTTCGGCAGTCAGCTTTGAACTTGTGTATGGCTCGACTATAGTCAGTCTTTCTAGAGTTATATTTGCAGTTTTCAGTTTCTTAAAACAAGTAGTAATTTACAGCTTGAATTGCATGGCATTACACATATTTAATACATGACAATGATAGGATTATTAAAGGCTGTGTATACTTTTGGTAATTGTCAAAGACCAGTATCCCCACTTGGTGTTTCTCAACGTATACATAACATAACATACCTGTGTCATTGGAGTCGCGAGAAAAAAAGTGGAAAAAATCCTTAAATGTTTTCACTGTTTTCAAACATAGAGTTTTTGTCAAAACTAATTGTTTTACTCATTTCTCAAAAACTATTGCATTCAAAGCAAAAATATTTCAAGGGAAGTTTCCCACCATGACCATCTTTATACCATGTAAATTGTGTGTAAATCTGTGAACATTTATATATTTTTACTCTTACCAAAGGTATACCCTCTCTTAAGTCCCGACCCATTCTTGCATTGGCCAATCACAAACTTTATAGCCCGACCAATAATTGCTATGATTTACTTTGGTTTTGTATTCCGATTTACAGTGCTTCTCCTTAGCAACCATTGGCTACCGGGTTGCAACTTTTAACGATTGTGAGGAAGCGGCTGCATCCCTTAAAAAGGTAAAATATCTAACAAGAAGTAGAGACATGTGAAAATAGGTTAAAAACCTTGGGTTTGCTCTGGCGCCGAATAATTGGTTGTAAACAATTGTTTTTCTACGCCGCTATGTTTTGGTCAATAATTCTCAAATTCCACAAGTTCTCTATTGAAAATGCTAATAATTATAATAGCAATAACTAGTTTTTATATCTAGCGCTTCACGGGCGTCTCAAAGCGCTTATCTTTTTTCCAGACAGGTTGTTGAAGTTTTTGAATTATGAGACCCATTGATGTAGCAAGGTTTACAAGGTGCTGCATTCTGCAGCCACTGCCAGAAACACTGGGCCAAACCCCTTCTCTAAGTTAAGTGTAAAGCCCGGTTCATACTTTCTGCGAATGCTTCGTCACAGCTCTGTTTTTGCTGCGAATCTTTCGCAAGAGTTGAGCACAGGGAGTTCAGTGCTTACGGCGCCCTGTAAAGCGCATTAATCTACATGTATGTGCTGTGAACATGGTAAAACACAGAACTACGCAGTAAGCAGAGCCATGAAATTGTGTTCATCACAAAATATGAACTGAATCTGACCGTGTCAAATTTGATCTCACCTGCAGGAAGTAGAGGAAGCAAGAAAAGATTTGACAAAGAAAGGATTCAAGTTTACGTGACACTCGGCAAGCTTTAGACTCCAATGGTAATACGACTAAATAATAAATTGTTGCCAAATATTAAGACACCTGTAAAGTCTTGTTTAATTTAAGATACGTGCGAAGCACTATGCTTACTTTGCACTTTTTAAGCAAACGCTTAATGACCATGTGCTGCGTAAGGTATATACAGCAGTTTTTAACCCTCCTACCGTTGACTCAAGATCAATCACTGTGGTTTAGAACAATAGATAATATAAGCCAGCCTGCTTTATAGTGCATCTACTCAGTACACAGTCAACCCTCCTACTGTCTGACCATTTAATAGCATAATAATAATACATAATAATAACTAGTTCTTATATAGCACATTTTACAATAACGTATCAATGCGCTTTGCATTAGTGCCCTGGTCATTGGGCCAATAACATTCCTTTAATCTTTCTCAGCTCCCCGGGGAGTATACAGCCCTGAGCTGCCGTGGTGCTCCGAAGGCTTTTCAAACACAATATCAACCTCTACCCTCGCAGGTACCCATTTATACCCCTGGGTGAAGAGAAGCAATTATAGTGAAGTATCTTGCTCAAGGATACAAGTGTCATGACCGGGATTCGAACCCATACCCCGATGACTTAACCATCGGAACTTGAATTCGATGCTCTAAACCACTCGGCCACATGACACCCTATCAATCCACTGTGGTTTTGAATGATAGATAGACTATGCCAGCCTGCCTGCATTATGATATCATATCTTCAGTACACACACTTACATTGTATAGTTCTGTGCAAAATTGTGCCACCACCCACACACAACTGGTGCAGTTGAATGGTCTGAATTGGTTGATTAACTTGCTGGGAAATGTTCTGGAAATTGGGGTGATTTTAGACCTAGCAATTATGAAATAACTGTATGGAATTATGTATGGAATGTCAAAGAGGAAGCCATTTTTGTTTTGCATATGGCATGCAGACTGCACTTTCCTTCAAATTTCCTTAGTCTATGGACATTTTGTGTAAAGGCGACACCAAGGCTAAGATCAGGGAAACTAAGGTCAGAACATCACAACAAAATTCCTAGCCTCATTAATTAAGTTCATCTGGATTGTTGGTCAATCATGGATTAGGAGTTTCGTTTTTTTCAAATCCAAATAAAAGTAGATGTTACTTGGATATTATTTTAATGAAGTTTCACTCCTAAGCTAGACGCTTCGTCAGACTGGCAACCCTGTCCAATGCTCAACTGCCTTGAATACCCTTTCTTGGTCGTCATAGACAGCGTTCTCCCTGACCAAATGCCAGTTAAAACACCTGAGGACCAGTCAAAATGCTCTCCAAGTGGTCGGGCTGGCTAGTTCAGTGTTGAAAAGCATCTATATTTTATATGAACTATGGACAAGTGCAAAAGCTGACGGACCAGTGAAATGGAAAGCTAACTGTTTCTGCTGGCTAGTCACTGAAAAAGTTAAGGGCAAACCCTGATAGAGGTTTTAAATCTTGGTCTGAAAAGAGCTGGTGGTAGTGTCTCCATGTTTTGAACCGTATACTCTGCTCGTCTTGAATCTTTAAGACTGATATGCCAGGGCCTAAGCTTGGTCAGTTTGACTAAACCAGGGTAAAGATTGGTAGAGTTGGGCAAGTTATGATGAAGCTTGAATTTAGTATTGATTTTTGTCAAGACAGTATTGTTTAAATGAGTCATTCGGGAGTTCGATTTTGAATATTGTGTGGCATAATGACTTGATTGGTCACAAGTGAACACTCAATGACTTGATTGGTCACAAGTTAACTCTCAATGACTTGATTGGTCAAAAGTGAACACTCAAATTGGATTCCCAGACTCAAGACAGTGTTGTTACATCACATGGTTTTGGACAAGCTTTTGTATAGCAACCTCCAGATGGGCAAAGCCTGGTACCATCGTGCCATACACACTTATTTAGAATTGTGTATGGGTGTTCGCCGCCTCTGAAGTACGCAAAAGCTCGCCCCTAAATATGTGACATAGCAACTGTCTTTAGTCTGAGCTGAGGAATTCAAATTTAAGCAGTAACGTTGTGATTAAGCAAGTTATTGTACCAAACGTTATTCAAATCTAACTCGCAAATGACTATATATAGGATTTATATAAACTTTATTTAAAGCCATCAAAACCCTTTGTCATGTTTGTAATCTTGAAAAAGACAAGTAATCAATGATTTATATATTATAAAATTTGAATATTAAAATAAAGTGCAAAAGAAAATTGGTAATGACCCCATGTTTCGACCCCAGCAGAGTCTTTCTCAAAGGCTAAATGACAACACAGCACACACAAGACTAGTGTAACAGAAACAGTCAAGTAGAAAGGAGTGCAGTCAGAAGTACATGTAGCAAGAGAATGAAGGAGACAAGGGGGGGGGGGTGTTAAGGGAAAGGGCTAGTCTAACCACAAGAGCTTGGAAACACAGAAGACAACAAAATAAAGTTTATGACATTATAAAACAACTGTTCAGTTGTGTTAATGGAGAGAAGAAACAATGAGGGATTTGGGGATGCTAGGTGTCGGCAGCCATACCAAGAAATTTTCCATCATTTATGCATTTTTGAACTTGTGCACACTTCTGAGAAGAATGGATTTACCTGGTCTGCTGCCACCAAGTGTCCCCAAAAGTCTCCTATTAACCCAGTGCACGCATGTCACACACAGCGACTATGCCACGCTCATCATTTTGGGAGTCAACAGGTATGCGCGTAAATGTCACATTGCCTTAAATGCCCACTACACTGTTTAACACACTGGGACACTGACTCCCAAAATGTCGCAACCAAGATTATTTGATGACGTCAGGTGAATTGGGTCAATAGCACTCCGAACTGATGACACACTTTTGCTCAAAATACCCGTATGTTAGATAAACACTTCACCACTAGCTCTCACGCGCTCACTGTATCAGCGAGCCAGACCGCAGTTGTACAGTCAGTACATGCGAGTAGACGTAAAGCTTGGACATGTACGCTCGTGTACATTAGTGAATTTTGACCTGTTTCAGATCTGGGTGATGACCTTCTATTTTTAGTATTAGTGTGGAGTGCTATTGGATTTTTTTTTTTTTTTTAAGTGCAATGTGTACCTGCTGCCCCATGATTTGTGCCATTGCGGTGGAACGTCACACTATTATTCCTATTTAAAGGCACTGAACATGTTTGGTAATTGTCAAAGACCAGTGTTCTCACTTGGTGTATCCCAACATATGCATAAAATAACAAGCCTGTGAAAATTTGGGCTCAATTGGTCATCGAAGTTGAAAGGAAATGATGACAGAAAAACACCCTTGTTGTACAAATTTGTGCTTTCAGATAGGAATAAAAAGCTTCTTGCAAGAAGTCTTTAATTATTTTAGTGAGAAATTACCTCTTTCTCAAAAACTACGTTACTTCAGAGGGAGTCGTTTCCTAAAATGTTTTATACTATCAACAGCTCTCCGTTGCTCGTTACCAGTCAGTTTTTATGCTAATAAATATTTTGAGTAATTACCAAACGTGTACAGTGCCTTTAAAAAGAAACTAAATCTTTCCACAATTTCCTCGTAGGTCTTTACAAATGTTATCACATGATCTCAATAAACACCCATGTGATCAGTTCTTAACCAATCATCTTTAAAACTCCAAAGTTATCAGCAATTTGACATTTTGGAAATGCTAATAAGGATGAATTTTTATTTTTATTTTATAATAAGAAGACACGCTTCCTGTTCTGTGTACTTGGAAATAAATCCCAATCCAGATGGTTGTGAAATCAATATGGAGTGTATCCATTGGTGTGTGTAGTATGGTTGGTGGTTTTCTGACGTGAATCCTATCAAATATAGAGTAATTGATATCTAGGTAGCTTGAATGATTGTCAGAATACTGGAGAGTCCATTATTCTGAGCCTTGTATCTAGTCTACAGTAGTGTGGAGTCAGGAACCAGACTGGTCCGGTCTAATTGACTTGAGATACTCTAGCAGTCTCTTTCAAACCATAGCATCGGAATAATTAATGAAGCACTGTAGCTCACATGTGAAATTTAAGCAGCAAAATATGCAAACCATGTCTTTGAAACATCATCTTCTTGCAACTAACCGTGCTCCTGCCATTTTCAATTTAGTCTGTTTTATTTCCATTATGATGTCAGATCGATTACATCTTCTCAAATTTATATTTTAGCAATGGATTACAATTTTTGTTAAAAAAATGCCATCTTTGTTGTTGCTCAAAATACACCCACTGTATACCTGTACGGCAAACAAAATCAGATATTAATTATTAAAATATCTTAAATAACACGAAAATCAAACTTGGTTTTCTTAAGTCTATGTGCATTTTTATTTACTCATTTGGTTTGTCGATTTCAAGCAAACTATATGCAAACAATACAACAGTTACAACTTTGGGTTTGGGATTATTGTAATTACTATCAACAGTTAAACATAGCCGCTATAAAACAATGTCACACAACATTCAGGTCTAGCATATAGGAGCTTACGCTTACCAAAGACCACCAGTTTGACAATACGTGTATCATATATTTGTTAACAGCAAACATGTTTGCTTTTACAGAAATGGTTATCCGCCAATCTGTCACATGACTATTTTTAATGGCAAATTTCTCTGATCATTTCAACTACTGATCATACTTATCTCAAGGACTCCAGCTCTGCTGGTGTTTTCTGATCAACAGCGTTTGGGTTCAAGTCCTGTTCATGGCACTTGTCCTTTACCAAAATTGCTTTGTCCTTCGGATGGGACATTAAGCCGTAGGTCCCGTGTACTAGTATTGGTAGTGCACGTAAAAGAACCCAGGACACTTATCCTGGATGAGTAGAGGTTTAACTCCGGTGTTTCTGGTTCACATAGCAAGCACACTGGTTAACAGGTTTCCTCAAGGCTTGCCAGCTACAGTGATTAAGTTCACTTATGAGGCATCCTTGGTTTCATTACCAGAAATATATAATAATAATAATACCTTTAATCCTCAGGACTTTCGGGAAAAAATATCACCTTAAAAGGAAACAAGTTTTAATAAATTTACTGTCTTTGATATGATCAATATGCACAGTATTTGACTTTCAAGGGTAGACAAGGATTTGACAGATACATTTGATTATAAACATAAACAGTTGAAGTTTCAGGTAAAACTCTCATTATAAAGTGTAGTTCCCTCAAATATTTTCCCATCATCATGACACTTTTTGAAGCCTATAATCACTCTTAAACACGCCGTCTACCACTAAAATAAACATAGAAGCCGCATACTTGACTTCCAATAAGCTTCTCATCAAAGTTAATGTCTTTTTGATCATTCAGTGCACATATTGACTAGCAATGATACCCCAAGCATATGTTACACTCAATCTCAAGGACCCTGTTTGTATCAACAGAAGCGGGTATTTCAATAAATACCTTTTAAAAATTGGCGTTGGTTTGAAATTGCTCTAATAAGTGTTTGCACATATGCATGAGTACAGCCGGGAAATTTGATTCTTTTTTTTTTTGAAAGAGGGGGGATAAAACTACAATCCTGGCCATATCTCGTTGGGCCCCCCTGCCCCCTTTCAATGTTGAATCACATTGTTGCACGGTCTTCTGCGTTCCAGTCAACATTGACTGGGGGGACGGGGGACGGGGGAGAGAATGTTTATTGTCAGACAGGGAATGGTTATTGTAACGTTAGGAATGGGTGGCCCAAGCATTTTGGCCGGGATTGTAGCTTTTACATCATCAACACAAGTTTATACTTTGGTTTTACCCATGCACCGATGTGTGTTAAGCACTGAATACTCGGTACTTTCTGAGTCCTGTAAAAAGTCCACAGGCGTATTACTCCGGTGGGATTCGAACCCACAACATTTGCCATTCTAGAGCAGATGTCCCACCCAAGTAATACGCCTGTGGATCTTTCACAGCAGTTAGGAAAGTACTGAGTATACAGTGCTATACACACATCGGTGAATGGGTAAAACCAAATAATATTCTTTATCCCTGATGCAAATTTAACATCTACCAGACAAGTTAGTTTTACCTAATCTTAGGCCGTGTCCAAATTGCCCAGGGCCCAATTTCATAAAGCTGTTAAGCAGAAAATACTGCTTAGCAAATTTCTTTGCTAAGCAAAAAAAGAGTGGGGCACCAGTTGCAACAATGGAAACTTTATGGAATTTTGGATGGTAACCAGTTTCTCCTGAGCAAAATTTTTCTGTGCTCAGCAAGTTTTTGTGCTTACAGGCTTTATGAAATTGGGCCGTGTTATAAGTCAGTT
The DNA here is from genome assembly GCA_021014325.1 of Plazaster borealis. Classification (NCBI taxonomy): domain Eukaryota; kingdom Metazoa; phylum Echinodermata; class Asteroidea; order Forcipulatida; family Labidiasteridae; genus Plazaster; species Plazaster borealis. The sequence continues at coordinate 23,556,698 of CM037474.1, forward strand.
TTGCCGTGGGAACATAAATAATCTGGGTCCAATTTCATAGCTCTGCTTACCACAGAATTCTGCTTTTCTCATGTCCTGTAAAGCACACCATTCTATGGGATGTGAGCGAAAAATTCATCGGTAAGCAGAGCCATGAAAGGGGGCCCTGTTGAGCAAAGTGAATCTACAAAGAACAGGGCCAAATTTCATAGAGCTGCTGAAGAAGGAAATATTGCTTACAAATTTGCTTCTGAGCTAAAAAAAGCAGGATACCAGTCATAAATTGCACATGTGACATGTTTTTTTGGCTGGTAACCGTATTCTGGTAAGCATAATTATGTTGTGCTTAGCTACTCTTTGTGCAGCTCTATGAAATTGGGCCCCATGTCAAAATGTTGCTTACTGCCACCATTTTACGCTTACAGTACATTAGTGCCAAATATTTACATCAGCTGTGATCGAAAAGAATGCTTACTTATGTCACGTATGCATACACACAAGACAAAAATTCCTTTCTTTTAACCTGAGAAATGTACTTTAATGTATTTTGTGTGGATTTTTCCACTACCATAAGCGTAGACTCTGTTGCTTAATACAGTAAGTATGCCATGAAATTGAAGGCCGCACCAGTTGGTTCAATTTCATGACTCAAATTTGGGGGAAACCCACAAGACCGCAGGGCTTGTAGCTCAAAATATTTACTGGACCAGAATTTTATGTACAAGACAAGAATTGAAATGAGAAGAAAAAGTGCCTACACAGCTTAACAGCTTGAAATTAAAGAAGCACTAAGAGAAGATTTATCTCATTTGTGTTATGGGTAAACATTCTTCAATAATCAAAAGAATAATATTTATCAGACTGAAAGTCAACATTTGAACACAAAAACAAGACCACCGTAATTGCTTGCTCATGAGTTTAAATTTGCCCGATGCTAAAATCACTGACCTTGGTCCTGCGGTCCAGTGTAAAACTCAAACCCCTGAATTTGACTTTTGAATCCAAGCTTCTATCAGGCAGCGTTTCTAAGCTATCAGATGTTAAACAAATAAGGAACTTTAAGGGAGTTCACATTACTCATCTAGGAACCTGTGAAGCAAGAAATTTTACTAACATGATGCTAAATTGGAGGCATGATATTCTTCCTACATGAATTTGATTTCCTGGGGGGTGGGGGGGGGGGTTGTGTGATTTGTTTTGCCCTCGGTAAAAATCAGCAAAATCATTATTAAATAGCTTGAAAAGTCTATAAAAGCCTTTACTTAATAAAATGTTCCTATTTTTTATCCTAGGGCTAAATATCATGCCTGTAAATTGTCAAATTATGCAAACATTTTCCAAAATGAAAGTAAGTCAATTTTGTTGTTTTTTTTGCAGCAGATATTGTGGAATTGTCTAAAACTGCAGCATATTACAATGTTTGCATTCCTTCAGATGCAATTGGAATGGTTTTTAAAAATGAATGGGCCATTTGCGAGTTATGGTTTTAAATTATGTCTGGTACAATGACTTGATTGGTCACAAGAGAATCATTCAAATTGGATTCCCCAGACTAACTGTTGCAACATCACATGGTTTGGGGCAAGCTTTTGTATAGCAACCTCCAGATGGGCAACGCCTGTTTGGGCCCAATTTCATACACAGAGCTGCTTAAGCAGAAAATATTGCTAAACAGTTTTGCTCTTAGCAGAAATGAGCAGGATACCAGTCACAAATTGTACATGTGACATGGTATTTTGGCTGGTAACCCTGTTCTGGTAAGCATAATTTTGTTGTGCTTAGCAACTTTTTGTGCTTAAGCAGCTCTATGAAATTGGGCCCTGGTATCATTCATTCAGAATAGGCCAAATGCACAAGCGCCATCTTCAAAAAAAAATCTGCAATGCATCATGGGAAACAAGCTGCCAATATCGACTCCATGCTGTAGTTTACACATAACTAAACTATACTAGGTCTTACAGTTGTATATCGCATTAATTCAAAACTAGCGCGCCATGATGGTTGCCGGTGTTGCTTGGAGTCGGATTTCACCCAGAATCCTTTACGCGCTGATCATGCGCATTGGGCTATTGTCCATCGGTGATCACCATCTCTTACGCAACTACGCAAAAGCTTCCCCAAACCATGTGACACAGTAACTGTCTTAGGAGGACTTCAAGTTTAAGCAATTACTTGTAACTACACAAGTCATTCTTGTTCCAGCGATTATACAAATCTAACTCGCAAAAGACTTTATCAAATCTGGATGAATCCCATAGTTCAATAAAACAATTTTTTTGTATGTCAACTTTTTTATGACAGCAGGATCCAATTTTATTGAGCAGTTAAGCAGAAAATACTGCTTAGCAAAATTGTTTTTGCTAAGCGAAAAGTGATGGGGGGGACCAGTCCCAACAATGTAAACTCCATGGCATTTTTGCTGGTTGCCTGTTTCTGCTAAGCAAGATTTCCTGTGCTTTGTGAGTTTTTGTGCTTACAGGCTTTATGAATTTGGGTCCATGTCAAATGTCGTCTTCCCTTCAAATCTTATCCAAAATATAGTTCTGATTGTTTAAGTATACACTTAATAGACCGTTTTATCAATATGATAAAAGTACTTGACAAAACCACATGAACAAAAATAAACATCCCTCTATAGGTTATTCGTATAACATTTATATATATATATATACATTACAATGCACCAAAATACATATTCATACATAAACCGGTAAAATATCAGGAATAATAAAGGGTCTATATTCCATAATTATTCACAAGTTAAAAATAAACACAATATACCGAGTGGAACAACCAAACAATTTAGCAAGAGACCTTTATCACAGTGCAGCCATCTTGTTTTTCTCTCATTCAAACCAACGTCACCAAACAGAGGCTGGAAGGGAAATAGTCTGGCCCCTTTTTGGTAAAATAATAATAATAATGATAATAATAATAATAATAGTAATACTACAAATAGTCATTTGTAATGCGTCAAATCAATCTAAATAGATGTGCAAGGCGTTGAGGAAAGCAGACAATGAAAAACAATTAACAATATCTAATATCAATATCAAACACACTAATTTCCTCTTGTACAGAAGTACCCCACCATTAATCCTCTAAAGAATTCCTAAGATTACCAGAACACAATGAAGACACAATAGGAAGGGGGGGGGGTACACCATGCCACATATTGAGCAGTGAATGAACTAATAACAATAAAGGAAAACCTACAAGAGCAAAGCTATCAACATGAAGTAACTGCAAAACTATGAATTATAAAATGCTATCTTGAAAAGGTGAGTCTTGAAAGTGTGGATATCGGAAATATTACGGATATCTTGAAGGAAGTTTGTTCCAGATAGAAGATCCAGCATGTGCAAATGAATGATCCCCCCAGAATTTGTGAGTTTTAGGAACGACAAGTGGAAACGAGTTGGAGGACTGAAGATTCCTAGAGGGGTGATATTGAATGAATATATTGGTATTGTATTTAGGAGCAGAACCTTGCAGGTAACTAAAAACAAGTAATTTAAAGAGGGGCTCCAAGGTCAAATTCAGTTTTGTGATCCACTCATTTTCCAACTATAGAGTCCTCATGAAAGTGGGGAAAAAATTCTAACCTCACGTTGAAATGGTCTGAATGTAATTTGATTTGATACTCTTTCACGTTGAAATGGTTTAAAATGTCATTTTATTTGATACTCTTTCAGAGCGAAATTTGAAACATGACGTCATCGGACGTCAAAAACAAAATGGGTCTATACATTCCAACGCCAGTCAAAAGGTCAAATTCACTACCGGTTGGATTGAATATCATCAAAATTCAGGAATGAACTAAAAATTCTCTGTACAAAATATGTACAGACCATATTTGGAATGTAACTTCATCAACGTTTTTTGTATTTTGACAAAAACTGAACTTGAATGCTATCAATCACAATGGCATTTTAGCGCATATGAACCTGAGGCTAAAGACTTGTAATTTGTTTTTTCATTTTCATGAGGACTCTATATCCATGGAAAATGAGTGGATCAAAAAGTCTGAATTCAACCTTGGAGACCCTCTTTAAATACAATTGGATAAGGCTTAGGGAGCCAATGGAGAGATTGTAACACTGGTGCAACGTTTCAAAATTAATTAAAATTTACTCAGTCAGTTTCCCTTGTAGATTATTACAAAATATTGCATGGTCGACGATTACCTAAACAAAAAATATAAAATATAAAAAAACTCTTTCTATACTTTTTTTCTTTTCCTTTTCCCCTTAGCATCTGTATATTATAAAAAACTAAAAACTATTTGTCTTAATCAAGCAATGATGACATCGCTTAAATCTACAAGAACAATTTTATATTGCATGCTGGCAGAAGCCTAAAACACACACAAAAAAAAATGCTGACTTTTGGCAACTACATAAATGGAGGGAGAAATCCAGACTTTGGCAAAAGTACCCACATGTCGTCGCCTCAGTGCTATAAGGTCATTAAATGCAATTTCACCTCCGTAATGATCAAAAGGTCATTAATGAAAACTGCGTATACATATGAAAAAACAAAATCATCAAATAAATGTTTTACTTAGTAAATGATTCTTTTTGCCAAACAAATACTTTGAAGACCACTCTTGATCAATAAACTCTATTTACCAGGAGCTCAAAAATGTACAAAAGCAATTTTATGAAATCCATACAAATTGCACTAATGATCTCATAGTCCTGAGCAGATGATGTAATGTGACGTTAAATCCATGGGTTACTGCAATTAATTTCATCAAATACAGAGCATCTTCCAATCAGAGAGGTTTTAAACAACAATTGAAAGATTTGTAGAATTACATTAAACATTTATTAGATGTTAATTTTGCATCGGGGAATAAAGAATATAATTTGTTTTTATCCATACATGCAAAATTTATAAAATTGAAGCGGTACCGGCTGGTAAACATAGGATTCTGGGCTAGCTCGTTAGGTCTAATGGTAAGACATCTGCTCTAACAATGCAAAGGTCGTGGGTTTCAAATCCCACTGGAGTGATTTGCCTGTGGATTTTTGTCACACAACTCGGGGAAAGTACTGAGTATACAGTGCTTAATACACGTCGGAGTAAGGGTAAAAACAAATTATATACATTAAACATAATAGGGAAAAGTTTCCATAATCAGGGAGATTTTCAAAGCTTGTTCATCAGAACATGGAAAGATCGGTTTATTTTCAGGGAACTTTCTGCAGAATCAGGGAGAGTTGACAGCTCTGTAATCATAATCATTCCCCCATAATGTTTGTTTTTTAAAATGGAAGTGCAAAGTGTTGAACTGAGGTAATTGATTATGAAAATAATAAGGGGGATTATAGATTTTATCCAGGTGACCGTAACAAAGTATTGAATAAACAATGCTTTGTAATTACCATCTATGAAGGACAAAAACTCAAATTAATTGTTCATAATCCCCATTAGCGTCACATATTTATAGACTGACGTACTGCCTGCCCCATGAAGCTAAACCTCTCAGCTTCACCAACTTTGCTTTTTGATTATGACATCTAGTGCTCAACATTTAGAAGGTTATTGGTTTGATTCCAGGAGATGTTTGTTCCCCACAGGTTTCTGTGAACATAGGCCTCTGGACCCAATTTCGTAAAGCTGCTTATAAGCAGAAAATATTGCTAAACATTTCCCTGCTGAGCAAACATAAGCGGGCTACCAGTCACAATTGGTACATATGACATGATATTTTGGCTGGTAACCTTTCAATAGTAAGCAAAATTGAAACTGGACCCCAGTAACCACATCACCTCTGCAATGTACATTCAAGAATGTACACTACAATCAACATTCTCGGCTTTAGTATTAGCTTAAAATGTCAGATTTAAGTAGCATCGATCCCTATAAACACAAGCACAAACAAGTACCGAATAATCCTTACTAAACTCATTGAATACACGATTTTTCTCTTCTACTGCAAGTGCCGATCATTTGCTAATGGGCAAGGAGCCTCAACATTGATCTTTCTTCAACTGCACACTGCACACTGCACACGGCAAGCCAACATATAAGTGCCTTTTACACAAGACAATTTGGAATGGTTGGTCAACATAGCGATCAGATACAAAGGCACCTAGCTGAATATAATCTCCTACACAATATCTACATGATCAATTTAATTTAAAAAATAATAATAATAATAAGTGTATAATAATTTCATCCATGTTTTAATATAATTAATATCCTTTCCTAATTAGTATACATTTTAAGTTTAAAATAAGTCCTGTTGTACAGAGCTTTGAAACCAACGCAAACGTACTTTATAAATATTATCTTTATTATTATTATCAAACTTTTCTTAAGCCTTTGCTAACATGTTTCAGGGCAATAGCACTCCACACTAATGGCGTCACTTTTGCTCAAAATACCCGGCTGTCAGACAAACAACACCACTCACCGAATCATTGACGTGTCAAACTCACACAAGTTAATATAACACTTGGACATGTCTTCGCGCGTATTTTTGTGCAATTTGTCTTGAGATCCAGGTACTTGGCTTCAATTTCTAGCACATTAGTGCGGAGTGCTATTCCGTGGTTACTTTTTGTCAACAACAACAACAAGAATCAGCAATCTGGTTTCCTGGATGCTTTTTGAGACTAAGAAATTAGCTGTTCATAACTCCAAATCTCATCATGTGAAGTCAAAAGCAATCAGAGAACCAGATTTCCGATGAATGTAGCCATTATTAGTTACCTTGAAATTTATCCCCTTTGGAATAACGCTTTGTTTGCATTGAATGCATTTTCTTCACATACCATGGGTTTAAATTTAAATAAAAAAATATATAGAACTCTGGGTGAATACAAGGAATCTATAGAGGGGCTCCAAGGTCGGTTACAGTTTTGTGAATGCACTCATTTTCCAATAGATAGAGTCCTTAGGAAATCACAAGACTCTATTCTCATGTTAGAGACTTTAACAGGCATGATATTTGGTCCTTGGAAAAAAGGAAGATTTTATCGAGTACCAGAGCTGACTTACATGTACTGTACACATGGTGTTGACTTTAATACACTTGTCAGGCTATTTAATCACAATTTTCTGGTTTTTTTTCCAAGGGCAAGAAATCAGAAATCAGACTAAAGTAGGAAGAATATCATGCCTGACTTAAATACATAGTGTTTACCGGTACATCATTTAAACAATGTAAAATTAAATTTCAATACAATATAGAAGTTTGTATCGGATAGTTCCACAGTGGCATATCTCATTCACTTTTCTCCTTCACAAAGAGTACATTACAATAATTTGATGAAACAGTGGTAGTTTCTTTGCCACTTCAAGGTGGCTTAAATCTTGATGTTTGAAAAAAGAAATATTGCACTGTTACAAAAAACAAGATACAATCAATTGATAAAACAAACCTGCACAATAAATCTTCACAGGTTGGCTTTTAATGGAATGTCAAAAAAACCAGTTCCTATGTAACAAAAATAAAATATTTGAGAGAGCACTAGAGAAAGTTTTAAAATGTACAAGGCTGCTAGAGGGCGTTGGTATTGTAGCACATGTAGCACATAGAATAAGATGATAGTGTTACTGGTGAGGGCCGATATTATCAGGACTCGAATTTGGCGTAAAATTCCACAAGACCCAGGGCTTGTAGCTCAAAATGTTCACTGGACCAGAATTTATTTTACAAGACCAGAATCTTCATAAGAAAGAGCTCTCTACAGAGTTTTAACATGTATTTTTTTTTTTTTTTAACAAGTACTAAGAGAAGATCTATCTCAGTTGTGTTATGGGTTAGTATATTTTGATACCCAACAGAATTGTATTACCAGACTCAAAGTCAACATTTGAACAACATATCTTTCTGTTAAAGATATTAAACAGTGACGTATTACTATTCAATTGAAAAACACAAGACTGCCGGACTTGTCAGGTCATGAGTTTACTGGCCCGGGGCTAAAATCACTGGCCTCGGGCCTGCGGTCCAGTGTCAAATTGGAGCCCTGATTATGATGCAAATATATAGTTTAATTTAACATACACCGCAGACACTTTATAATTTATCTTGCAGAGAAATAGGTAATTCTGATATGAGGCTCATGAAGGTTTTTTTTTAGGCTTGTAGAGGCGGAAAAAGAAAGATTAAAACTTGAGCCGTTATATTAGAGCTCATTTGGTCACTGATATGATGGTCAGTGGGAGCATGAGTGACATATTTTCCTTCACGAGTTATAGCAATGTGATGGCAACTTCGCCTCTTTCAAGATAATCATAAGGTTGGAGACGTGGAAAGGAGACTATTTGAAAAATCTCAACATCAGGAAAAACTCCAAATTACATGCCTGTGAACTGTCCCTTTCATATTGATATTAAGGTGGTTAAGCTTACCCAAGATACATTACTAATTTAAATCAAATCTACCATGGATCACACAGAAGGCTTAAAACCTCAGGTACACAAAAATATGATATCTTCCGCATCGCCACGGGAACATCACCACATCCCCAGCTATCATCATGTTTCCTTCTTACTCTCCTCGGCAACCGTTGCTGTGGAGACGGGAACGTTGCCCAATGGGATCTGCTCCGGCGAGCCAACCACCGTGAAAGCTTTTTGAGTGTCAGCCAGGCTGGTGAAGAACATGGAATGGTCGGCCATTGGACCTTGGGATTTGCTGGTGATGCAGCAAGCACGACACCACATGTAGGCATTCTGGGCCGTCTCCACAGCTGTATCATCAAAAACAGTATTTGGTTAAAGTGAGGTTAATTCAATAAAAGAGGAATTGAGAACAAGTTAAAGAAAAGGAGAATTTTAAAGAATCAATCCACGATATGTTGCGGGAAACATATAGTTCAAAACTTCTCATGCTTCATGTTTTTCATACCTAATGAAAATGTAAAAAAGTTGTTTTGGGTTCTTTTTCCCCTTTTTTTTGGGGGGGGGGGTGGGTAATTGTAACAATTCAGTGAGTTTTTATCCAAAAGGCCACAGATATTGCTGAACTGAAAACAATATGAGTCAAAAACCAGTCTTTCACATGGCCAGATAATAAATATAAATAATACAGAGCAGCAGGTTTCACTTGCAGCGCCTTAAAAAACTTGCTTTTTTTACTCTGAAAGAAAGTTTGACAGATGATGCTGTTTCTAAACAAAAAACTTACAAAAACACATATGCCACAAACAATGCACACAATACATGTACCAGTAGCATACAAATCTGGCTGATGGATGTGGTTTAATATCGCAATCCCAAAAAATAATTAATTGTTAGTTATTAAGTAACTACCACTTATCATTGGCTGATTTTGTTTTTGCAATACCTTAAACGAAAGCTTAATACATGTAACTTTCTGGAATTAAATCTGCAAAATAGCTATTTAAAATTTAAAACTAAGTTTTGGAGTCAAATCGGTGAAAAATCAAGGGAAACATTGCCTTCGGATTGGGTGCTTCGGGTATAAAATGAATTTGTTATGAAATGATTATGGTTGGAAAGATGTTTTAAAAGTAGATTATAATGATTCGAACAAATTAGCTCTCAAAATTGTGTGGTTTTCCTTTTAACTAACACAGTCCATAATTTAGTGGAGTCAAAAATTTGGTTCTACAAAATGGCGGACCGTGTTAGTTCACGAAGCAAAAGGCAAACCACACAATTTCAGGGGATATTTGTTTGAATCATTATATTCTACTTTTAAAACATCTTTCCAACCATATTAATTTCATTACAAATGCTTTTAATAGCCTAAAGCAGCACCCAATCTGAAGGCAATGTGTCCCTTTAAGTATGTGTATGGGTGTGGAGGAAATGGAGGTAGGTCCTGAGAGGACCTTAAGTCATCCCAGTTCAGTTATCACTCTGTAAACTCTACTTAAAATATCAATTGTGTTTCGCTGAATAATCAATGCTGTACAAAACAATCTACACTAGAGCCTTACCCATCCTTGCTCTTCCATCAACACACATTTTATCTCTATATAAAGACAAACCCTTTTCCAGTTTGTAGGGCATACAAGCAATCTACTAGCCCAGGTAGGACACCAGTCTCTGTTGTATGCAACGGAGGAGTCCAACCTGAGCTAACAGGCATCCAGCCTTGCACGGTTACATCCCACATCTTACGTGATGCAATCGCCCACTTCAAACATCTAAGAAGATTAATACGGTCTTCTCTATAAATCTCCTCGGAGGCCATTTACTCATCTGTCTTATGTTCGCTTCCGTTAGACCTATATAACCCCCTGCATCTAAGCCACTCTAGCATGGCTTTCCGTCGGGAACATTAAGAGTCTTTCCGGCCATGAATCAGTTGGGATGCATATCAGCTACATGCGCACTGCAAGGTTAGTCAATCTTGTCAGAATGTCAAACTCACAAACGTCAAACACGCATCTTAACCCCCCCAAAAACCAACTGTGTTTGTTTTTTCCAAGGTAAACATCTCTTCAGAAGAAAACAAAAACAAAATCATCAATTGCATAACGATTTGTGTAGTTGCATCAACATCATTGGTCAGAGATACCCATGGTGTGTTGCACAAAATGAAAACACTGGAACAGAACATCACCAATGGATTTTTCTCTATAGAGGAGGTGCACTGCATCTCTAAAAACATTCATTTTACAGGTTAATAGTAAAGTTTTACATTTAGTCTGATTGCGGATGACCAGTCTGAAGAAGCACCCCCCCCCATCTGCCAGACGGAAACTTGTATTTGATCTACACAGCAAACACTACAAACTCCATCTACATGTATTTCTAAGTGATTTTTTAGTGTTAATAATAATGTTCATTGAAACGTCAAACTAGAACGCTGGGTAGAATGGACGTTTATGACTTACCTATTCTAACAGGGTCATATAAGTCATGGTCTGCACCAACAGAATTAACATATTTGGGGTTTAGTTTTAAGTTTATAATTTAGAGTTGAACAAAATAACATCGACTAGAGCGGGACTTGAACCTGCAACCTCCGGATTAACCTGCCAGCGCTCTACCAACTGAGCTATCTAGCCCTCATGTTGGCGGTCTCCCTATTTGTCAATATCTTTATTCGTTAAGCTTTTAGAGTTTATAATATATACCATGCTTCATATAATCTAACTCAATTGTGAAGATTTATGTCTTTGGTGTGGTTGTACAAAACTGTGTTGTCTGAGGAATTCAAATTTAAGCGGTTACTTGTGACTAAGCAAGTCATTGTACCAGACATTATTAAAATCTTACCCGCAAACAGCTTAAATGTCATCGGCCACTCACTACTAGTTTGTATTTGTAATACAAGTCACATTTAATAGTTGGTATGCAGTTTGCAATCGCAATTTGATGTAAATTAAAATTGATGTAAATTGATAAACAAGGGTATCTTCACTGTGAGGAAACAATGTAAACAGCAACGAGGATGTCCTTACCTGGAAGTTTCTTGGGAAAATAGCCGAAGAGAAACAGCAAGACCAGAACAATGATGCCGATGACGCTAACAATCTCACAGAATATAAGAAAGATGTAAGGCTGTATGGGGAAGAAAACCTGCCCAAGAAAAACAAAATATTGGAGTGTTTAATCGTCTAAGAGGATTTAAGTATATCAAAATTTAAATTCATGGTATATTTTTCAAAACATTCACAAATTTGATTTCCAACGACCGAATTGCATTTTAAATTTATAATTTGACAGACAATACATGTACATTAAAAAAAAATTAACAAAATTAAAAGCAAGGACATTTAAAAAAAAAATTTAAAAAAGATTTAAGATATGATTTGTATCACAAAAAGTGAAAAGTGGGCATCAAAATTTGTAATTTCATTTCAACTGAAAATGCGACTACTTCGCCACAGACACAAAATGATAAAACACCCCATCTGGAATTAGATTAGCCTTACAATTTTTTTGTTATTGATTTATAGGCCTATGTATTGGTAATTGTTCTATTTAATAAATATTGGATTAAATATCAATTTTGATCCATTCCATCAGTTTGAAACAACAGTATCCACTAATATTGCCTAGCCATATTTATTCAGGTGTGTCCCCCCTCCAAACTGGGTCACAAATATTAGTTGATGTGGGATGTTGAACAGCTTCATCAACCACCTACTCCCTTAGGAAACACCTGTATTCTCATACTGCAAATTGGTTTGGAAATAAAATACAGTCAATAAAACGGAACAAATACTAAGTCCAAGTCTACTCCAATATTTGATGATGTCGGCTTGAATTTGACTGCAGGAAAGGGGATTGGGGAGGGGGGGGGGGAGAGTAGGTCGGTTATACTTTTTTTCCTGTGACAATAATGGCTCATAGTCATGGTTTCTACATGCCAGCTCAGTAAATAAATGCAGTGGTGTTCAATTCAGCAGATCCTGAAATGTTTGCCAGCTACAAAATGCAAACCTTTTATTTTGTCAGTAGAGCATTTTAGTTGATAATAGCACATTCACAGTTCATGAATGTGTTGACAACACATTGATATGTGTTGACAATACATTGAAAGATGTTGACAGCACATTTACAATACATTGAAAGATGTTGACAGCACATTTACAGATATGATAGCACATAGATAAGATATTGAAAGCACATTATTCATATCTTGTTGACATATTCATAGGTCGTGAATAATGTAGAAAACCCATTGATATGTTTTGACAACAGCACACATTGACAACACATTAATAAATATTGATAGCACATTGATGAGGTATTGACGGCACAATAATAAGATCTTGATAACACATTCACAGGTCATGAAGTGTGTTAACAACACATTGACAAGATTTGAAATAAGATATTGATAGCTCATTCAAAACATATCGATATAACACATTTATAAGATATTGATAACACATTGATAAAATATTGATAACACATTGACAAAATATTGATAACACATCGATAAAATATTGATAACACATCGATAAGACATTGATAACACTTTGATAAGATATTGACAAACACATTGATAAGATTTGACATAAGATATTGATAGCAAATTCATAAGATGTTAACAACACAGTGATAGGATATTGATAACCCATTAATCAGATATTGACAACACATTGATATGATATTGACAACACACTGATCCGATATTGACATTGATAAGATACTGATAATGAATCAATAAAATATTGATAATGCATTAACACAGAGCTGCAAGTCTGATCAACAATCGTAAACTCACCCTTCCTACTAAGACAGGAAATGCCATCTCCCCAGCGGCTGCTCCAATCACAACACAGCTTGTTACAAATCCTGGCAATAAAAACCCACTCAGTTTAAGAAAGTCACTCATGAGTGAATAAAACAAACACTTCAAGGATACGTCTTTACAAAATCATGAACCTCACTGGATCTTCAATCCGCAAAAGAGCAAGGCCACGTTATCTGCGGTCTGTGCGATTTCTAATGGAAGAATTAACCATGGAATAGTTTTTTGTCAAAAGGGTACCGGGATAACGACCACGGCCAATATGGCAGCAATAAGCTCTTTAAGTTCAAGGTTTTTCTGTATAGGTCATTAATATTCAGTCATTCATAATTATTCAACGCATCCTTGACAACCAACAGCAGTGATTCCTTCATGTAAATTACAAAGTATGTTACACAAAGAGAGTCATTTGGCATATTCTATTTGATTGAAATGCTATATTTGAAAAGTTATGAACATCATTCTCACAGAAAGAAACACAAAGCAGGATAAAAACTTACATATCGTCTTTTGTGAGGTAACAAAGTCATACCATATGTTTGTGCCATAACTAAACTACAAGGCTAGCACGATCACAGCTAAATTAACATGAATACTGTAAAAACTGTTTTGTTCCAAACTTCCCAATATGTTTTGCCAAAGCAGATAGGTTGGGAATGCAGGTTGCCTCAGTGGATTCTTCCCAGCCTTTCACCTATGCAGATGTGGATGTTCAGTCCCTCTCTGATTGCAAGGGTTTTCCCCATTTGGGGTTTTCCTCGAACATCTAAAACTGACATTTCTTCCTTATCTTCTCTACACAGGTATCTTCAGGCATACTAGTCCCAGCGCTAGTCACTTTTGAGAGTCCCTTGGTATAATTACCGGAAAGGTATAACAGCTGCAAGACCCTTATCATCAAATTTTATGATTACTTGCAAAGTTTATCTCTATCAGTATCTGTCGATGTGAAACAAAATGGACGTGCAGCGCCCACACACGGCAATATTTAGCAAACATGGCAACTAAAGTATTAACTTTGTAGCCAACACAGATGTTGTTAATATCTGATGTCTCTCTGCTAATATTGACACAGTCTATACAACAGCTGCATTTGTCAACGAAATTTCAGAACAGAAAAAAACACATCGTTGTTTTCAAGAGGCCTCACTCTGTTATTAGTGTTTCAAGGGAAACATTCCCTCTTCAGGCCTGGAATTACATGGAGGCCAAGGAGGCCATGGCTTCTGTTGCCCCTGGTCTTGGCCTTGGTGCACCTTCAAAAGTTCCCCATTAGCCTTTTTGAGATATGGTGGACACTATAGGAGTGCACTGTAGGATTTGGGTGTATTCAGACAAATTTACCCAAATCAAACAGTGCTATAGTAATGTGTCCGCCAAATCTCAAAATGGCTTATAGACTTTAAGATTTTCCAATTAAAGTGCCCTTTGAAAAATAAAAATGGCCTTGCCCTCTGAAAGATGAAATTCCAGGCCTGCCTCTTTCACACTTCAGAAATTCCCGGGAAAAGTTTGGTGATCTTTTTCTTTACACATTTGAGTTGCTAACCCTGAAAACTTGAAGTATCAGGCCTCAATAAGTAACACTTGAGCCAAAATAGCTGTTTGTTGGAAAATAGCTACCCCTGCTTGAGAGTAGGATTAAGCCAGATAATACTTGGGTTCGCATATAGAGTGTTAATTTTTTTCAGGAAAATTTGTGCAAAGTGTGGAGTTTGTCTTGGGATTATTATTTCCTGGGAGTTGGCTCTGTCGTGAGACAAGGGCTTAGGGGATGGACTTTATACAGTATTTGGTTTCTTTCAAGACAGTGAATAAATAACACAAGAGTCAATACCTGTCATGTGAATGTACTGTTCAGCAAGAGCGATGACGGTGGGGTAGACACTACTCAGGGATAGACCGAAGATGCCTGACGCAATGTAGACTACTACATAGTTATCACGCATACACAACAATAGAGTCAGTGAACCAAAACACCCAAGCTGCAAAGAATCAGATGATATTATTATTATTATTATTATCATTACTATGTCAACATGTTGATTTTTATATATACATCGGGCAAACTGTTTTTATTCTTTTTTTGCATTGAATGTGACCAGCTCTGGCAAAACCCTAAATTTAACAACATTTCCAAAGTGAGATTTTGGTATTTAGACCAATTGCATAGGTTGCCATTGTTAAGGTCAAAAGGAAACGTGCACACGTATACGCATCACGCACATCTATCAGCCAATCGTGAAAGGTCCTTCATCGACCTCAGTGAGGGCGTTGTGTGACCTTGCGCAAAGTCTTATGCAAGGAGTCTAATAATCGTCAAAATTAACAATTTACAAACGTTTTAGAATTGTTCTTTTTTGACATCAGAATCTAGAAGAAGAAAAAACTCTACATGGTGATACACTTTGCCATGTTTGACCTTTTCATAGTCATTATGCATTATGATAAATCAGAGCTGCCAACATTTGCATCTTGCAATCAGGGAGATTTTGTACAACAATCAGGGAGATATTTAGAATTACATTAACACAACTTGAGAAAAGTTTCCATAATCAAGGGAGATTGTCAAATTTGTTCATCAGAACAAGGAAAGATTGTTTTATTTTCAGGGAACTTTCTGCAGCTTCAGGGAGAGTTGGCAGCTATGATAAATACTGAGAAGTTTGGTTGTGCCAGAGTGGGTCTCAAATATCCCTACAAAAATCTTGTGTCACCTTCAACCATTATGACGACGGCTTTCTAAATGAAAGTATTGTCCCATATTTGACCAAAACAATGAGCCCCATCCACCTTGATGACATTTAGTAACGGAAACATGTCTGACTTTTTAGACTTTAAATTTTGGATGAACAAAGACAAAATAACTAGAATGGAATCTGAACTTGTGACTTCCAGATTAACGTGCCGGCGCTAAAAAAATTGCATAAACCCATTAATCCAGTCAGTTTATTACTTGACTTTTTAAACAAATGAAAAGATTCAAATAATTGGGTATAAAGGTAGGTGGTCTTGTGGGGGATGCCAACTTGCAGTAAACTTGTCAAATAAATCCATCTTTCCGTAAAATACTCCCACGCTCAGAATTATAAAAATGGACCCTCTGCTACAACCCTTTTATATAATGAATCGTGCAGAGTGCGTCTTTGAAAAAATCCTTCACAAGTACGCCAACGCAAAAAAAAAGAAGCACTATTTTTGCCAAGTACGCAAATAAAAACGTCGCCATAATTCATGGAGTTACAAGGATCTGGAGTTGAAGAAAATCAAGACAAACTGATCTTGGGTGAACTTATCAGATTTGAATATGAAGGTTTGAGATTGCTAAATGTGATTAAGATGTAAGATTTTGCCTTGGGCAGGGATTACAAGATACGTTACATGATATTGCAATAGTCTACACCAAGCCAAATATGGATGGAAAATAAAAACCCTCCTCCTATAATATTTCACAAATAAAAGTCAAGAAATTGGAACTTAAACAAAAAAATTCCGATGAGAAAATAACAAATTGGATTACGTTCAACTCAAAGTATAAAGTCATCTTTTAATAGATGAAGTTAGGCTGATAAGTGAAGATTTTTCTTCTCAAAGAATTACAAATCTTCAAGAAGAAAAAATCTTCACTTATCCACAGGTCTCGCAGCTGAGAGCTTTCACTGGAACAAAAAACAACTTTGTCAAGATATTTCCTTTCCTTTAACTTATTATATTTTTAAATCTGTGTATATTCGTCCCTTCCTGAAGTTTCAGGGGGGTTTGGTCTAAATAGGATTTGAAACTTTATATGGTGGGAGTACAGTCTAGTGAGGTTTGTGGAGTCACCATGTACGTCAACGTCTCAATGATCAAGCTGTGGTGTTCTGACTGTCTTTATCCTAAAGATGATCAGAGCCCACTGAGCGAAACGTTGAGTTGTTAAAACAGTTTGTTTGGTCTTTCATCGCAAACTTTAAGAGGTTTTTTTTCAGCAAAAGTTTTGCCTGCAGGTTCAGTGATTGTTATTTTGTGAAGAGTCAGACATGCGAGGGGGGATGCTACTGAAAAATCAGTTAAGGCTTAAACAAATTTGGCAAGTAGGCAAGATAACAAAATGTAAAAAGAAAAGCGCTTGAATTTTATTATTCAAAATTTATTTCCACTTCCCAATCTGACAACGTCTGCTCTAGGGTTTCTAACTGCCGTTGTGCTAGCTGCTGGTATTGAGGGTCCTTCTTTTTGTTCCTCCCCTCCCTCTTTCCCCTTCCCCTTTCTCCTTCCCCAAACCCTTTCCCCTCCCCTTCAACTGTGGTAGGATGGCTCTGTAGAGGGGATGGTCACTCACTGGCAATTTGTTGAAACTTTTTAAACATTTTTTATTTACTGTATGTTTTTACTGCATTTTGTTTTATTTTATTTTTTTATTTCCTGTGTTTTTTTTTTTTTTTTTACATGTGCCAGTGAAGAAGTGTAATAAAATAAATAAAAAGTATTTATAAAGTCAAGAACATCTATGGTACAAATGCATTGAATGTAGATCTCCTTACTAAAGTTGGTATACAAAAATGAAGTATTTTCCTCGCCCCATATCCCTTCCCCTGAAAATAATAATTTCAAAGAATAACAATAATAATGATAACGATAATTGGTACTTAAACAGCACACATACCCTTGTAAAAAATCAAGGCGCTTTACAACATTATTACCCCTCTTCATCAGGCAGACATTTAGACCATTCCTCTTACTTTCTCAACTCCCTGGGGAGCATACAACCCCAAGCTGCTTAAATTAGCACTAAGGGGTTAATCCAACCATGGAGGAAGAACCTCCATGATCCAACCCAATACTGTCTCGGCCCTCTCAGGTCCCCCTTTATACACCTGGGTTAAGAGAAACAATTATGGTTGACTGCCTTGCTCAAGGACACAACTGTCGTGACCAGGAAACAAACCCACACTCCGATGATTCAACCATTAGAACTTGAGTCTGATGCAGTACACCGCTCGGCCACGACACACCACAATAGTAGCAAGTGAAAAAGGACAAGCTTGATGGATCTTACCTCGGCCCAAATTCATAGAGCTGTTCAAGCAGAAAATATTGCTTAATTCCGCTTAGCAGAAATGAGTAGGATACCAGTCACAAAATAGTACATGAGACATGGTGTTTTGACTGGTAGCCTTATTTTGTTGTGTTTGCTTTAGCAGCTCTATGAAATTGGGTGGGTAAGAGTTATCAACTCCATGCAAGAAGCTTTCATCAAAGGTCAGGATGACAGTGCATTGTACTATTCATGTGATTTTGTTGACAGGTAGTAATGCAAATAGTCCCCTTCCTTCCTCCCCCCCCCCCCACTCACCAGATTACACATAAGCATAGCTCCTGGGCTAAGCTTAGTAGATACAGGGATGGACACTAGCCTGCCCAGGGCAAAGCTTCCCCAGTAGACAGATGTGATATATGCACTGTCCGTAGCCGATAGCTTAATGGCTTGATTCTTCATAGCGTAGGCAAAGATGAAACCTCCATAAGCTGCCTGCAAAGAGTCAATTAAGTCGGCCATGTCACCGTGTCAGTCATAACAATGCAACCTTCTTTGACCTGACAATTCAAAAAACAACTTTTTGGTGCCAGAAAAAACCTTCTTATTGTTGGTGAACCTTTTGTGTCAAATAGCCCCAACCCTAAATAGTTTGTCTTTTTTACTCGTCACAAACACTGACCCCAGTTCCTAGCTAACCATCACTGTCTCACTTCTTTCACATGCACAAACCTCTTGACTGCAGATCTGCTTGGTATAATTTCAATAGATTTGATTTTGTATGAAGAGATTTTCACTCATCTTAAGCATTTCAAGGTGCTTTAATGCACAAGTAAAAATGACCCTGCCGGTTTGAAAACCACCGAGTCATATTATCTTTATACAGTTTAGGAGAAATCTACAGGGCATATCCGACAACACTAACACACCTTGAGTTTGGAAATTAAGTTTTGTACCTCCCTTTGAAACTCGAAATCCATTTTAGTGGAAACTGATTAGGATAAACGGATGTTGATTGTTGATGACTGCCTCTGAGGTCAGACAACTATAGGGTGAGAGTGGATGGTAATTCAATCACATTCTCCTCTAGCAATGCAAAGGTCGTGGGTTCGAATCCCAACGGAATGATTTGACTGTGTGTGGTTTTTTTTCACAGAACTCAGGAAAATACTGAGTATATAGGGCTTAATACAAATCGGTGTAAGGGTACAACAAATTATATTCTTTATCCCGATGCAAAATTAACATCTATTAAATCACACTCCATGTGCATACCTGAAGTCCGTCATAAAGGAAAAGGAGTAACGATGACAATAATGTGACAGAGATGACTTTAGAATGAGTTGATGAGCAGCATAGACTCGGCCCTTTCGCCCCATCTTCTTTGACTTTCGTTCCAAGCTCGTCTGCTTCTGCATGACATAGACATGACAAAAATAGCATTGCATTGTCATATGATTAAAGAGGAGAGGTGATTTGAATTCCATCAGAAGGCAATTACGAAAAGACGCTCTAAAATAACAGGCCTGGAGTTTCATCTTTGAGATTGAGAGGGCAAGGCCATTTTTCACTTTGCAAAGGGGAACTTACATTGACAAATCTTAAAGTCTATTGGAAACTTTTCAAGGGGCACCAAGGCCATTAGGGCAACAGAGGCCAATGCCTCCGTGGCCTCCATGTAATTTCAGGCCTGCAATAAGTGAACAAATGAACAGGGAAAATTAAAATTTTGCTCTCAGAATTTAGTCAAAATTACTAAACAAATCACATACAAATTAATGTTTGGGATTTTGATACATCCATAGACAGCCTTCAAGCCACTGAAATGTTTTCATATTCAACCGAATCAGAGAAAGGTCATAAATTCATTTTGATTCTGGGTATACACTTTAAGGGTAAAATGATATTATCATTCTTCGTCCACAAAGCAATTATTCCACTAAATGATTTTTTTGCGGTACCCGCTGCCAATTACAGGATTCGAACTGGTCTCTCGACACAGGGCACGCTCAGCTTTCCAGCGGTTAAGACATCTGACTGGTTATCATGATTGCAGCAATCAAAATAAGCAACAGCGATTTAGGGTTTTCTAATGCTTTTTATCACGACCATTACAATATTCAAGATGGAACTATATCCATGAAACTTGTGCTATAGCTTTACAACCAGCGAGCATTGAATTTGCAACTAATAATAAAAATAATACAAGTGCCATCTATTTATGACCAAACATATTCCGAAGCCCTGGAAAAAAAATTGTTTAAAAAAGAAATGCCAGATCACATTAAAGAGAGATTTGCACACTAACAAAAAAACAAGTGGATAAACACAATATATAGAGTCAGTCATAAGCAATGCCGAACAAATGTGCTTTAAGAAGGCTTTTGAAAAATGCCCAGAGATTCTGTAGCTCGGATATTTAATGGTGAAAAGTGCCACAGTTTGGGAGCGGATACTGAAAAGGCCAATCGCCATAGGATGTGGTTGTTTAGAGGAGCAAATAACTCTTTTTTAAATTTTGATTTTTTTAAAAATAAAATTAATACTCTATACTTTGTCTTCAATGCAATCTGATGAATTGTAATAATCTTTGGTTCACCACATGGTGGGTTGAAGTGTTGTTCAAACACTTAGGTAGGACGTTCACAGTGTGATCAGCTGCATAAGGATGCTCAGAGTCATCAACTGAATGGTCTAGTGTTATTCACTCCTGCTTCAATTGTACACTATCGACCCTCCTCAGCTACTTACCACATCGAACGGCTTACAACCATCAATTGGCGGTTTGAACCTCTTTGGATTCAAGCATGGAGCGCGAAATGCTTCCATTACTGCTGTGTTACCATGGCATATTAATTGCAATCTGGCATGGGTTCTGTACAAGTACCTCTATTCATCAATGTTTAATGGGGTGTGTTCGTTTACTACAAAAATGCACGCGAAACGTGCATCTGATGAATGTGTTTACAAGTATGAAATCTTCTTTGGTGACTGAATGAACTCATAAATCCTGCTGTAGGAATGAGTTAAAATGGATCCTTAGCCAGTGATTAATAGCAGATTGGGAAAAAAGGAAGAAACTCTGAGTAAGTTTTGCTGTTTCATACAAAATAAAAGCAGACTAAACTTCTTCACATATGTGACTGGCTCCGGCAAAACATTTACAAAAGTGAGTTTTAGTATTTTTCTTGAAAAAGAAAAAAAAAGTTTCAGAATGGGTTTTTTTCTCCATGAGAGTCTATACAGAAAAATACTCTAATGAAAGTCTAAAACTCAGGTTGGCTTAGTGGTTTTTCTCCTTGCCTTACACCTCTTTGGACCCCATTTTGAATTTGCAGACTGAAGCCTTGAATGTGGATTGAGTTTTCAGTCCCTACTTGATTGCGTGGGTTTTCCTTAGTTGGGGTTTTCCTCCCGCATCTAAAACTGGCATCTCTTCATCATCTTCTCTACACAGGTATATTCAGGCCTTCAGGTTACAGTGCTACATGTAGTCACTTTGAGGATCCCTTTGTTTCATTATTAGCAGGGCCCAATTTCACAGGGCTGCTTAAGCACAAAGAGTAGCTATAAGTACAACAAAATTATGCTTACCAGAATAAGGTTACCAGCCAAGTACCATGTCACATGTGCACTCTATGACTGGTGTCCTGCTTATTTTTGCTTAGCAGAAAGTTTCTAAGCATAATCATCTGCATAAGCAGCTTTATGAAATTGGGCCCAGGGCCCTTTTTCACAGAGCTGCTTAAGCACAAAAAGTAGCTAAGCACAAAAACAATTATGCTCACCAGATTTAGCTTACCAACCAAAATAGTATGTTGTTGTGTACCATTTGTGGTTGGTATCCTGCTCATTTTTGCTGAGCAGAAATTTGTTAAGCAAATTTTGCTTCAGCAGCTCTAAGAAATTGGGCCCAGAAAGTAAGTTGGTCCCCGGGGAATTTCTTTGAATGTTAACTTTATATGGCTGTTACGCACAATGCTGAGAAGTTTATGGGTTTTGCCAGACTGGGTCTCATATTGGCATGTCCATTCAATCAAGAGTCCCCACTCCCTTTACAATGTTGCTGGACTGTACAGTTGTCATAAGAAGACAAGATTGTCCAGTTGTCCCATCAGTTATATCATGTACTTCAAACGTGGAGTTCAGATTTCTCCAATTCAACATCTCCAGAGCAACAAAAACACCACAGTCATGGCGCGGTGAAAGAATGAAGAAATCTCATCCCCAATTCGCGCAAAACATGATCATGCCTGAATATGTTTTGCCGAAATTGAAAACCAGAGAGTCAATATTGCCCCAACATCTCAGCTCAAGTTGTCAAAGTGATCTGTTCCCCCATTATGCAGGCAGCGCCTACAGCATGACCCAGAGTAAACCTTACCTCGATCTAAATCTTCATACATGGATCTGTCCAGGTTTGCCATGCTGGGATCACGGCCCAGTAGTGGATCCAGACATTTACGTCTCATCAACAGTAGAAATACCATCAGAATTATCGGAACCTGGAAAAAATAAATAATAATATTCAAAGTGTCAGAATTTGTTAACTTATAAGGTGCTACATATATTCGTCTCAAAATTCAAAACATTCAAAATCTGTCTTAAAATTGTTCTGTTTGTTCAAGCGCCTTGAGTACCTTATTGGTAGATACATGCACTATAGAAGACTATATATTAGTAGTAGTGGTAGAAATAAGTATTTTTTCCTGCAAGGTATGCGGAGCTACGTTTTGAAGTATGAGACCTATTCCTTTACATACCACCATGTAATGGTTTACAAGGTGCTGTGGCGCAATATGCTGCCGATCAAACCAGGAACACCGGGGCGAACCCCTTCTCTTTATGATAGGTGCACTGGGTTCTTTTACTGAGCATTACACAACACACGGGACCTACAGCTTTATGTCCCATCCGAAGGACGCAGCAATAATGGTTAAGTGTCTTGCTTAAGGGCTCAAGTGTCATGACCGGGACTCGAACCCACACTCTGCTGATCAGAAACACCAGAGCTTGAGTCCGGTGTTCTTATCTGCTCGGCCACGACACGGTAGTGTAGGTTTTTACCTGAATGGCAGCCATTATCCAGAATGCAAATCTGACTCTGGTGTGATCCTGGGCCTCTTCAAGGGTCGCAATGGACACCGAGGGAAGTTCAGTAGCCAGGTTGGTCCGAACGACAACGGGTACAACCGGATCGTTAGTTGTTGTGGTGTTGTCAATGAACGGGGAACAGTCCTCGTTAAGTAGGAAAGGCTCGGCTACAATAGGACTCATGAAGGCTCCCAAGCCATAGCAGAAATGGAGTGCCTGCGAGAAGAGAAAAATGTTTTCATTAAAATTCTGAAGGTAAATAGTTGATACAGGAAACCTGTGATGCTGCAACCATCTCCATCATGTTCCCCGTGCAATGGTAATAGTGAATACTGATATACCAAAAAGGAGCCTGACTATTTTACCTTATAGCCTCGCTTTGGTAACATTTATTTGAATGGAAGAAAAACAAGATGGCTATACACCATGGTTTAAAGGTTTACATATTTGTATATTCAGTTCTGCAAAGAACTGTCCTGCTTAAGCAGGGCTGTTCTAAGCAGGACAGTTCTTTTCAGAACTAAGTAGTGTCCCGAATTCCAAAATCTACTCCACGGCAGTAGAATAAATAACAAGACAGGTTCTCAAGAGTAAATCTACACAGCAAGGTAGATGGTGTTACCGCAAACCGAATAGACATTGATACCTCACCATGCAGTGCCTCAAAACCTGTTTAAATATTTGTTCCACACTCACACCTCACATATTTAAAAGGTGTAATAAATGCATCTGGGATAAAGAATGTTTGTTTGAGTTGTATAGACGATGTGACCTCTGACGTCATTCGAAAATCATAACATGATGCGCGCGCATGTCGCCGGGCAAAACCTTTGTGTACTGCCAGCCAGCTATAAAGGACACGCAATGTTACCATGAGTACGCGTCTTCTTGCCCGGCGGAGACATGACTTTTGTCAACAGAGGGCGGTTTGAATGTAAACAGAGGTCACATCGTCTATACCCTACACTGATGTGTGACAAGCACTGTATACTTGTGCATAACTACTCGAGTGAGATTCGAACCCACTACCCCCACATTCTAGGGCAGGGCTCAATTTCACAAAGAGCTAAGTTTGATCTTAAGCTGTGAATCGATCTTAATTGCTAAGCAAAGTGTGATGTTACAATAGAAATCACTAAGGTGATATAGACTGTGCAAGTCTCGCGCGTATCGGAACGAGAAAACACGTCAAACGAAAAACTTGTTTTTTCTCTGAAATCAAACCTTTGTTTTAAATTACATTCAATGATGAAATCTGAACAACAACAATTCTCATTACATGTTTATAAAATTAGTTTTAGTTTTTATAAGAAATACACAAATAATGTGTTAATTTCGATTGAAGCAAAATTAAAACTCTGGGACAAGGATGATTATTTGATCTTAACTTTTCAGAAACCACTTGCGTGGATTTGCGAAGGTCACACGGGCGTAAATTTAACGATTGACGCAGTTTTTGAGGACGCTGACGCCTCAACAACCATAGACTGCAATGAAAAGGCTTTGCGTTTTAATCACAGCATCTGTGTTTGTTGGGACCACAATGGTCCCGGAAGTTCAAATATGCACGAGACTTGCACAGTCTATTGAGAACTCATCTTAAGATGAGATGTGACAAGCACTGTATACTTGTGCATAACTACTCGAGTGAGATTCGAACCCACTACCCCCACATTCTAGGGCAGGGCTCAATTTCACAAAGAGCTAAGATTGATCCTAAGCTGCAAATCGATCTTATTTGCTAAGCAAAGTGTGATGTTACAATACAAATCACTAAGGTGATATTTACAACTCATCGTAAGATGAGATGGAGCTCAGGGCCCAATTTCATGGAGCTCCAAAAGCAGGAAATATTGCTTAACAATTTTCTGCTAAGCAAAAAGGAGCAGGATACCAGTAATAAATTGTACATGAGACATGGTATTTTGGATGGTACCTTTATTCTGGCAAGCATAATTATTTTGTGCTTAGCTACTTTTTGTGCTTAAGCAGCTCTATGAAATCGGGCCCAGATGCCTTAACCACTAGACCACCGATCGTGCCCGGTGCATGGGGCCAGTTTGAATCCAGTCACTAGCAGCTGGCACCGCAACATTTTAAAAGATGTAATAATTGCATCGGGGTAAAGAATATTATTTTTGGTTTTCCCCTACGACAATATGTGATAAACACTGTATTCCAAGTGCTTTCCTAAAGTCCTAGATTGGTGCCAGTACCAAGCAGGCATGGTACCAAGTAAATTTTCAGGTGAAACTTAAATTTCTGACACTATCCCAAACCAGAGTAATTCTTTCAAAGATTTATCCACTTTTCAACACCAAAACGTATTGTATAAAGATTGTCAATCAAAAAGTAAGCAGGCGCGGATCCAGGGGGGGGCGTGGGGGGCGCACGCCCCCCCTTTTTCATATAAAAAAAAAAAAAGAGGGAGAAAAGAAAAAAAGAGGGAGAGAGAGAGAAGGGGAGGTAGAAATGGGGAAGGGAAGAAATAAAGGTACACCCCTCAGGCCTGGTACTATTATTTTTTAACTACAAACAATCGGCAACAAACTTAATTCCCCCACCACAGGAGTGTGGGATGAGTCTATGAATGATACTTACCCAAATAGCCACTACTTATGCATATTTCGATTTGACACACCCAGCATGCTACACAGTAGCTCCGCCATCTTACGTCCTTCTTTTTCTCGTCCCAAAAGGAGGCGGGAGGCTATTTGGGTAAGTATCATTCATAGACTCATCCCACAC
The DNA here is from genome assembly GCA_021014325.1 of Plazaster borealis. Classification (NCBI taxonomy): domain Eukaryota; kingdom Metazoa; phylum Echinodermata; class Asteroidea; order Forcipulatida; family Labidiasteridae; genus Plazaster; species Plazaster borealis. Next base: position 23,582,740 of record CM037474.1, read on the forward strand.
TCCTGTGGTGGGGAGTCTATTTCATTCACTTACCCAAATAGCCACTAGAATAGCACCGTAACATGGAGGTTGGGTAGGCGAGACGCCTTTACAAAAATCGTTTTTTTTTTTTTTTTTTACCTCAAGTTCTGTCCTGGCGTCGCCTGGAGAGATCACTTGACTGGGGTTCCCTTCTGGGTTGAGTTGCTGACAGCACTGTTCTCCCAAAGGCACCTTCGTTCTGGAGCACATCACGCAGATAGCAGGTGGTAAAGGTTGATGGGCCCTTCCAGCAAGCTGCTTGTGATATTTCTGCAAAGGAAATTCCCTGAAGAACGCCCAGGATGTGGACACGGCGCGGACGTCGTGTGCATGTATGGTTCCTGACTGCGAGTATCCTTATCAGACAGCCAGTCGGGGACGGCCGCCTTTATTGCTGATACAATCCAACGCTTGACCGTATCTTTGGAGGCCGGGCCGTGTAGTTGAGATAAATAATTGATCGCAAGTTCCCCTCAGTGATTTGGTACGTTCCAGGTACCATTTGAGGGAACGTACGGGGCACCAGAGTCTGTCTGATCGCACCGACGATACTGACGCAATTTCGGGAATGAAGATGTCAGGCGGGGTAAAAGTTGCCGTCTGGTTCTTTGTCAGGAACGAAGTCCTGGGGACAAGGCGGACCTCCCGGTTCCCACCTGATGTGTCACGGTTGGAACTTTAGAGCCAGTATTTCGCATCACCGTCAACACTACTCAGCGCCTATAAGGAAGGCCAGCATGGAGGAAACTTGTAACAGCGAAGGTAGGGTCGCTGGTTCGGCGGCGCTGCTAGGTTTTCTAGCACGCGCCCCAGGTCCCAGGCTGGGACAAGTCTCCGTTTTGGGGCCTTTCATTGAACATGCCCCGAAGAAGTTGAGTCAGAACAGGGCTAGATGAGAAAGCGGAGCCATCGGGTATGGATCGCGGCTATGGCCGATCTATAATTTTTATCGTTGCTACCTTCAGTTGGGACTTGAAGAGGTAGACTAGAAAGTCTGACACCGCTGTTAAAGATGCTGTGACTGGATCCACCGATCGGTCTGCGCACCACCGACTAAAATGTCGAAGTCGACTATCGTAAATCTTTCGTGTGGATAGGCGGCGCCCCTTTGCTGCCAGGGCCGCAGCTTCCTCAGAAAGGCCTGCTGCGATGAGGGATCGTTGGACAGTGGCCAGCACGCCAAGTGGAGGTCTCCCGGCGCCGGGTGTGTTAGGCGGGAGTGTGGTTGGTATAGAAGGTCGTGTCGATCGGGGAGGATTAGAGGGTCCCCTATCAGGAGTCTTACTAGCCTCAGAAACCATGGCTGGCGTGGCCAGAAGGGAGCGATCAGGAGAACTCTGCATGGTTCCCGTTCTATCTTCCCTATGACTCTTTGGAGGAGGGATATCGGAGGGAATGCATATGCGAACATGCCTGTCCAATCTATGGCCAGGGCGTCGGTGGCCCACGCCATGGGGTGATGAAATCTTGCGCAGAATACTGGGAGTTTGGCATTTATTTCTGTCGCAAAGAGGTCTATATGTGGTCGACCCGCTGTCGCGAAAATCTGCTGAGTTATCCTGTTGTGCAAAGTCCACTCTGTGGGGACCACTGTACCCCTCGACAGTGCGTCCGCCACCGTGTTTTCCACTCCTGGAATGTGGGTTGCGTGCAGGATTGTCTCGTTCTGGATGAGCCAACGGAATAGATCCCAGGTGAGGAGGCACAGTTGTGGTGATCGCGTGCCTCCCTGTCTGTTTATATAGGACACGACTGTTGTGTTGTCCGTTCTGATGAGGACCGTACGGTTCCTCACCTCGGCTCGAAAATGTCGCAGAGCATTGAAGACCGCTTGGAGTTCCAAGCTGTTGATGTGTTGGGACTTGAAAGTCTCGTCCCATTCTCCGGCTGTCTGCCGTGGACCCAGGGACGCACCCCAACCCCTGTTGGATGCGTCGGTTGAGATTGTGACTTGCGGAGCCCTCGGGGGAAACCCCAGCCCGCAGTTGACATTTTTCTCTTGTTGCCACCACCGAAGATGAGGGTGGATGTGATTGCTGATTGGCACGAGAATGGCTATGCCGTCCCTTCTCGGCCTGTAATGTGACAAGAGATGTAATTGGAGTGGTCGCATTCGAAGGCGACACCATGGAACCAGGTCTACCAGGCTGGCCATAAGGCCCAGGAGTTTTAACCATGCCCGCGCTGGGGCCGTAGTGGAGGATATGAACAGGTCCACGCACTGAAGCAGAGTTGTGATGCGTTCCTTCGTGGGAAAGGCCACACTGTTCAGAAGGTCGACGATTGCGCCTAGGAAGGTCGGCGTCTGGGTTGGTATGAAATGGGATTTTTCCTCGTTTATAATGAAGCCTGCGGCCCTCGTTACTTCGCAAGTGGTCCGTAGGTTTCGGGCCGTTTCTTCCTCCGATCTGCCGACGACCAGCCAGTCGTCCAAATACATATAGATCATGATGTTCTGACGGCGCAGGTAGGCTGCGATTGCTCTCGTGACTCTTGTGAACACCCTTGGTGACGTCGAGAGTCCGAACGGGAGGGCCGTGAACTCCAATGTGCGTTCCCGATATCTGAACCGGAGGTATTGGTAGTGTTCTGGCCAGATGGGTATATGGAGATATGCATCTTTTAAGTCGATGGACGCTGCCCACACTGCTTTGGGGAGCGAATGTAGTATCACTTTTAGTGTTTCCATCCGGAAGCGCCTCGGTCTGACGAACCGGTTGAGCGGTTTCAGATTTATGATTGGCCGCCATTCTGCGGTACCCTTTGGGTGTCAGAAAAAATGGTGAAAGGAACCCTCGGAACTGTTCTGATTCCGCCACCGGGCGCACCGCCTGCCTTTCTAAAAGGGAGGTTATCTCTTTCTCTAGGGCCAGGCGTTTTTCCCTGTTCGCCGGAACTGGCGTTTCGCGAACCAGGGTGTCCGACGGAGGGGTGCTCGTAAACTCCAAGCGGTAGCCGTATTTGATTGTTGCGAGCACCCATGCGTCGGACGTGATTTTGTCCCAGGACCCTGCGAAATTTTTGAGGCGGCCCCCGACGGGTCCCGGGTCGGGGGCCGGAGTCGGGAGTAGGGCGTCACCGGTTCCACTCCCCCGAGTAGCGGGGAGGGGGAGGGGGTCTACCGCCGCGACGGCCCCTGCCGCTCGTCTGGAAGTTCTGACGGGTGGGCTGGGAGTAGCGAGGTGTCGCCGGAGCGGCGCTGGGAGGTGCCCGAGGGGCCTGCTGGTGGGGGGACTTGAGGGCCTTGCGAAATGCCGGACGTGGTGTAAAGCCGACTTTGTTGGGTTTCTTCCCCCCAAATTTAGTCTTCGGCGCTGTTGGTTTCCGCAGGTTCAGTTTATCTGCGGTCTTCAGCCGTTTGGCCTCTGCCTCAAGGACTTCTTGGAATTGTCCCCCAAAGAGGTCATTCCCCAGCAGAGAAATGTCTTCCAACTTTTTCTTTGCTCCTTCGTAGGGGATGTATACCGTCTCCAGGACGTTTGTTCTTCGGGATCGTGTAGCCTGGAGCGAGATCCGGGTAAACTGCTCCAGGGACATCCTGAGGCCCTCTTCCAGGCAACGAAAGGCTACCGCCAGCATGTCCGCTGGGGTGGATGCGCCCTCCTCACAGGCGCAGACAATGTATTCTGATAGCAGTAGGAGAAAGGCGTTGGCTTTGGCGCCGAAACGAGCGGCCTCATCGATTTTCTTCATCTGCTCTTCCAGTCGAGCTTTACCCTTATCGGCAAAGATCGCCTTCGCCGAGGCTTTACCCCATCGCTTGAGAGCTTGTCTTTAGCGGTTGATGGTATGGTGGGGACTGTAAAAAGTCCTCACAGTCCTTTGTGGGTACTTAAAATAATTTTTCGATCTTCTTTTGTGCGGGATCCATTTCTTAAGAGAGGATGTTCTCTTGATGCGATCCACGCAAAGACGATCCATTGGTATGGTCGGGAACGTCGTAGTACGCGTTTCGTCCACTCCCGTTCTTGTCTTAAAGGAGCGATGTCCCGATGGTTCTTCCGGGTTATCATCGGTCGGTAGTTTGAGGACCCGAACCATGTCCCGTTGTACTAGCCGAAGTTGAGTTTCGAATGATGAGAAACTGCTTGGGTCTGCGGCTTCATCTTCCTCAGAGCGTACACGTGACTCCCGTGAGCTCAGTTCCCCCCCGGGTTCTTCCCCGTCGGAGACTCCGAAGGTCGTCGAGGGATGTAGTGAGAGGGCTGTTGGGGAACCGGGCATCTCCGGCCCGCTATCGATACTCTCGGATGGGCCTGGGGGCCTGGGATCGACTGGGGCTGCCCTGATCGGTCCCTGAACGGCTAATCCTGGGTCCGGGTCCGGGAAGGTGGACGGCGGGGGTGCCCGCTGTGGATCGGGTGCCGCTCTCCACTGCTGTTGAGCGATCGCGGCCAGTGAAGTGTTGATAGAATCAAACGCCTTCATAAAGACCGCCGGGGATATAGAATCCTTTTTCTTTTTCTTCTTGAACCTCGGTGTTGATGAAGAATTATCAGTGGAGGAGGCTGGGCGCTTCTCCGTCGCGCTCCCCCGTGAAAGATCCGCTAAGGGGTCCGTCCTCGGAACTCCCGAGCAGCGGTCGCTAAATGAAGTTGTTTGGGATTCCCTCCCCCTATGGGGCCGGGGGGGTGTATCCCGTGAGGTCTCTAACCCCGGTCCCGCCCGCAACACCGGCGGGGGATCGGAGCGTTTGGAACGCGATGATAGGGTCGCAGAGGGATTTGACTCTGGCCCCCCTCGCTTCCGTTCACCCCCTGGAGTAGCCTGGGCTAGCGGTCCAGTGGTCGGTCGAGGCGTCGAGTCTCCTGATGAAGCTCGTGCCTGAGGACCGGGTGAAATCGTGAGTCCAGAGACTGACGATGATTTTGAGTGTGGTGTACCTTTTATGGGTTTACCCTTGGTACCACTCGGGCCCTTAGCCGTGCTCTTTTTCATTGCGAATAGTCACGCTGGTGCGGTGAATCACTAGAGCGCTAGGGTCGGCACGTACAGTGCGGATTTATTCTGAGCGGTCTTATCGGTGCCAATACCTCCGGTAGGCCCGGTATTCAGGGACCGGCTCAGTAACGATAGCAGACGGGGCAAGGGAGAGGCCAGAGGCCGGTATACCCCGTATATTTGCTTCGTTGGGTCCCACGCTCTCCGCTGGAGCGAGGGGGGGAGCGAGCAGGGGAAGGGAACGGATTTAACCGGTATACCCAAGCTCTCTCTCCGCTAGCCTCCTGCACCGGACCGGGAGTACTTCTCCCGGGGCAGGGAGTTCAACTGGTCGCGACCAGGAGAACACTAGCAAAGGCGTCGGGGGCTGAGCCCTACGGAGTCAGCCTCCTACAACGGCCGGGAGTACTTCTCCCGGAGTAGGGAGTTCCACGAGTGTGAACAGGTGGAACACTGACTTTTAACTAGCCTCCTACAACGGCCGGGAGTACTGCTCCCGGAGTAGGGAGTCTCACGGAAGTGAGACACTAGTTATTATCTATATAACGTACTATTATTAATCAGGAAGACACAGGAGACACAATAATAATACAACAATAGTATATGCACTTGTATTATACAGTAGGGGGTTACACTCGACCCCCGAAAACCAGAGTGCTACTCGCGCTCTGGGCTAACAGAAAATGTAATCAGAAAACGTCCCAAACTCTTCCGAAAATCAACAATTTGTCACTCAAGGGTGACTGACGAACTCTACAAATCAACTCTACAAACTCTACAAATCAACTGGTTGTTGCAAATCTTATTAAAACCTTTATCAGGAAAAGCGAAAGGTACAAAAATCTCAAGTCAAACAAGAGCGTGAAACTCACGTGTACACCGTACCGTCGCTAGAAAAAGAAGGACGTAAGATGGCGGAGCTACTGTGTAGCATGCTGGGTGGGCGCGGGAGGGCGCCCTATTGGTTGTCAAATCTTTTAGCGAATTAGCCTGCCGGCTATGAAATATGCATAAGTAGTGGCTATTTGGGTAAGTGAATGAAATAGACTTATCATTTTGCTGCTTGGTATATTTTCACGCCCCCCCGTTTGGAAAATCCTGGACCCGCCCCTGGTAAGTGCAATTATATGTTTCTATTAATACATGTACCTTTCAACAACAACAACAAATCTCATCTGTAAATGTAAATACATCAATCTTGGTAAAGAATATTATTTGTGTTTTACCCATACGCCGATTCGTGTTAGGCACTACATACTCGGTACTTTTCCAGATTACACACATACAGTGCTTAACACACATCGGTGCATGGGTAACACACAAATAATGTTCTTTAGATCCCCTAAGATGCAAATTCAACATGCAGTAAACTGCTGCAGTACCCGCTGATAAAAATATGGATTCAAACTGGCAAGGTTGGTGTTCTAGTGGTAAGACATCTGCTCTAGAATGGCAAAGGTCTTCGGGTTCAAATCCCGCCTGAGTGATACACATGTGGGGGTAGGAAAGTACCGAGTATACACTTATCACACTTTGGTGTGTGGGCAAAACACAAGTAATATTCTTTATCCCCAATGCAAATTTAACATCCATTAACTCTTGATAAAGTTAATCCACGGAGAGAAATATAAAGCTAGAACAATACTGAAACTGGTTATTTCCCAGGGGAAATCATGCAGTTGGCTATATTGTTCCATTCCGATCAAAACTCAAGTTTTGTAAACTGAGAAATAAAAGCAATCTCCGGATGTAGCCATATTGGTTTCACCTTGTAAAGTGTCTAGAGAATTAAATGCATGGCATAGAACATCATTATGTGGTCATTATTCGTTGGACATTTTTTTTTTGTCGGGGTGGGGGGAGGGGATGGCAAGGGATGGGACACCCGCTCTTGTCAATAGACCATGTGACCTGTGACATCACATGAAGACCAAAAGAGCCACAGAGCCGCAACTTCCTGCAGGCACCATTTGTACACAGCTCTTTGCAAAAAATATAAATACATATTAATAATGATAATAATAAATAAATAAAACCATTCAAATCTTGTTCAGCAGTTACTTTTAAAAGATCCTGACTTTATGTGTTTGTATCAATAAAAAAAGAATACAAATTATCATAATGACCAATGTAGCGTCTTGCCTGCCAGCACAGGGGTAGGCCCTACCTTTTTGTAAACAACATCAGATGACATTTACTATACATACAAGTCAACTTGACCAAACGTATTTCTGAAGTCATTCTCCTCCCCCCCCTACTCTCATGCAGAATCAAATTACAGACAGTGTCAGTATATTTTCCTAAAAAATGTCTCTCGGATATTATCAATTTTTCTTTGTGTCTTGTTATTTTATGCAGTGTAGTACAGGTTGCACAAACATTTATACCGATGATTCTTTCCTTTAACAAACAGGGCCCAATGTCATAGGGCTTAAGCACACAAAAAACACAATTATGCCTAATACCAGAATAAGGTTGCCAGCTTAAAGCCATGTACCTTCTGTGACTGGTGTTCTGTTCATGTATGCTTAGCAGCAGTCCGTTAAAGGTATTGTACACTTTTTTGTTTTTGTTTTTTAGGTATCAGCTCGAAATCATTCAACATATGCATGAATAAACAAACCTGTGAAAGTTTGAGCTCAATTGGTCATCGAGGCCAAGAGAAAATAGTGAAAAGAGACCTATGTGTTTTCTGTTTTTCAAACATCGAGTTTTTATCGCGCGTGATAAAAACTATTGTTTTACTCATTTCTCAGAAACGATAGCATTTTAGGCAGAAATATTTTAAGGCACCCTTTCTACCATTACTTACTTTAAATCATGTAAGTTATGTGTGAATCTGTGAACATCTGTGTTTTTTCGATCTTACCAATAGTGTACAGGGCCTTTAAGCAATATTTTCTTAGCTATGAAATTGGGCCCAGTTCATAATTTCTGGGTAAGCCATGTTGGCAGAGACTGGTGAGGAGCGAAAGTGAAGGCCACAGTGACCGCATTAAACTACATCCATGACTCATCCTTAATATGTTTAAGCAATGACTAACCCTAACCACCCCAAATCTTCCCAAATCCATCTCATAGTTGTGCCTCGACTCTGGTGGATTCAGGGTTCTCCACAGGATTTTTTAAAACTGTGGGGCATTCTTGAACCAAATTTTGTAAAATTTTTGGAAGTTCGGCCTAAGCACGCTGGTCCTCAGAATGTTTTTTACCTGGTGTTTATCTTTGGTCTTAAAAGCCCTAATGTGCAATATGAGGCATTGTAAACAATATTTTACCCGATTTTAACATGATTTTAAAATGATTTTTAATGTTTTCTTGTGAATTTAATCTAAGGTCGCACCCCACCCCCACCCCCCATTTTTTTGTATTGATTGATTGAATTGAATTTGTTGCCCTGAGCTTGGCCTTGATGCCCCTTTCAAATTTTCCAATGGAAGTAAATGCCCAATTGCCCTCTCTCAAAAACAAAACATTTCACAACTACTTTTCTACAAAAAACAATAAAATTGGATCACTGTTGGCCATAATGCCCTTCAAAAATATCCTTTCTGATTTTCTGATGGAATTGCTCCTATTTCAGGAAAGGTTGGCTGGCCACTATAAAAATGGTAAGTGAAGGTAGAATGTACAAAAGGCTTTCACAATATATTTTTAAAAAGTTGATATTTTTTGTTATTTATATACTGTTATTTATACAAGGTTTCAGCAGGCTTGTTTTTCACTACAAACAAAATCACTGTCAGCATCTACCCATGTGTGAAATGCTGCCATGCAATCCGAAGACAGAGAAAGGGATGAAAAACCAGCGGTTAACAATATATATAAAGCCTCAAACTGCACAAACAGGTATGAATCCCGCATATGATGTAAATGTGTGAGTAACACGATGATATAAATAGATAAGGAGAGAGTATTATTGACTGAAGAGCTGCACATTTACACAGCCCAAGGCTATGGCCACAAGGCAAACCAACTGATTTGCCAACCCATTAAGTAAGTACCACCTGATGTTTGATCCAACACTAAAAAGCATAATGACCATGGTGATTTGGAGTCTGTCTTATTAGTAGCTTATTCATGGGGCGAAGTAAGTAGGGGGTTACCTTAGTCAGCAAATGAAGTAACAATCAACTATACAACAGGCTTGTCCAGAATAAAACACGGAAGAAGTGTTTTAACGCTACATGCAAAGTGTGGACCCGAGAACAAAAGAGGTCCACATAATGTAGGGCCTTGAATGTCCACACAGTGTTTTTGAAGAATAGGATTTTCCCTAAGTGTACACAACAAAGAAATGTCCACAGACTGAATGCAACGCAGACAGTGTGGTTTGCCAAAATGTGACCAAATGAAAATAATGAGGTTGTGCACACAGTGAGCAAGTCTGTCTCTCAGCTTATCACCTGTGGCCTATTTCACAACGAGCTAAGATCGATCTTAACTGTGAATCAATCGTAATTGCTAAGCAAAGTGTGATGAATCTTATTAGTGCTTTGTGAAATCTAGCCCTGGTCACCAAAGCATGGAAGGAGAAATAGTGGAAGACAAAAGCTCAGCCAAACAGATGTAGTTGCCAGGGACATCCGGGTGCTTCCAACTGATCTTCCTAACATTAAGAGGGATAGACATGAATGGACAAATCTCAACATGAATCCTACCCAAATTATTTGTTTAATAAAAAATTAAAAATAATAGTAATAAAATAAAAAAATATAAAAAAATGTATTTACCTTGCCCCTGCTTTGTCGTTTTTTAAATTTTTTATTTTTTACCAAAGGGCACTTTACTTTCATGAATTTCATGAATAATAAAAATGTTTTGGAAACTGTCTACAATCCCATCTTCTAAATTCCTAGCTATTGGTAAACAGCTTCTTGGACAAAATTCTAAAGTTCATTTTCATATTGCATTTGATCTTGGAACAATCGGGCCTATGGGACACTTAATAAATCCCAATAAAAAGTAATTCCTCAACTTTGTTTTTAAGCTCAGTGTTTTGCATGACAGTATGCAATACACGTGTGTGTTATTTGGGGGTTTTCCATACATGTATGAAATAGACCTTAACATGGCCAAACGTGCACACAAAATCTACCAAAACTTTAACACAATGTTTCACAGGCAGTTGAAGTCAATGAGTGTATAACACCATATAGGGGTACACCCAATAAATAGGGAGAAAACAGAGCGTCATCAGGGGCGGATCCAGGATTTTCCAAACGGGGGGGCGTAAAATATTCCAAGCAGCAAAATGATAAATGAAGTTTGTTGCGCCTGCGTAACACAAAGCTTCCCCATTTCTCCCTCCCCTTCTCTCTCTCTCCCTCTTTTTTTCTTTTCTCCCTCTTGTTTTTTTTTTTTTTTTATATGAAAAGGGCGTGCGCCCCCCCCCCTGGATCCGCGCCTGGTCATCCTCATTAATATTTTGTAGGCCCTCAAAATATTCTATATTAGACAGATTTGAGAGCCCAATAAAAGGGGTACATATTTGAATATTTCAAAGTCACACTTCCAGGGGTTATGATCGAGCAAGGCATTCTGGGAAAGAAGAAAAAATGGCCTGGCAAGATCATACACCACTGGGAATAAGGTTGAAGGTTTCCAAACATGTTCAGGTATGTGCAAGACATCAGAGTTCTCCCCATGCACAAGCAAGCAGTGCCGATACAAGCAAATTTTGGCTCATACACAAAAAAAATCGGCCGATACGCAAACAAACTAAAGTATAGGGCTTTGAAAACCAAGAAAAACACCAAGTAGAAAACATTCCGAGGACCTTGATTCAATTCGCTGTATTTTTGACCGTGTGAGGGCGCATGCGGACCAATTTTTACACGATGAAAAACAAGTAAACAAACGGGTTTTTAAAATTTTTGTTATTATTATGTTTATGTATTTCGTCATTGATGCAAGAAAACTACATACAGGCAATTAAAATAAGATGAAACTGTAATCTTGATGCAAGACATTTCCGAAGAAAGCGCCCTCATGCGGTCAAAAATATGATCAATTCAGCGCACTTCGGCCAAACATCCAACAATTTTGGCCAAGAATGCCCCACAGTTTTGAAAAAACCTGAGGAGAACCCTGAACATGCACAGTCTATAGCAAGCAGGAAGTACCATATTTGAAACAAAAAACCTTTGGGACCAAAGTTATTTTGTGCTGAGCAATTTTCTGTGCTTAAGCAGCTCTTTGAAGCACTGTTTGAGGTACTTTAAGCCTACCTGAAGGAACGGTGAGACAAGCTTGCCGTAGATCTTGAGGAGCGAGACGTTGGCAACAGTGTCAATGATGCCCATGAAGATCCCCATGATGGCCATGTCAATGATGAGGACATAAAGATGCTTACTAAGAGGAATCATCGCTATGGTAACGGCTATCATGATGGTGGAGATGAAGAGCAAGGGGTCTGGACTGAACCTGTAACGAGAATAATGAATAATGTTTTTGTGAATGTAGCCAAATTAATTTGTAAATGATTAGAACATCCAACTGTGATGCTGCATGCTATAACCAGACAGTTCCTGGCAAAACTCCAAACAGAGTTTATTTGCTCATCAAAATAGATGAGGAAAAGACCTTTCAAATAACAGTTAGGGCTTAAAGTGTTAGTGTTTCTCAAAATATAATACTACTATTAAAAACATATTTGGTCTCATTGGCAGTAAGTAAGCTAAAAACAAGCAAATTTGCATTTATATTTGAAATTTTACAAAAAGCTGCATAAGTTATACACATACATGTAGATTTGTTCACTAATGCACCTATGATATTTAAAAAGGAGGGTTTCACCTTTAAAAAAAACATTTAAAAAACAACAACAATAATGAAATGTTAGAAGAGAACCAGCAAATCATCTTAAACAGAGACAAACAATTTTTTTTATTTGTGTTTGTTTTATTTAAGATCAAATTCACAGAAATCATTGAACAAAATCATTTTTAAATGCTCCAGATTGCATAGTAGAGGATATAAAACCAAACATTAACATCAAGTAAAGAACTATCCGAGGACCTCGTTTCAATTCAGAGTGCTTCGGCCAAACTTGCAAAATTTGGGTCTCGAATGCCCCACAGTTTTGAACAAACTTGGGAAAAACCCAGCATATAAAAGTAAGTGAGAAATCTGAAAATATCCTCTTTTTCAACTTGAGGAAAAACCAAAAATACTGACATTTCCACATATATCGAATGAATGAACTATAGCCTTGCGAAGACTGTGAAAGTCTTGGACCTTTATTTGAGCTTCTGGGAAAATTTTGGGGACCTCGTATACAGTATATCAGCTTTTGCGCGAGGGAAACAAATTATGAACTTGAACATGTCCAAATGCTTAAATACGGGCGAGACTTGCACAGTCTGTAGCGACGATCTCAAATCCGACTGGACATATAAATCTCTGATTAGTTCTGATTGATCCTTTTGTCTTTCTCTATTGATTGGTCACATCTGGTGTACTCAAGTAACAGGTCTTTCTGTACAACGAATGTTTCTATTGTACTGAACAATAACCTTAAATGCTATTACATGTATGTACACTCTGTATGTACATGACCGTTCTTTGTGTTTACATTGCTGTCATCGGGCACATAGTTCATCAGAATTAGGGGGTTTTTTTGTACAAAATATTTTATTTATTTATTTATTTGTTTGTATTTACGTCATTTGTCTGTCAACTGTTGGTTGCTCAATTTGTTTGGTTCTTCTTCATCTCTTTGCTGAAATATTCAAGATTCAAGATTCAAAATAATTATTATCATGATAAAAACATGAAATTTATTGTCCCTGTGTTCAAAGAAGAAAAAAGTATAGGGCACAAGACAACAAGAATTGTGTTTTGTTGTTTAAATTTTGTTTAAAGATTTATTTCAATTTTTTCATATTATTGTTTGGAGGTTTCTATGTTGGAATTGTCTTTTAAATTGTATAATTTTCTTTCTCAAACATCAAAAACAAAGAACATTTTTGGTATTTGATGTTTGAGAAAGAAAATGATATACAGAATAACGGCAACTTTTGGATTTGAACGCTAGACATGAACTTCTAAGTTTTATTTCAAATCTGGTATGTCCGGTGTTGGGAATAAGTTAGGAGGAGAAACACGAAGAATAAATTACTAGATTTGATGGGGAAACAAATAAAATAGGTTCTCTTCTTTCTTGGACAAAACGTTCTTAAACCAAGAACTATTACTACATGTATAAGCCAATATGGGTAAATTTATGTTTAATTTTGACATTATGTGCATAAGAAGTATACTTAACACTGATATCTGGAATACAAGTTTTTATGTATATCTCAAAATCTTTTATGAAATATTCAGCGTTCTCCCTGAACAGTGGTCCTCTGGCAAAATGCTAGTTAAAACACTTGAGAACCAGTCAAAATTCCTTTCAAGTGGTCCAGTTGGCTAGTTTAGTGTTCAAAAGCACCCCCTATACTATTAAAATAAAATTTGGACAAGTGAAAATAGCTTGTAGGCCAGTTAAATGACCAGCTAACTTGTCCCACTGGCTAGTCACTGAAAAATGTATTGTCATCCCCACCTAAACTGGGTCCTCATTGGCATCAACAACAGTCCAGCACTCTCCTGAAGACATGGAAGACAAGCAAATCACACTCTTCAAAACAGGGCCAGGCATCTCGACACTTCCCATCGCGCTTTCCTGCATCGGTGTACACTATCCACTACGACTATCCAACGTCAACTTGTATGCTCATACATGCATAACACCTGCCACAACCACCCTACTGAGAAGTTGCCATCTCTTAAATGGTCATGCACTGCGGAGACCGGAGGTGCCCCTCGCTGTCTTCTTGAACCCACAAAACCAATCATCAGAATCCTTTCAACAGGGTGGAGGCTTGTGCCGCACTTACACTTCTCAGATCCAAGATGATCTCAACGCCATCGGCTATTAACTCAATCAGACTGTTCAGGCTACACAGGATCAGGCTGGATGGAAAAGTCGAATTTCGAACATTGGAAAAACCAATGGTGACAACGTACCGAGTCTAGTTTGGCTCGAGTAGCGTAAAATAGTAAAGGTAGTAGTTCAAATCATTGATCTATCAAATCTATGTCTCAACCTGGTTTTTCTCAGAACCAACACTTCTCCCAAAAGTGATTTTATTCACATGGCTGCACCCCTAAACCTACTCAGTCCTCACTCATGAATCTCTCACTTCTTGCTTGTAAATGCCGATGACGAAAAGCCAATTTCTTACTCACCGTTCTTCAAACAACAGCCAGTAATAATGATAAAATTGCAGAGGTTTTCAATGGTTAATCCTGACAAATATTAATGGCATTGTGTCAAAAGATATCTGCTGAAAATTTTGTACCCATATAAATATCCCTTGAAATTGTGTGGTTTCAGAGTAATTTCATGACAAAACACGGTCTGCTATTATGACAAATTTGTGGCATGGAAGTTAAAGATTTACATTGTTTGTTTAAATCAGCAATTATCTCTAAGCTTCAAGACATAATGCAAGATCCGACCCATCCACTTCATTCTCTGGTTGTCAACAAATCAAGGTCATTCTTGCCTAATGCTTGCCACATATTTAACTCTAAATTCAAAAGATAATCCCCAGCTTTTTGTCCCTTTTCTCTTTTTCCTGGTTTGCTGACATCCACTCTTGATTTTTGTAGGCCTCCTTTGACCTTGTGTTTTTACTGCTCTTTAATTTCAATGTGTTTTTTTTTTTTTGGGGGGGGCTGTCACCCTTGTAATTTTCGATGGTTGTAAAATAAAATACTGTCACCATGTAACTTGTCCTTTTATTCTGGTTTAGTACCGGTTTCGTATTTTGTTTAACTTCTTTCTATTTTACAAACTTATCTCTATGTGTCTTTATTGTAAGATGCACACTGGAAGACAATGTTCATGTTTTGTTAACGTGCCAGTTATAATAAATTGAATTGAAATTGAATTGAATTGAATTGAGGAAGGGGCAAATATCTCAATAATTGTATTTTGCATTTTCATGAAGAGCCTCACATCTCCCAAAGATGCATGTAAGACATTGCAGCAGAAGAGCGAAGATGTAGGTCAAATCGCTTTACGGGTTTCAAGAAGAGCCACATAATGTCAGTGTGATCACACGACGTGCGGGTCCCTCTCCTTTGTAAAAACATGTTATTCAGATGGCGTATAAGTAGGTCGTCTAAAAAACTTTTACAGAATCATGTGAGAGGTCCTAAACTACAAACCGTGGCTTTAGTATTGCAGATTTGCAGTTTTAAGCTAAGCGCAGTGTAAAATGTAAGTCTCAATCACGCCTGTTGACATATGTGGCTCTTCATGAAAACAGTTTCGAAATACACTCATTTCAAGTTGTTGACATAAAGCTTAGAGGCAAAGTATACCTCTGGTTTTTGGGACAGTTTGACTGTTTTAATCGTATTTAAATGTAGCTATATATACAATAAAACTAACCTGTGAAAATTTCATTTCAAAAGGTGGTAGGGGTTTTTGTCAACAGCTGCAGTGCTTCTTACCAAGTAAGTTTTTATAGTAATTAATTTTTGGAGAAATTACCAAAGGTGCACCCTCCCTTTATAGATATTGTACACTTTTGGTAACAGCTCAAAATCAGTGTCCACATTTTGTGTGATTCAACATATGCATGAACAAACAAACCTGTGAAAGTTTGAGCTCAATTGGTCATTGAGGTCACGAGAAAATAGTGAAAAGAGACCTTATGTGTTTTCTGTTTTTTCCAATTATCACGTGTGATAAAAACTATTGTTTTACTCATTTCTCAGAAACGATAGCATTTTAGGCAGAAATATTTTAAGGAACCCTTTCTACCATTACTTACTTTAAATCGTGTAAGTTATGTGTGAATCTGTGAACATTTGCGTTTTTCGATCTTACCAATAGTGTACAGGGCCTTTAAAGCATCAACATATGTTTCCTTTTATCAATGTATCTTTATAATGTGTGCAGACAGGTAATGTATCCGAGATGACAATCCTTCAAACCAAAATCTTCCCTCACAAAATAACCAAATCCCCTATTAGTGCCCGGGTCCAACGCTCCATCATGTTGAGATAACATAAAGTTCAAGAGCCTGGATCTTCAATTAAGCAGAACACTCACAATACCTGCAGGCTTTTAAGAACTATGGCAGGGGACCATGATAAAAGAGAATTGAAGAGTGATAGAAAGATGAAAGGTGTCTGGGGACCAACTAGGTAGGCAGCCCTGCCGATGGGATCATCACTCAAAGTAGAGACGAAGAACTCTCGAGAGATTAGACGGGCTTTACTTGCAGGTGTAAGACAGAGATGAATTATATAGCAATGACAAATAGGAGAATCAATCATGCCTACCAAAACACCCCTGTCATATTACATCAAGAGGAGGGGGGGGGACACAACGCTATCAGGGAAATTCATTTGGGTTTTAGGAACGCAGAACTATTTGTTCAGCTATCAATGGGCAGGTTCTCTGGGATCATCTTATCCGTGATTATTTTCACTGTTTGTGTAGGAGTTTTAGAGCGAGCTATACAATTGGTATGCTAAGCAAACAGAATAGGCAAATATGTTATTACCGGGTGTAAATTGTGTAATAATGCACCAGAGAGTTTGGACAGTAGTTTGGATTATAGGGAGTGTAAACTTTTTACAGCAGAGGCAAAGACTATCCTTGCAAGGGAAAAAAATGGGTTGTATATCTTTTGAAAAGGTGGTTTTGATATTTGGAAAACCTCGGTATACCAAGCAAATAGAAAAGTAGACTTGTGGACAAGTCGTTAAATTTCTGTCATGGTGATAGCGAAAAACGGCTCTCTTGCAAACTCGCGAGACTGCTGCTCCAGGCGAAACTACTGCTCTCACAACTCAGTCCAATTTAGATAATTTAGATAGATAAGCCAAATAATTAAATAATAGGTGTAAATGATGTAAATGCACCAGACAGTTTGCACAATGGTGATTATTGGATTAGGGAGTGAAAACTTTTTACAGCAGAGGCAAATACTATCCTTGCCAGGGAAAAAAATGGGTTGTTTATATTTTTATAAATGTGGTTTTGATATTTGGTAAACCTTGGTACACCAAGCAAAAAGAAGAGCAGACTTGCGGACAAGTTGTTAAATTTCTGTCGTGGTGATAGCGAAAAATGGCTCTCTTGCATCTTACTCGCAACTGCTGCTCTGCGCGAGACTACTGCTCTCACCACTAAGTCCAATTCCACAAGTCTAATAGATAAGCCAAATAAATATATACCAGGTGTAAATGGTGTAAATGCACCAGACAGTTCGCACAATGGTGATTATTGGATTAGGGAGTGAACACTTTTTACTACAGCAGAGGCAAAGACTATCCTTGCCAGGGAAATGGGTTGTTTATCTTTTGAAAATGTGGTTTTTATATTTGGAAAACCTTGGTACACCAAGCAAATAGAAAAGCCAAATAAATATATACCAGGTGTAAAAATGGGTTGTTTATCTTTTGAAAATGTGGTTTTAATATTTGGAAACCCTTGGTATACCAAATTCCTTCCTCCATGGGTATACCAAGCAAATAGAAAAGCCAAACAATTAAATAATAGCTGTAAATGGTGTAAACACACCAGACAGTTTGTACAATGGTGATTATTGGATTAGGGAGTGAAAACTTTTTACAGCAGAGGCAAAGACTATCCTTGCCAGAGAATAAATGGGTTGTATATCTTTTGAAAATGTGGTTTTGATATTTGGAAATCATTGACAAACTGAAAGGTGTTTCTTTACAGGAAAAGAGATCGTTCTTGATTCACTGAACTACACACGTCCAGTGCAGAAGCATCGTCCTGGTAAAACTGGCCAGTAAAATAACACGTCCGGATCACTGCACACAGGGCTCGAATTTGGGGAAAAAATCCACAAGACCACCTGGCTTGTTGTTCAGAATTTTTACTGGACCGGAACATTTTTTACAAGACCGAAGTCATATGAGAAGAAAAAATACGAAACGCAACAAAACACACAAAAACTTCTTTTGCCAAAAGTTAACTTGTTTTTTCATACTTCTGCGCCTGTGCAAGTTTTTCACTTGCAGATTGCTTAACAGGCAGTTTTGGCTTTGAAACCCCTTCGAGAAATTTCCACATACCTTCTTTTTACACGACGTTTGCTGCCATAGAAAAAATGAAATAAGTTTTGACGATCGTTTTGACAGGACAACAATGTTGTCGAAATTTAACATACGAAGCATGAAAAGACGTGTGGAAACAAGACATTACTTTTAATCCATGCAACACAGGAATGTGTGGTGTTGAAAGAATACAACCTATACGTCATTAATACAATTTCAACACTATATAATTAGTTGATGCAAGGTATCAGACTTTAAAGTGACATCATGCCATGCACATGGTCAGTGGTAAACGAACGAAGCACTGTAGCACAAAGCACAAACATCACGCATGCACGGAGGGTGCCGTTCGCTCGTCCCCCTGGGCGCCTAAAGCATGGTTTGAGCCCAGTGCAGTGGTCCTGGGCATGAGCAAACTGGATAGGGAACTTTGAAGCACGAAGAACGGTCGGCCGGGTTGGATGTTCCGCGCTCGGAAATAATTTGACGACAACAAATATAACCAAAACAATTCAAACTGAGATTTAAATACATTTATTTAATGAAAGATTATTCATTTCTGGTAATAATAATACTTTAAGTATGTAAAAAACACAAGACCGCCGGACTTGTTTGGTATAAAGTTTACTGGACCGACGCTAAAATCACTGGCCTCGGGCCTGCGGTCCAGTGTTAATTTCGAGCCCTGGCACAGCCGTGATCATGTGACACACACAGAAGTGAATACAACATCCATATATTTGCGATGTTCACATTCATCACATTGTTGTTGCGGCGGTATACAAAACTCAGAAATTGCATCCTTTTGCTTTCGTTGCGACCATTGTTTACAAGCTAGGTCACGTCTTTTGTCATATCCAGTTAAAGGTCACTGGCATAGCAACCTCATGTGTTCATATTTAGTCAGTCGGTTTGTTTCACCATCATCTCGGTTAGTTTACGTCAATTATACAAAAATCATTTTTTCTTTGTATTACATTTTATTACCATGTATTGATCATGAATGTATGAATGGAAATAGAATAAACAAACAAACAACCAATCCAAGTTTGGACACCGGTAAGATTTACCCATCGGAATGTTTCGTATGGTATCGGTTCAATAATAATCCAATGAGAATGCAGCTAAAGACTGATGGGGACTCCATCTTCTAAAAGTGTCAAACGTACATAAAGTCTCACTGGATATACATGTATTGATCACTCCTCTTAAAGGCACTGGACACATTTGGAAATATTGTCAAAGACCAGTATTCTCTCTTGGTGTATCCCAACGTATGCATAAAATAACAAACATGTGATAATTCACTTGGGCTCAATTGGTCATCGAAGTTGCAAGAAAAAAATGAAAGAAAAAACACCCTTGTTGTACAAATTTGTGCGCTTACAGATGCCTGAAAAAGACTTCTGGCCAGAAGCCTTTTTTAGATTCAAATATTTCAGTGAGAAATTACCTTTTTTCTCAAAAACTACGTAACTTCAGAAGGAGTCGTTTCTCACAATGTTTTATATTATCAACAGCTCTCCGTTGCTCGTTACCAAGTAAGTTTTTATGCTATTTATTTTAGTAATTATCAAATGTGTACAGCGCCTTTAATCAGATATCATTATTATCTCTTTTCTTTTTTTTCTTGTTTATGAATGCTAGCGTTTTCAAACCTCTTTTAAAGCTTTTTTTTTTTCACTTAGTGCTGATGTCTTTCATTGCAGTTTGCAGGTTTTTTGGTACTTCGTGTATTTTTCTGAACAATCGTTGAGTTATTCTGTTTTGCAGAATACTACTTGTATTTAATAACTTATCTCTTTCAATGCTTTATCTTGGCTTTTTAGATATTTTGTCTTCTTGCTTTTTAACATACTTTTAGTTTAGTTTGGTCCGTGTTCAATAACTTGGCTGCTATTTGTACCCTTTAAGTAATTATACAATATTATTCTAAGTATTTTTATTGCCTTGGTTTATTAGTTTTTATTGTGAAGCACTTTGTGGTATTTTACATAAGGTAATGTATATTAATGCCTTTTTATTATTATTATTATTATTATTATTATTATTATTATTATTATTATTATTAAAATGTTGCAATATTGCGTGTATGGTCATTTATGGGAAGGACCATGACCCCTCTTGATACAGTCTCAACATGCTGATTACCTGTAAATTGTTTATGCATAATGGTAGTTGTTTGATATTAAAACTAATTGCTTTTATTTTGATTAATGACGGATTGGAAGTGACTTTAGTTAACCATACACAAAGCTTGCATAAATGTTTTCTACTGAGCTAAGTCCACGCTTTTAATCATTCTTAATGCATTTGGCTGCAGTTATCTGATTAGCTATAGACCATTCCTTCATCTAACTTTCCAAGTCAAGACCACCACTGAGGGGTGACTGTGTGCCATAGTGTAAAAGGTAGGGGTGTCTGGGTGTCAAGGTGTATAGCAGAGGCTTGTCTGGGTACCAAAGTGTTAAATGTGGGGGTGTCAAGGCGTAAAGCAGAGGCGTTTCTGGGTACCAAAGAGTAAAACAGGGGGGTTTCTGTGTGCCAAAGTCTTTATCAGGCTCAGAAGTTCTTACCTCCTGATGCTACTCTCTACCCGTATAAGACAACTATACGTCCCTTAATGGAGTACTGTTGACACATTTGGGCCGGAGCTTCTGCCTGTCATTTATCATTGCTAGATAGAGTGCACAAGCGTATTGTTAATCTTGTTGGTGAAGGGTTGGGATCAGCGTTACAGCCTCTTTTCCACCATAGGTCTGTAGCCAGCCTCTGTCTTTTCTACAGATATTTTTATAGTAAATGTGCCACCAGTGTGTCTGACCTAGTTCCTCCTATCAGAATGTTTGAGCATGAAACCAGGCTGACCACATGACCTTAAAATGTCCTTTGTGAAAGTTAAGGTTGTGACCAAAATAAAGTGTGGGTATACCTCGACTGGTGTAATTATTTTTTGCATTTTTATTTGTAATTTCAAAAAAAAAAGAGTGATTTACAGCTTAAAATTGTCAGCTATGAATTTGTAAAGACGACCAGCTGATTTGTATTTGAATATTTCCAATTTATATGTTCTTTTTATTAACATAATATTAAAATGAACCACCAGCTGTTGATAGTTCCATTTCAGAGGATACAAAATTCTACTAGATGCTCGATAAAATTTAATTTATTTGTCTACACTCAGATGGCTTACATGGAAAATGGAGAATACCTGTATACCTAGAATCTACTGGTTTAGCAAACTGGTGTCAATTGTGCATATCCTCGTTGGCTCAGGACTATAAGGTCGTTAGTGCAGTTTGTATGGATTTTTCATTAAATTGCTTTTGCATACTTTGCAGCTCCTGGTAAATGGGGTTTAAGCCTATTTTAGAGTGGTCTACAAAGTAATTGTTTGGCAACAAGAAATTTTCAGTTTCTAAGACAAAAATTTACTTGTGGATTTTTATTAAAAAAATTCAAACTTATATGCATTTTTCACTTATTGACCTTTTGATTATTACATATATGAAATTGCAGTTGACAACTTTATAGTACTGAGTTGATGATAAGGATGATAAAGTGATTAGTAGGCGAGTTTGTTGTTTTTTGTTTTAAATTTCATTTGGCTTTAAGCACACTGCCAACTTTGTCAAAGACCAGAATCCACACTTTCTGTGCACCAACATTAAATGGTCTGTATGTATACGTTTGGTAATGACTCTGAAAATTAATGGCAATAAAAACTTACTTGGTAAGAAGTACAGCAGCTTTGGATAGTATAATGCATTTTGAGAACTTTTCACTTCAGTACAGCGTTTATGGAAAAAGGTATCACTTTTTGTCCCAACAAATTTGAACCTGAGAAGCGTTACTGACAGTAATGTTTCTCAGATTGTGTTTTCCAATTGCAGATTATTCTTCCTGCATGCGTGGACACAACTGCTCCAGCTTTTCGTCAATATCTCAAAAATGCTGCGACATTTTAAAATGAAATTTTCACAGGTTAGTTTTATGGTATATATCTACAACTATGTACATGTAGGATTGAAATAAACAGTGGGTTCCAATTGCCAATTGTATACAATCCCTTTAAGCTCAATCGGTAAACAGAGTCAAATGAATATAGTGAAAACCCCCATCACTCTTTTCAAACATCAGATTTCCAACTAGCAAGATCAAAACTACAAGTTAGAGTAAATCTGAGAAAATTTATATTTTCAATCTTATCAATGCACAACCTTCAAAAAGGGAAATGGGAAATATCTCCAACTGGAAACCTTGTAATATTCATAAAAAATGTACTTAACTTACTCCAAATCATCTGTTTCTTTAACCCAATTTTTTAAAATCTAAAAACTCAATCAAGTATTTCAGTAAAGTTACGTTTTTAACCGTTTTTTGTGTGTGTATTTCTTTACTACAAGTATTGTATTCCGGATTCTCTAAGATTAAGTTTCCATTTTAATTATTGTACATTCACATGTTATTGTTTGTACCAGCACCATGAGCACTTTTGTGGATTTGTGCACTTTAAAAGTTTTAATTATCATTAATATTATTTCCATTATTTGCAGCTGAACACTCAGCAGGACTCAGGGCTGTTAGTTTATTTTCAAGTCAAATTCGCTTTCGTTTCAGGTACAGAAGATGACAACCAAATCAATAATGCAACAGCCAAAGGTGAGCAGAATACATGAGAGACAATCGCAGTTGAAAACCTCAAGGGGAAAAATGGACATAGTCAAACATTAACACGATTCTCAGGATAAAAAAAGCTTCACGAAGACAAAAACAAAACGCAAAGTCTAATAACATCTGACACTAACCGAATCCGAATTGCCCTGGATAGATGCTGGAGGTTGGAACACCAGGACGACAGAATAAAAATGATGGCATGTTTGTTTGTGAGCTGTTTTTTGCATTTTAACACACACTGTGAGTGTGCTAGGGTGTGTGTGTGTGTGTGAATACTAGGCAACCATTATGCGTTTTTTTGTTCGCAACTGTAATATAAGATCAAGCGCCACAACCATTAGGACAACTTCAATTTCTCTTTTGTTCTACTTCACTCTTTCTGGGTCAAGTGGTGAAATGTTTAACCTACAAATACCCCCATTCTAATCTCAAACAACCTTAAATATATTGTAAAATGTTTGAAATCAGATTCAGAGTTTGCAGATGTCTGTGGAGATGCTCAGTACAACGACCTTATAAAATCATTGGCTTTGATGTAACATGTGTAGCTACTACTAGCTATAACCCCAAGTGATGAAATGTAGCCATTGTCAGCAAACAGAAATGACTCTGAATATGTACATTATACCAGTGTCTGACCTAGCATTGCACTTGCATAAATTGCATTGCCAATAGACTGTGCAAGTCTCGTGCGTATTAGAACATTGGGACCCGTTAAAGCGCGTGAGTTGGTTTCCTTCACGCTTTAAAGCATCGTACGTGGGACCAAAGTGGTCCCAAAAATTTGTGAATACGCGCGAGACTTGCACGGTCTTATAGTCTACTCTTCAATAATTCTGCACTCTGTTTGTGTACATGAACTATAGGCTTCCATGTGGTGTGTTCTTGTCCCAGTTCCAAAGATAACTTTAACTGAAGTCAAGTATTCAGCACTGAAAGTACACTGCAAAAACTGGGGTGTTTAATTGACACAATGGGTGTTGTCACAAATAGATACCAACAAAAGAATCAAAATTAACAGCATGCAGGGTGTTAAAATAACACTAATTTTTGCAAAAACAATTACATTGGGTATTTTAACACCCTACGATGTTAATTTTGATTCTCTGTTCGGTGTCAATTTTAACACCCCCAGTTTTTGCAGTGTAGGGTAAAATTTTAAGGGGTCACAACTCACAAGGGGGTTTGCACAATGTTTTCTACGGGGGCACTTCTGGCCAATTTATACTGTTGTTTCCATATTTCTCTTAATCAGTCCCCTTTACAGCGCTCTTGTTACGCCATTCTATTTGTATATAAGATAATTTGACGTGAGTCTAAAAACAAACATATTGTCTGCGTGTAAATGGGAAACTAGTTTTAGAAACATTGAAATTATCACATTATAAGCTAACATTTTACTTTGGTAATTTTAAATCTCAAAAGTCAAAATTTCAAATTAGGCAAGAATCAGGCAAGAATCAGGAATTCTCTGAAGAATCACATGAATTCTTTTTTTAAATGTCAAGGCAATTTCAACAAGCAGCTAAAAGGGACATTAGAGGGAACACAGGGAACTGCATTGCATGAAGGAAACACTTTAGTACACCCAGAAAGAACTGCATTGAATGAAAAGGGAACACTTTAGTAACACCAGAGGAACTGCATTGAATGAAAAGGGAACACTTTAGTAACACCAGAGGGAACTGCATTGCATGCAAAGGGAACTCTTTAGTAACACCAGAGGGAACTGCATTGAATGAAAAGGGAACACTTTAGTAACACCAGAGGGAGCTGCATTGCATGCAAAGGGAACACTTTAGTAACACCAGAGGGAACTGCATTGCATGCAAAGGGAACACTTTAGTAACACCAGAGGGAACTGCATTGCATGCAAAGGGAACACCTTAGTAACACCAGAGGGAACTGCATTGCATGCGAAGGGAACACTTTAGTAACATCAGAGGGAACTGCATTGCATGCAAAGGGAACACTTTAGTAACACCAGAGGGAACTGCATTGAATGAAAAGGGAACACTTTAGTAACACCAGAGGGAGCTGCATTGCATGCAAAGGGAACACTTTAGTAACACCAGAGGGAACTGCATTGAATGAAAAGGGAACACTTTAGTAACACCAGAGGGAGCTGCATTGCATGCAAAGGGAACACTTTAGTAACACCAGAGGGAACTGCATTGCATGCAAAGGGAACACCTTAGTAACACCAGAAAAATGGCTTTAAGGTTGTCTCTGAGAAAATGTTGTGAAAATTGAAACGCCGTTGTTTCTTCTTGACTGCCTGGAATTGGTTGCCAATATATTACTTTGAGTGACGTGTACCTTAGGAAAATTGCTGAACAGTCATCTATATGTAGATAAACAGCGAAGAAACCCACAACAATGTTGTAGAAAAGACTATAAAAAATGTCCATGGCTCAAAATAAGGAAGAGCTGGAAAGCTCCAGATTCATTTTGTGCATGAGTGAACACCGAGCAGGTTGATACACAAGGTCTGGTGGTAATATAATAACCAGGCACTCATTGATTGAAGACACCAGGCGTTAATGAATAATACATGATCTAATCATTTGAAGAAGTCAAGGTGATGACTGCGTGCATTTCATCATCTGCAATCTGCTGTTAACCTATCACACAGGTAATCTCTAAAATAAACATCCTGACAAATCGCTGAATCATTTCAGGATCTGGTCCCATTTTCATAAAGCTGCTTACCAGTAAGCGAATTTCTGAGCTTACTTTTAGCAGAAAATATGCGTATGCAAAAGTGTATTTCATAAGGGATCGAGAAGATTTGACAGCGCATGCGTGCTCACAATGAATTTGCATTGTTGCTTCAATCATATGCTTACAAGAACCATTGGTAAGTTAGGGTGCCTTTAGCCCTGCTTACAGTAAGCAGTGTTTATGAAATACGCTCCGTATGCAGAAAACTTCTGCTAACAGGCTTTATGAGAGCTGCTTAAGCACAAAAAGTATTTAAACACAACAACCTTATGCTTATTGCCAGCCAAAATACCATGTCACATAAAACATCTGTGACTGGTGTCCGGCTTATTCTTGCCAAGCTGAAATCTTTTATGCAATGGGCCCCAATTTCATGTCACTGCTTTAAAGTTATAAAAAGCATATGCCACAGGTTAACAAAGAATTGTTATTAGTGCGCATACCTATTTCACATTACCATCCCCCACCCCATCAGCGTTTTTCTCAAAACAAACATCCCACTGTACCACAATCAGAGGCGTGCTGATGTAGAGAGTTAGAACTATTTCCCCAGGTTCTTCAATGAGAGCAGTCAAATGGAGAAGCCACCAGGGGCTAATTTTGAGGCACTGCTTACCGTGGAATTCTTCTTAGCAAATATCTTTGCTAAGCAAGAATTGAGTGGGGTACCAGTCGCAGCAATGTAAACTGTATGGTATTTTGGCTAATATCCTATTTCTGCTATGCAATATATTTCTGTGCCTAGCAAGTTTTTATGCTTACATGCTTTTTGAAATTGCGCCCAGGGCCCAATTTCTTGGTGCTGCTTACCGTGGAATTCTGCGCTTACCACCACAACCCATAGATAGATTCAGGTCTCGATTTTGCACCGGACCGCAGGCCCGAGAGGCTAGTAGTTTTAGTATCGGGCCAGTAAACATATGACGGGCAAGCCTGGTGGTCTTGTGTTTTTCAAAAGATACATGTAACTCACTATACAACAGGCCCGCGAGATCGGGGGTCGCTGTGGGTGCTGCAGCACCCCCAACTGTTTGGATTGGGGTGCTGGAATATACTAAAGCACCCCCTACTTTTAACAAAACCTGTTTCATAAATTCACCCTTACATGAACGGAAAACTTGGAAATGGTCAAAAATGTGTAAATACAAGCATGTCATATTTTTAAAAAAATTAAAATATCATATTATACTCTCTCTAATTGTCTTCAAAAAAACATATTATGGTGGCTCTGATTGCACGACAGAGCATCTAGGACCCGAAAGCTTCCGGGGCCCTTAATTGGGCCCCGGAGCCCTTGTCGTAATGGCCTCGCACTCCACTCTCTCTAATTGTCTTCAAAAAAACAGCACCCTCTTGCAAAAATGTGTTCTCTCGGGCCTGCTGTGTAATATCTTGAACAGAAACAAGTTATGTTCAAATATTGACTTTGAGTCTAAAAAAATACCTTTTAATTCTGTTGAGTAATGAAGTATACTTTTACTTAAAACCCAAAGAGACAATATGAAATAAATATTCTCTTACATGTGAAATTATTGTTCAACTATGCATGTCGTCGTCAGGAATGAAGAATTTATTTCTCCTTTTGATTCCGGTCTTGTGTACAAAGATGTCTGGTCCAGTAAACATTTTGAGCGACAAGTCCCTTGGTCTAGTGGATTTTTCTCCCAATATCGAGACGTGCTATGTAGATCTAGAGCACCATAAGCGAAGAATTCTTTGGTATTAAGCTGTGCCTTGAAATTCGGCCCAGCTGTGCTTAAAGGCATCGTACACGTTTGGTAATGACTCAAAACAAATATTAGCATAAAAACTTACTTGGTAACAAGCAACGGGGAGCTGTTGATAGTATAAAACATTGTAAGAAACGACTCCCTCTGAAGTAACGTAGTTTTTTAGAAAGAGGTAATTTCTCACTAAAATAATAAAAACTTCTTGCAAGAAGTTTTTATTCCTATCTGAAAGCACACAAACTTGTACAACAAGGATGTTTTTTCTTTCATCATTTTCTTGCAACTTCGATGACCAATTGAGCCCAAATTTTCACAGGCTTGTTATTTTATGCATATGTTGGAATACACCAAGTGAGAACACTGGTCTTTGACAATTTCAAAATGTGTTCAGTGCCTTGAAAGTGCGATGGGGGATGTAGGGCTACTGTTGGTGGAGATAAGGTTCTCTCTCACACTTGGTCAATATTTGCATTAACAAATACTACAAATACAAAATACGCAAATTGAAAGAGCAGTTTGGCAAGGATTAGTTCATTCTGCGCGCAATATAGGAGATTTTGAGAGTTACTTGGAGTAAGAACTACCTGTAAATAGCAGGGTTTTTAAAGCAAATGTACAATTTTGTTAGCACCAATTATCGCAGTAAGCAGCACCATCAAAATCGGTGCTGTGAACATGAACATTTCATACACGTTTTAACAAAGTGAAAAAATATCTTCCCAAATCATAAAATTGTGCGAAGCGGGGTTTTTAATTTTATTTTTGTATATATTCTTGATGTACTCAATGCTGTTACATTTCACCAAGTTTCAAGATGAAATACATAACAGTTATGTAATTACACTACTTAGCATGACCGACTTTTCATATTTAGCATGAACGACGAATCATATCGCTTTCCATTTTTGTTTTGACACAGTGACAAACTAAAATTTGCCACTTTATTCATTGAAATACATAGTGTGGGCACAGTGCCAAAATAGGCATGGTTTGACCTTTTCATTGTTTTAAAATTACAAAACCGTTCCTTTACTCTTTTTATGAAGCGACAAACCAAGATATTCATTGGTTGCTGATTTCACAATGAATAGAATAAGTATTGTCGTTTAGTTACTGAATCACAACTTCTTGATTTGTGCAATGGATAGCCATGACGTTAAAGCAATGTTTGTATGAGAGAGATTGGCGTTTATATCCCCTTGTGGAGAGTTTGCAGAGTTCCATTGATGGGAAGATCATCCAAACAAACAAATTAATAAAGAACTAAGCACATTAATACTTGAATATTTTACAGAAAGCTTTTTTTCCATACTTGATGGCCGAGAAAACTAAAAAGAGGAAAAAATCTGAGAACTAAAAATCAAATTTAACTCCAGAGTAATAGGAAACGGTTGGCCTCACACACTATGGGTACCTTGAGGCTAGAAATCCAATCTGCCGCACTGCATTTACATTGCTTGATGAAGTTGATAAAATCCGAAAGGCCGAGTGTACCACAAGGCAGTACCCATTTACAATATCTTATTATATTCTTCGTGTTTTCTCCCAGGTGCGCCCTGTCTGCTGATTTCAAGAAGTCATTGTATCAAGTGCTTCTTTGAAGTTCACCGCTCAAGCTTCTCTACAACTGCGTTGTTTTAAAGGTTTTACAGGATTGGTAGAGCTGGCAAAATAGTCCCAGACAGTGTTTTGAGTGATCAACATTATACATGAAATAAAAAACCTTTAAAAAAAAAAAAATTGGGCTTAATCCGTTGTGTGAGTCAGGAGAAAAATAGAAGAAAAAAAAACATGCACAGCATGTAAACGCATTGTCCTTAAACTTGGTTGTAACAACCGAAATCAGCTGTTTTGTTTTTTAAAAGGTTTTCAGATACAGTTTTTCTTAAATATGACCTCATTTCAGAGGAAAATATTTCACAGAAAAAAATGGTACTAGTATGAACTTCATAATCAGTAAGCTTTCAGACCAAAATTAAACAGCAATGTTTTTTATCCTCACCAATCCTGTATAATACCTTCAATCTTGATTCCTGAAAGGTCGCAGCATATTTACTGTTGATCATGGACCCGAGTAAACCATCCGTAAGGCCACATAATAATAAAAAATTGTTGATCGTCCCCGCCCGATCCTACAAAACCCCCCGACCCATTTTTTTTTCATAACAAAATTGCCTTTTCAATGATCTTTTCAGTCAAATTTGGCTCCCAGATTTTTCAGCTGATATTTTTTCAAAAACTATAGTTTGGAAAAGATTTTTGAAGAAAGGTTATTCAAGTCGGCAAAAACAAGAACAATTCTTCAAATATTTACTTAGGATCTACACTGCGTTTTAGTGGGTTTTTTAACGTTTACAGAAAATGTCATCTACGAGTTAAAGGGTGTGTACAACATTGGTAATTGTCAAAGACTAGTACCCACACTTGATGTGACCCAACATATACATGAAATAACAAACCTGTGAAAGTTTAAGTTAAATCGGTCTTCAGAGTCATGAGAAAACAGTGAAAAAACCCATTATGTGTTTTAACTTTTTTTTTTAACATCGGATTTTATCCTGCAGGATAAAGACAGTTGTTTTACTCATTTCCTAAAAACTATGGCATTTCAAGCAAAACTATTTCAATGGAAGTTTCTATGACCATCTATATACCATGTAAGTTATGTGCAAATCTGTGAACATTTATATTTTCAACTTTACCAATGTTGTACACACCCTTTAAATGGGTTTAACAAAACAATTAACAAAATCAAAATAGTTATTTCGATGATTTTTTTATTCTTTATTTCATATTTTGCTTTGTCAACAAAGCTTTTAAAAAAATTTGTAAAAAATATAAAACTCCCATCCCACTTCCCACCCAAAAAGGACGATCAACATTTTTTGTTTATGTGGCCTAATAAGAAATGAAATTTCCCTGAAGGTGCTTGCGGCCATAATAAGGCAGCATTCAATAACGGATTAAGTTGCCTTTCCATCTTAGGTATCTGTAATGCACGCTCGTGGACTTGTGATTCCAAAAAAAAACTGTCACTATGTACCTCCTTGCTGATGTATCTATTTGTACTAATGAAACCCTTGCAAGATACCCCCCCCCCCCCAGGATAAAGACAGGCACTGGTCTCAATGATTTCAGTGGATAAACTTGCAGTGACATAAGCTTTCAATTTCTGTGTTATGATTGGTCTGCTCCGAATTGACGTAGTTTGTCAGCTACACCAGCGCATAAATGGTTGTATGTTTTTATATTTAAAATGTAATGTGTGTACACGATCTGGCGTTATTCATAAGCCGCGAAGTGTGACGTCAGACGTTCAGGCTACCCCCCCCCAATCCTCTAAAAACATTGGAATACATAAATGTAAATATCACAGATGTATACAGGGGGCTTTTTCTCAACACTGAACAGAACTGAAAGATACTTTCAGTTTTAAAAATTGTTGTAACAGAATTGATGACTGCGAGACTTGTCCAATTGTGAGTTTACTTACTGGCCCAACACTAAAATCACTGACCTCAAGCCGGTGGTCCAGTGATAGCCCTCTG
Source organism: Plazaster borealis (assembly GCA_021014325.1). Classification (NCBI taxonomy): domain Eukaryota; kingdom Metazoa; phylum Echinodermata; class Asteroidea; order Forcipulatida; family Labidiasteridae; genus Plazaster; species Plazaster borealis. The sequence continues at coordinate 23,613,479 of CM037474.1, forward strand.
TACATGTACTCCGAATTCTTCAGATTGTTATTTCACAAGAACATTCAACATCTAAGTACATTTCCTGTTCACTGTAACCTTGTGATGCAATGTCAGTACAGGTTTTTTTTCTTTCCACTAGTTATTATCGTTTCGTGTATTTTCTCACCAAACACTCTTCACAAAGCTGTTACATTTTACTTCAGTCCCTTTCATGAAGATCATCTCCGTGAAGACGGTCTCCTTTCTAGAAGGCTTCCTGTAGACCGTCTCACAGACACTAATTATCAACGGCGCTTGCTCGTGAATTACAAGGTAAACGTGCGTTACCTGACATCCCAGAAAAACAAACCGTTTTGGTCAGACAAACCCAGCCTTGCCTGTTGCCACGAGGATGAATTGCCGGATACAGCCGGCCAGATATAAATTTGAAAGTAAACAAACGTTTTTCTACATGCGCAATTTGACTTGACAGCCCTGATATACACGAACAGTTCGGAGATAACAACCAGGTTCCTCTTATGTCAACTGTAGATTACTGAACTAATAATTCATATAGTGTAAAGAAAATAAATTACCCGTATACAGCTTTGGTGATTATCGTTTAAAGGGTCTGTACGTTTGGTAATGACTCTGAAAATTAATGGCAATAAAAACTTACTTGGTAAGAAGTACAGCAGCTTTGGATAGTATAATGCATTTTGAGAAACTTTTTACTTAGAAGTACTGCGGTTATGGAAAAAGATATCACTTTTTATCCCCAAAAATTTGGCTCTGAGGTTTCTCAGATTGTGTTTTCCAATTGCAGATTATTCTTCCTGCATGGACATAACCGCTCCAGATTTTCAGCAACATCTCAAAAACGCTACCACCTTTTGAAATAAAATTTTCGCAGGTTAGTTTTATCATAGAGAAAGGTTTTATGGTATATAACTACAACTATGTAGGATTGAAACAAACAGTTGTAACCTTTTTTTAAATCTCAGTGTGTTTAATTACTTGGTACAAACCAGTCACTGGTACCAATTATCAGGATGTCGTGTTTCAGATCTTACTATCTTGCCTTGCCTCATGGCAAGAAGAAAAAAACATGCTTATAGAGTAGTCAAACTATCATACTAAGATTACAGTACTTGAGGGGAAAAGTACCGAGTATGATCTTCATGGTACTCAGGGAATCTCAGAAATTCTTTGGAATTGGGTTTTGGGGTGTTTTTTTTTTGGGGGGGCGAAGTACTTCTGTACAAGAGGAGAGAGTTTGTGTAAGTGTGTTCACGGAGGAAGGAATAGTATGGAAACATTTTGGGGAGGGGGCTCCCTCTGACACATATCGGGTATACTATGGTCAAGTTCGCGCAAGGACCAACAGTTAACTAGTGGTTGTTTAGTGACATACGTAGGGCATGCGAACAGAAGTTGAAGTTGAAGTGCGAACAACTCTAGTCATGTCATGTCAACGCGACTGGCGGCTCAACGTGCGTTATTATTAACTGATAACTGGTCCTCTCTGCACTGTGCTAGAAACGGCTAATGATAACCAGTGATGCGACCATGCCCAGTAGGCTGGTTCCAAAATAGTCGACTAGCGTAGTCCAACCATCGTCGACTAGACAGAGTTCAGGCTAACGTAGTCGAACAATGGTCAACGATAGTTCTTGCGTGAACTTGGCCTATACTGCTACTCTTTCAAAATGTGAGCAATCAATTTCAATGTTCAAACAACTGTATCGAATAGGTACATGTAATCAAGAAAACCAGATGTTTAAATAATAATAATAATAATAATTTGGGAGGCTAATCATCCTTACTTGCAGCTGAGAAGCTCAATTGCGAAGGACGTAGTTACAACGTGTTCAAGCTGCTGGCATGCAGCCAGAGAAAAAATCCAAGCTTGTAGCATTGGAGAGAACCAACGCACAACTCTACTCACTTATGGCCTTAGCCGGGTATCGAACCAGGGCCACATTGGTGAGAGGTGAGCGCTTTACGCACTACGCCACCCATGCATGCCCATCTTTTACCAATAACCACCACTATGAGTATGAAATCCACCTGATTTAGAATCTGGTCCCAATTTCATAGCTCTGCTTCAGTAGAAAATATTGTTTAACAGTTTGCTGCTCAGCAAAAATGAGCAGGATACCAGTCACAGATGGAACATGTGATGTGACATGGCACTATTAGCTGGTAACCTTATTCTGGTAAGCATCAAAGTTTATGCTCAGCTACTTTTTGTGCTTAAGCAGCTCTACGAAATTAGACCCAGATCACATGTGTGCAGTATTCCTGCAGTACCTGTTATTTTTTTTCCACAAAATGTGTCCTTGTGTTTTTGTTGTGTGGAATACTCGAGAAGACAAGTTATCCCAATTTACTTTGAGAAAATAATATGAGCTTTTGCAAACGGCTTACCAACCAAAGGGACCTATGGTATAAATGCAAAAAATAGCTAATGCCCTGACATCTCGAAAACACAACACCCACATACCGTAAACACCCACTTATTTGTTCGTGTGTGCTGTGTTGTCATTTAGCCTTCGAGAAAGACTCTACTTGGGTCGAAACATCAGGCCATTATCTCTTCTTCTTTTTCCAAATTTACTTTCAGACCTTTTCAACCTAACTTGCAAATTTCGAATGAGGATATGACTGAGGTACAAGCCATTGACAGGAAACAGCAGCAGAATCCTAAAATTTCAATCCAGATTGTCAATAAAACACTCCAGCACCACAGAAGCCAAATTCTACACAATCCTCCTACCACTGCTGCAGCCTTCATCCTTGTCATGTAGCAACATCTGATACCCTCGCTGTTTGAGAAGAACCAGCGTGAATGACTTGGAAGAGAAGTTAGGGCGATATATCGCAAGTCAGAGACTGTATCAATACTGCCAGGTATTTCAAGCTGGTATTCATGAGATGGGAACCGTGCAGATGCCGAACACTTGCCATGAAATCAATTGGATCTAAATCTAAGTACATTTCCATTATGCATTGAGCTTGTGCTTGGATGATGTTTCAAAAGCAAACAACGTTTCGACCTAGTGAGGTTTGCCATAACACCATGTACACTGAAAACCACAAACCTGTTTACTGCAAACCTTACTTGATTGTATCTTCATCATGCAAAGTTTCAAATCCTACTCAAATACATGGTGTTACTGCAAACCTTACTATAGATTTGATCTCTATCATGCATAGTTTCAAGTCCTTGGTGTTACAAAAAAACATTACTAGATTGTATCTCCACCGTGCATGAATTTCAAATCCTACTTAACAAACATTTTATTCTCTGATTTAAAGCACATACCTTTGTAACAATAACTACAAACCTTGCTTAATAATGTATGAAGGAAGTAGAAAGCAATCTGTGGGCGTATTAAAACAAGTTTTACTATTTTTTTGTGGGTTTATTTTGTTTATAAAAAAAATTCTGTAAAGAGTTGTAACGAATCTTGCGACACACTGTTTTTAGGGTCACACCCTTTAATCATATCATGGTGCCAAAACAGAAGTTTCTAGATTCTTCACATAAATAGCTGTCGTGTTGTCATTAAATCTTGGTAGACCAAGTTGCACATGAAATATATTAGAACAAAATATTGCCACTGCGAAGATGAAGTTATTTCATGATGACAAAACCACTGGGAAAGCATAAATTATTTCAAGTTGAAAGATTTACAAATTAGGAAAGATTTTTGAATGAAGAGGAAGGTGAAATACACTGCTATGTATAATTATAGAACCTAGGCCTACATATTAGAATCTGTCTGGTGATAATTTATTGTCTGCAAACTACTCAGTTTGTCATTACAAGCAAGGTTGTAATTCATCCCACATTGAACCAGGGATATATGTCATTTACATTACTCTTGTTGAAATATGATCACCAGTGAAACCTCCATAGTGCAGATGTTTTGTTCACTGAACAAGGCCCCAATCAGTCATTAATGTTATTCTCTATCAGGGCTTGCCCTTAAAGGCAGGGTATAGTTTTGGTAATTGTCATATGTAATTAACATATGCATCAAACTAAAATAACAAACCTGTGAAAATTTAGGCTCAATTGGTCATCGAAGTTGAAAACAAATAATGAAAGAAAAAGCACCCTTTTTCCATAGAATTGTGTGCTTTCAGATGCCTGAGAAAGGCTTCATGCCTGAAGTCTTTTTCAGATTCAATTTTTGGGGGTGAAAAATTACCTCTTTCTCTAAAACTACATTACTTCAAAAGGGGGTCGTTTTTAACAAGGTTTCATAATATCAACAGCTCTCCAGTGCTCTTTACCAAGTAAGTTTCATGGTCATTAATTTTGGAAGTAATTACCGAAGGTGTGTACCCTCTCTTTAAAGCATGCCGGCGGCCAACATTGGTAATCATTTTCATAGACCAATAAGGCCTATCCGCACTTTGTGTGACCCAACATATACATAATATAACGAACCAGTGAAAAATTCAGACTTTTTCTTTTCGGAAACATTTCAAATACGCGTGAGACTTGGACAGTCTATAACGATACACAATGTATTGTAAGAAGCTTTCATAACAAGTCATATATGCATTCATTGATTTACAGGACTGTAGTAATGAAGATTGCTTCCTCTCGTTGCTACATTATTCTGTACGAGGTACAGTTGTCGTATTTCATATATCTGGAAAAATTAAACCGCGACGGATGTCTCTTATACAAGTAGCCTGTTTACAAGGCAGAACTCAAGGTTTATGGAACATGGTAATAAAATAAATGCAGTCTTCATTTGACTCCCCCGCCAGGCAAGCTCATTGGTCTAGTGGTTCGGCCATCTGTTCTAGAATGTGGGGGGGGGGGGGTCGATCGTTGGTTTAAATAAATGTGACAAAACGTGCAGCCGTATTTTAATATTTCTGGAGACGGACGAATTGTGTGTTAGCAGGCCTGTGAAATCTCCGCTTTAAAGCGGATATCCGCATTTTTCTTTTTTCTTTTCGTTTTGTTTTTTGGTTTGTTTGTTTTTTGGGGGTTTTTTTTCTTCACTTTTTGGCCTTATATATGCTTGGCAACAGTAATGTACAACTACAATAATGTGAAATAAGCCTAGTTACTGGATCAATGGGGTGCCCCAACTCGACCAGCGTAAATGCGTGACGTGCGCTCACTTGACGTTCCACGATCATTCTTACATAATGTAGTGTTTCAGCTCTTTTTTTAAGGGTCCACTCACAGGCCTGTGTTAGGGAGCTGATATAACAATGAATTACACATATCTAAGGGAGAGGAAAAAAGAGTATGAACAAGTTTCTCTGTAGCTGAATGAGTTAAATATTTACGAGTAAAGCCTGAATTTCTCAGTTGATACAAATACTAGAGACATGGGCAGACAATGACATGGATAAATTAAACATAAAATCAAAGTTAGGACAATTTTGAGAAGGAGTGAATTTTTATTTTATTTTTTTAATCTGAGGGGCGGGTCATTTGTTGAAAATTTTTGGGGTAGAACGGCCTTGTAGAGGTGCTGGTCACCTGTTCCTCCTTGCCACTCACTAGCTTGGTGTTTTATACAGTTTTGAATATTTGTATTTATTTTTATTTTCTCAGTTTGTGGATTGTACCCTCTAATAACTTTTAGTGGTTTTTTTTTTTTATAAATAAATAAATAAAAGCCAGACAATGAGTGGGTGACTGAGCTGTGAGCTAGTGTTTCTTGTGAGTTGGCAAATTGACCACCAAATCCCGCTCTCCATGCTAATTGCAAGAACCTGGGCACTACTCTATTAACAAGATTACACAAATACCCCCCCCCCCTGTTAGAGCCCGCACGCCAACCTTTTACCACTTCTCAGTTCCCAGCACTTTTCCCCGGTGCCCCAGCACAGAGCGTGAATACTATCCCCCTGGGCAGGGTTGTTAGTTAGCAGACTACGGCAAAGTGCTCGGTTGTCCCCGGATACTGCAGAATGACACATTACGGCATTTCAAATCAATACACAATTGATTTGATCATTTGTTGAGGATTGGAGCGTGTATACAGGGAATTAGTGACAAATTAAATTATACACTGCCTGACCTTATCTGCTAATCAACTGAATTATTCCATCAATAATTCATCCCGTCTTGAAAACAAGGTATTCAATTAATGCTGTTTTTTAACACCTTGAATTACATGCAGGGGCGAGCATGATACATTAGGTCAAAGACTATAGGATCCAAACATAAGGAGATATGTTGAAATGATCACATTTCTACCTATTAGTAACCACCAGAGTTTCAGATTTCAAGTTATCCTCAATACTAGAGAAGCAGATCAAAAGAGCATAATTTCTCTAAATCTGAAGAAAGCAACAGCTACTGTTTTACAGTACAACCTGGGCCCAGTTTCATAGAGCTGCTTAAGCACAAAAAAGTTGCTCAGTACAACAACATTATGCTTACCAGAGTAAGGTTACCAGCCAAACTATCATGTCACATGTACAATTTGTGACTGGTATCCTGCTCATTTCTGTTTAGCAGACAATTGTAAAGCAATGTTTTCCGCTTAAGCGACTCCATGAAATTGGGCCCAGGCAGACATAAAGTCTGAATTCAGATCAAAGTCGGACATTTCTCATCCAGTGAATGGACATGTCAACCAACATTGGTGGTGCAGTATCGTAACAGTTCACGAATCATCAACAAAAATATCAATTGGAAAAAACTCTTATACACTCCTAGTTAAATTTTGTTCAAGTAATAAACTTTCCCTTGTGGTTTATTACTTGAAATTTGAAATGCAAAGTAAGTTGCATCCCTTAAGGTGATCCCTCTGCTGCCACTTCCCAGGTTGTATCGTAAACTTGGTATGATCCCTGGCAGTTACAGGTTGTATGGCTTCTGACTGGCATCCCCCAAACAAAGATATTGACAAAATAGGGAGACCGCCAACATAGGGCTAAATAGCTCAGTTGGTAGAGTGCCGGCACGTTAATCTGGACGTTGCAGGTTCAAGTCCCGCTCTAGTCAATTTGTCTTTGTTCAACCCCAAATTGTTTAAACAATTTTCATGGCGGGCACTTTTTGGCTGTTTCATAGTGAAAAAATAATAAATTCATGTAAAATGTATTCACTGAGCCCTTAAAAATGAATCTGCTTTTTAGGGCTCGCTATGACTGATATAAAGTTCTTCAACCTTAAATAAGAACTACCCATAACAGTACAACTATCACCAGCATAAGATGTGTTTTAAGTCTGTCTCGAATCACATCACAGAGGAAGGAATTTCATCTCACCACTTTTGTTTATATGTAAATTTTCCGGCAAGCCTTGGCGGTTGTTTCCGCATGAGTCAACAGTAATTAAACCACTGTCTCTATCATGCAAAAGCGGTATCAATAATAGATGTAATCAAGGGTTGCCTTCATTTATTAGCGGGGTTGAAGCACATACCCTGTCTCCCCAAGGGAGAATTAGCGACAGTCTCTGGTGTCTGTCTGGCACTGGCGGAGCAACACTCCGGACAAGCAGGACGTCATTAACTAATCAGCTGGTGTTTTCATTCTTATTAACTGTGGGGTATCTAATGGATGCAGGGCCTATGCATCGAGACAAAATGTTTGAATAGTATGCATTTGGTGCGGGGACAGAATTTCATAGAAATGCTCGTCAGAAAATCTTCAAAATGTTTGAATAGTATGCATTTGGTGCGGGGACAGAATTTCATAGAAATGCTTGTCAGAAAATCTTCAAAATGTTTGAATAGTGTGCATTTGGTGCGGGGACAGAATTTCATAGAAATGCTTATCAGAAAACCTTCAAAATGTTTGAATAGTGTGCATTTGGTGCGGGGACAGAATTTCATAGAAATGCTTGTCAGAAAATCTTCAAAATGTTTGAATAGTGTGCACTTGGTGCGGGGACAGAATTTCATAGAAATGCTTGTCAGAAAATCTTCAAAGTGTTTGAATAGTGTGCATTTGGTGCGGGGACAGAATTTCATAGAAATGCTCGTCAGAAAATCTTCAAAATGTTTGAATAGTGTGCATTTGGTGCAGGGGACAGAATTTCATAGAAATGCTCGTCAGAAAATCTTCAAAATTTTGAATAATGTGCCTTTGGGGCGGGGAAAGAATTTCATAGAATTGCTCGACAGAAATACTTCAAAATGTTTGAATAGTATGCATTTGGTGCGGGGACAGAATTTCATAGAAATGCTTGTCAGAAAATCTTCAAAATGTTTGAATAGTGTGCATTAGTGCGGGGAAAGTTTTAGCTGATATGCATAGAAATGCATAGAAATTTGCTGAGAAAACGGCAAAAACTGTCACGGTATTTTTGCAAGAAAGTAGAATCCATCCACGTTTAGGTGACAGCGGGTACAAACTGCATCTCAGGCTGCAGCATTTGCGAAAGGACACCAAGCCTCTCAAATCTGAGAAATAATTCATGCATGAATCATTTCTCAGATTCAAATGTTTTGGGGTGAAAAATAGTTCATATTATCAACAGCTGCATCTTCTCACCAAGTAATTTTTTGTTGTCATTTATTTTTGGAGTATTTACCAATCTTTAAACCTACATTTAAGAACACAATAACTATTTTAAATCCACTAATTTTTGGTAGGAGTAAACCAAACCACTGCTGGCACTCGGTCCTCGGACCATGACGCTTTGACTTGTATCACCCAATTCCTTAAATGAAGCTGCTCATCCAACCATCAAGGACTGTTCAACTGACTGTGGAAGACATAAGCTGATCTATGGCAAATAACAAGTGACAAAGAAACACAATAAAGGGTTTCACTTTTCATACTGTCATGCCAGCAATTTTTCGCAATGGTTGTTATTTTGGTTAAAACTACCTGAAACCACCCAAAGTTTTCCAACAAGTGAATGCAGGCTTGTACTAAAATCTACCCAGTCAGTTTCCCTTGTGGTTACTTGAAAATAATTTGAGTTAATATTTTTTTAAATTTTGTTTTAAATCACCCACAAATTTCCATCAAAAAGGGATGAAAAAGTTACCTGAAATGGCGCAACCAAGATTATTGTGATGATGACGTGAGGTGAATTGGGTCAAAACATTAATTTTTTTAAGCTGCTGTTCCAATAACCGGTAACAATTTTGTCTTTAACATTTTTACACCAAAATGAAGCTGGCTTACACAGAACTAATTTTGTAGTTCTTTCTGGAAACTGTTTTATTTAGTTATTTATTCCAAAAAAACTTTTGTCAATTGGTGAAAATAAAACATTGAGACCTGCCTGTATACAAAACATGTATAAAGGCTCTCTTTTTTTGTTGTTGAAATTGTCACTAATGATGGCTGGGTCAAAAACTCAAAATTCAGTTTTCAGTTATAAAAGTAACAGAGAATAATTGACATTTTCTGTGTTTGGCATGTTCCTCTTTAGGGCCCAATTTTAAAGAGCTGCTTAAGCAGAAAATATTGCTTAAACAATTTCTGCTAAGCAGAGATGAGCAGGATACCAGTCACAAAGTGTACATGTGACATGGTAGTTTAGCTGGTAACCTTATTCTGGTAAGCATAATTTTGTTGTGCTTAGCTACTTTTTGTGCTTAAGTGGCTCTATGAAATTGGGCCCTGTTTCTACAAAGCTGCATGCTGGAAGCCAGCAAGAATCATTGAAAATGCCCGAGCTGGGAGAACATTGATCTAAAATATCTGCTTCATTTGAGACATCACTTTGTTCTTCAGCGTATGATTATTGAACAATCTACCAATGTTGAACAATCAAAATGTGAGTTGGGTGGGTGGGTTACGTCATTTTTAAAAAAATTAAAAAATTAAATTGTCAAAGACTGGCTACAAAGGGCCCCTTTAACAAACATGTCTGCCATGTACACTGTGCATGCCCACCGTGTATGTCCCTACAACATGACAAGACCACAACATGTGTGTAACTATATTACAATAACCATAATCTATTGATAATCAATAATCACACACAATGAGGCAGGCCTGGTACAACCCATGGAGCTTTATACAGCTCTATGGTATAACCCTGAGGCCTGTCAAATCCAGTGTATCCTCAACAGGTTCATGCTTTGTATACATATGGAGGTAAACAGTAATAGCACACAAGTTTCAGTGTGTGTACATGTATATGGGTGCCTTTCCTTGGATGTGATGACTTGCTATATGATTTATGTATATGCTGTTGCTCACACGTTCAAACTCTTCAATTAACGGGATATTGTTTAACACATTCTTCCAAGTGGCCCTTCAGGTCTTAAAACTTGACTTTTGATGAACACGCAAATATTTAAAGATCAACTTGAATGAAATAAACATTATTGTCCTTTTGTAATATAAAGGTAAATGAGTGCGCTTATGATAATATAAGGAAAAAACCCACATTTTGATAAATTTCAAGCTGGGCAAAAACGCAGTTTCATGAAAGCCTCCAAGCGCCTAGGAATTAAACCGGCACTCTGATGTCACACCATGGATGCGCTCAATCCAAACAAGAAGATGAAGTATATACATAGATAAGGCCACATAAAAAAAAAATTGTTGATCGTCCCCGCCCGACCCTACAAAACCCCCCCGACCCAATTTTTTTTTTTTTTTTTAAATCATAAAAACGGTATTTTTTATGATCTTTTCAGTCAAATTTGGCTCCCAGATTTTTCAGCTGATATTTTTTCAAAATCCATAGGTCGGAAATAGATGATTGAAGAAAGATTATTCATGTTGGGAACACAAGAAAAATTCTTCAAATATTTACTAAGGCTGCATTTTAGTTTTTTGAAAATGTTCACAGAAAAAGTCATCTAGGATTTGAAAGGGTTTAACAAAACAATTAAAAACATCAAAATCACACAAACCCTTTGTTTTATAGTGATTATGATGATATCTTTATTCTTTATTTCATATTTTGCCATGTCAAAAAAAAAAAAAAAAAACGCCCTCCCTCCCCCACTTCCCATAAAAAAAGGACGATCAACAATTTTTTTTTTTATGTGGCCTAAACAACCTTCACCCCAATGAGTGTGGAGGTGTGACGTAAAGATTTACACTGGTTTACTGAGGCACTGGTACTTCTGTGTTGATTTTGCATTGTGTTGTTATGGTTCTTTGCTGGGAATCAGCAGCGCACCGCCAATGGTGGGAAAAAACACTGGTTTTAAAAAAAAACAAGGGGGTGCTTTTTCTGATCAAATTTCAACAAAATTAGGAAAACTTCACACTCATGATCAAATAATAACTAAACACAAATGTCAAATTAGTTTGAGAGATTTCATTCAGAGGGATTACCTACTTGTCTGACTCAATCTCTTGACCTTACAAACAAGTCTTGTGAAAGATTATTCAAACATTTTCATATCTCATTTTTTAAAAGCTATCCATTAAAGGTTCTTCAAGTTTAGAACTTTAATGCCATTTTCACAATTTACTCCTGTAATATTTATGTATTTCTTGACAACTACATTTTGTAGATAACTAGATGAATAAAAAAAATTGGATAAATGAAAAGCTTGCACATCATCCACTGAAGAAGCTCATCAACAACCAGCTTTTTCTTGCACACCTGTACAAACAATTTTTCCACTCGTCTCCGTTTATAGACTGTGTAAGTCTCACGCATACTTGAACTTCTGGGACTATTGTGGTCCCAACCATATGGAGTTATACGTGGGCGGATTTTGTTTTGTTGATTATTTTAGTTTAATGTAGTTTATGGCTATGAAAATGATATATGTTGTTGAGAATGTAATACTAAGTGATTAACAATATTAAAGTAAAATCAATTCAACAAAATAACAAAGAAAACCTGAGAATAAGACTTGACCTCCGTTTCCGGTTACTTGTAAAAAATCAATAATTTTGCCCAATTGATGGCCATGTTTTCATTATACCTATGTAGTAGACGCACACATTCGGGTGTGATTTGCAAATGGGGTTTCTAACAATAAGCGTCCTCGTGCCAAGTTTTAATTTTGTTTCAATGTTAAAGGGACACGTTGCCTTTGATTGGGCGAGTTGGTCTATGAAAAGCGTTTGTAACCGTGGACCATTTTGTGGAGTCAAAAATTTGGCTCTACAAAATGGCGTGCTGTGTTAGTTCAAGATGTAAAAGGAAAACCATGCAATTTCGAGGCAAATTTGTGCGGATCATTGTATTCTACTTTTAAAACATCTTTCTAACCATATGCATTTTGTAACAAACGGTTACAAACGCTTTTCATAGACCAACTCCCCCGATCCAAGGCAACCTGTACCTTTAATTTGAAAAAATTATTTGAACTATACAAAAATTGAAAAATTATTTACAACAACTTGTTATGGGTATTTTTATTTTCAAGAATTTTGTATAAATATAAATGAAGATTTGATTTCATAGAAAAATATAGTCTTCATTAGATTTTGTTTCTCGTTTTCAATATGCACGAGACTTGCACAGTTTGTTTGCACCGATGCGCAACAGACAGTGAATTTTATCCCCATGCATGTGAGGCTGTACTTTTAAGGAAGGAATTCAGAAAGAAATCACGCATGAAATCAAGACTGGCTAAAGGAATTTGGATACAAATTCAAAGGCAATATTAAAATGATTTCTTGCTCTCAATGTTAGCTATATAGAAGAGCGTAGTTTTACGTGTAATTTTTCTTTCAAACAAATTGAACAAATATGAACTGAATATGAGCCAAAGTGACGTCTTTGGTCTAATGTCAGAGAGATACCGATCAACAAACCAAACACATGTACGTCATCAAAGGCATGCATTTCTATTTACTCAGGTAGCTCTCGTGGGTGCAGCAGGTTGTGTCTTGTTTACGGTTTGAATTAATTTGCGACAATCTAATCTTTGTACAAAATGGTCCACGACATCTGTGTGCAGGGCTCGATTTCACAAAGAGTTAAGATTGATCTTTTTCGCAAATCAATCTTAATTGCCTAAGCAAAGTGTGATGTCACAATACAAATTACAATTGGTAATACTGACAACTTGAAATCGACTCTCTGGTCTGGTATAAAGCTAAGGACAACTGACTCTATTTTGTAAAATGTTACAACCATGCTACAATTTAGCAAGGGACCCTTGCTAAATTGCTCTCGTGTGAAAGGGGCTTTACTGTACAAAGAAATGTTATCTATACAATATGCAGTTTCTAACCTATATCTACAGATAAAGTGACAGCATTGAAGCGTTAATGTCGACAATAATTTTGTGAAAAACCATAAAAAATAATTTAAACAAATATCATTGTGTAAAATTGCGTCAACAAGCTGTTTTTCTACTCTGCTGAGTAGATTTTTGTCCTTTGAGAACTTGCCTTGCTATTTATTCTACTGCCGCGGAGTAGATTTTAGAATTCGGGAGACTACTTAGCTCTGAAAAGAACTGTCTTGCTTATTAACTAATACCTCTGTACGGAAGGTAGGAAATCGGTCGGGACTATTATTTTGGCTTAGTGGATTGAGGGGATTTCTCCTTATCAACTTCACTGCTGCAGAGCGAGTTCTAATTGGTCTCAACGTTTCAACTAGCCTGCTCTAGTCATCGCCAGGACAGTATTCTAGTGACAAATATGTCTGGAGGAATGGAAGTGAAATAAAAACTTTCAGATCCAAAATATTCTACTTAAATTGTTATTTATTAAACTACCAATCCTATTCTCTATCTTTAAAAAAAAGGAATCACCGTTGACTGGACAGTTGAGTCAGGCATATCAAAGAAATAGTTTTATTTCCTGTAACATGCTGGAAAAAAGACTAGAGGGCCAGTAGGTAGGAAAATTATTTACATAGGCTATACGCACATCCACAATAAAGTTCATTGACCATAAGAGATTGCCCTACCTGCACAGTGCTTTTGCTATGTATTTGGTTTGCGGGATGGAATATGAAAGATTTCTTATATTTTATGGAATCAGATTTGATCAAATATTTTTCAAAAAACCCAAATTAAGTCACGTAAATAATAAACTTGTTTACGTCCTGCTGGTTTTTCAACGGTCCTTCAGGTTACAGGAAACCAATTTACTCTTCTTTTTTTTTTGGCAGAGAAAACAATAGGAGAGTTACATGTGCAGAGAGCAGACCACGTCATACACCAGTTAAAAAAAAAATTAAAAAAATAATAATTCTTAAGCACAATGGTTGGTTTTTGTTCCACCCACACAGGATTATAAATGTCTGCCAATGTCTGAAATACATGTACGTGACTGCTACATGTGAATGCCTTCTTAATATAAGCCAAGCAAGGAAATCCCTCTTTTATTGTGCAGCTTTTCATACAATATGCTCACTGCATAACATCCCCCTCGCTGCCCCTGCCCGCCCCCTCCTTTGTAAAATGTCTGTTTGTCTGTACGAGTATGACTACAGAACTGCTCTCCATTTTTTTGATCATTTATGTACATGCCCACAATTCGTCGCTCGAACCACGAAGTGACCTATCTGTCAAAAACTACACATTTTTGCAAATCGGTTTTTATATAAGTGATTAATATACTCATTACTGTTAGGATTTTCAGCAAGTTTCAGTACCTAATCCGTAATGGTTTTGTAATTACACTAATTATTAGAAACGACGTATCACTAGATTTGCCATTTTGTATTTCCACGAAGTGACCTATCTCGATGCGCCACTTTACCAATGTTATACAAAGCGCCACTGCGCAGTTCAGGCGCATACGTGTGACATTTGCATTTTCACGAAGTGACCTATATGGAAGCGTAGTATTTTCATGAGTGACCTATCGCGATAGGTCTCAATATTCATTGGTTTGTACACAGCGCTCTGTGGGCAAAACTCCTTTTTTTACATTTTCACAAAATGACGAATGTGTTTAGGAATTAGTTACTAATTGAAATAGCTGCAGGAATAAAAACACATTGACACTTCTGTACGGGTATAGTAGTCAGCTCTATTTTTGTTGTAAACAAATAAAATATAAATAGTAAGCAGACTCCGAAACAGCAGTTTTACAAATAGTGCAACTTCAATCGTGATTTTCTCTAAACCTGTTTTGGGGGGCTGTGGACAAGATAAGTCACTTTGTGGTAGGAGCGGCAAACTAAAATGGTTAAAATTCCAGTCATAGATAATTGAACATGAACAATACACCAATTTGATGTGCTTTTTTTGGTGTGGTACACTTTGTATGCAGGCCTGCCATGGAATTTACATCTTTGTGATGGCGAGGTCGTTCCTCTTTTGCAAAGCACACATCTATTGGACACTTTTGAATGGGCTCCGAACAGATTCCATGACCTCGGTCTCTGTGTTAATTCAGGCCTGCTTATAAATTACTTGACATTTCACCAATTCTCACTAATGGGACGGTTTATCATTTACAAAGGAATGACTTCTGAATGCGATTGTAGAAATGATCCCATGAGAAGAAAAAGAGCCCTTAAATTAACTTAATCTCCATTTTAACTTGCAGTAAATTCTACATATTTGTTCATAAAGTACAATACTAGTCATACCACTTTTCACTGTAAAGGCCAAAATCCAATTTACTACTACACTTATAAAAGTATTATTAATTACTGTCTAAGTAAGACGCTCCAAATTTAAACTGATTTGACTGTCCTTGACAACCACATACCATTCATCAAACTCAACTAAATGGATTAAACTTGCTGTCAAACCGACATTAATTTTTCAGGAAACGAGGCAGGATCACTGATGTCTGGAGAAACGTCAGACGGGCTTATGTAGGAAAAGCTTTTATCAGATTAAAGTCATCCTCAGCATTTAATCAAACAGTCTTTCAGACTCAGTGTCATCTTGAGAACACCGGGACAAAACTGTCCCCACGTCAAGCATGGCAAACCCTGCTAATAATGCCTGCAGGCAAACATAGTCAAAAATTGTCTCAGGCTGTAATTAAAGTTGGTATTACTCCCCCCCCCCCCCCCCCCACGATCCTCGGGAAATCTTCTGATCAAAATTGCTGAGGGTTCACTGATCATGAGTGTGACAAAGATCAATCCGGTGCATCCCTTAATATGCTGTAATAATCATATGAACATCAACATTGTATGCTTCAAATCATACAAGTTTTGTCGGCAGCTCGACTGCTTACCCTGCGGTTTGTCAATATTTAGATCGATCTTCATATCAACTATAATTTACATGGACCATGAATTTGGGTAACTCACATAAATTGGGCCCAAAAATTGAGTAAGCACAAAACAATTTTTGCTCACCAGAATAATGTTACCGGCCAAAAATCCCATGCCATTAATGTACCATTTGTGACTGGTTTACTGCTTAGCAGATATTTGTTAAGCAATATTTTCTGCTGAAAAGTAGCTTTGAAATTGTCTGTATTAAGAGATTATGGTAATAATTATGATGGACTATGATTGTTTTATATGACACAATAAAGGAAGTTGTTACAAAGTGGTTTATGAGCAAATGGATGATTCCAACCTTCTAGTTTTTCCACATCACATAAATCAGTTTTTTAAATCAGTCAGCTTTTGATGGGTTACGTCAACTGATAAAATAATTGTTATGGCTGTGACTTTGAGACAGCAAGGATTGATGCATATCAGTTATCACCATAAAAATAATTGCATTCAAACCAATATTTTCCAGGAAAACATATGTTTTGTAACAAACAAAAAAAACCATGTTTTTTTACAGAGGTTTGAAGCCCTTAAAAGGGTCAGGCAGAGAAACTTGTCATATTTTGTAATGTCCTTTCATCATCGATCTGTTATCAATTTTTCTGCTATGTAGAGGTGCTTGCCTGGGGAAGGGAGCATGGGGTTGGACGAAGAGGGAGAGGGGGCAAAGGAAAATGGCAGATGGCAGGGGAAAAGGGCAGGTATGGGGTATAGGGCAAGGGCAGAGTGAAGAGGGCAGGGTACAGATGGAAGAGGGCAGATGGCAGGGGAAGAGGGCAGGGGCAGAGGGAAGAGGGCAGATGACAGGGGAAGAGGGCAGGGACAGGGGAAGAGGACAGGGGCAGAGGGAAGAGGGCAGTCCGCAGGGGAAGAGGGCAGGAATGGGGGAAGAGGGCAGTTGGCGGGGGAAGAGGGCAGGGATGGGGGAAGAGGGCAGGGGTGGGGAAGAGGGCAGGGGTGGGGAAGAGCTGAGGGGAAGGGGAAGAGGTGAGGGGGCAGGGGGAAGAGGGCAGGGGACGGGGGAGAGGGCAGGGACAGGGAGAAGAGGCCACTGACATGGAACAGGGCAGGGATGGGGGAAGATAAAGAGGTGAGGGGCAGGGGAAGCGGGCAGAGGACACGGGGAAGAGGGCAGAGGACAGGGACAGGGAGAAGAGGCCATGTACATGGGGAAGAGGGCAGGGGGCAGGGGAAGAGAGCAGGGGGCAGGGACAGGGGAAGAGAGCACAGGGGCACATGTCAGGGGCAAATTGAAGTGTGAAAGGTATACACATGTGCCACTTTTTACAAGTTGGGCAAAGTCATATTATATACAAGTACATTAAACCCAACATGGCCGCCCTCAATGCATCTAGGTCCTATTCTTTGACTATCGGGTCTAGTAAATGTACTTGTACCCCAAAATAACACCATGGGGATGAAGAGTTGTTATCAGCATTTATGTCATGTCTTGTTCATATTTACTTGAGGAACAGAAATCAACTTGGGGATATTTACAATATAAATGAAGCAAGTCCAGTTAATGTACATTTTGTATATGTGTGCTGCTAATGTTATTTTCAGAAGCTACAATGTATCCACAGAGACGGAATTAGAAGACAACATCTTGAAGGGTTTTTGTTTCATTTTGTATAATTTCATCAGGTGGTTAGGAAAGATAATAATCAAATTTTTCTTTTCTTCATTAATTTAAAAAATAAAAATAAAAAGTGTTTTACTAAGATGTTTTACAGTAAAATAAATCTAAAGTATGAAATTATGCAAGTTTACGCTGGAAAGGAAGCTCACGTTTCTCGGTAAAACAAAAAAGAAAAAAAAAATTCTTCATGCTTTCACAATTTGTTTTACCATGATGAACACTTTTTTGATTTTCCTGGTGCAAAACATCAATCTTATCCACTCATCATTTATTATTGGTATTTAGTAGATATTTATTATTTATGGCACAGCTACATGTACCAATGGCTTAATTTTACGAAGCTGTGCATTACAATATTTAATTTAACAACGTCATAAAATTAATCCCTTAATAATAGTGCCATAATATTAAGGCAGGTAGGTTATGGGATTATGCCTTTGATGTCACTGTGTAATTTGTCTCGTTAATCTTTTTATAGTACTGGTTCTGTATATTTTTGTTAACTTCTTTCTATTTTACAAACATATCTCTTTGTGTTTTTATTGTAAGATGCACACTGGAAAACTGATTTTTCATTTTGTTTAGGTTTTTTTATCGGACATTTATAATAAATTTAATTGAATTGATTTGAATTGATACAAGCATGGAATTTGGCACACAGTCAGAGAATGTCATGAGAAAGATTTGTTGCTAAATGGCCATCGCAGATTTGAATGAACAAAATATAGGCAGAATAATAACAAGCAATTTTCAAAATATTCATAATAGCTGCAAAGGTTAGGTATTCCACCTATAGATATATAATTTTCAAAGGACAAATCTGCGATGGCTCTAGATAACCAAATGTCTTTCTCACGACATACTCTGTGTGCCAAATTCCATGATTGTATCATCAAAGGCACAATTCCCCTGAATATTTCCCCTACCTGCCTCACTACAGCCAACCCTCGTTATAAAGAGGTTCTGCTTATAAAGAGAACAATCTGAAGTCCTGAATTTCATTTCTCTGCTATTTGTGTTTCTTTGATTTGCTGTGCTCTTATAGCAACGTTCCTGTTGTATAAAGCGGTAATTAGGCCAGTCTACATGGTTCATCCACAGAATAAAATCATTTGAATCAAATGGAAATCTTCTTGTACCAAACTGTAGAGGAATGTTTCTCATTCAATCTTCAAAATGTATTTGATAAAAAAACTCCTTAATGAAAAACTTGTAAACAAAAAAAAAGAGTTATTCGCAGTATAATAAAATTACTCCTTTGTGAATGTACAATGTAAATGTTATGATGGTTATTACATGCATACAGACAACTCAGTAGACTACCTGACTGCATCTCATCACAGAAGATCTCCACCTTTTTTCCCTCAAGAAAAAATGAATTGACATTTCACAAAATATGGCACGACAGCATCGCTAAGGTTTCTGTGTGGATTTTGTGACAAACATGTGATATGGGAACACGACTCTCTCTCTTAGAGAAATTCCCACTCTTCCTGATATGTGAAGTAACACTCGAAGGAGTTTAATCTGTGGCAACCCTTTATTAAGTTTGAATTTCATTTATAAAAGTGTGTCCACAGATTTGCATAGTAACGATGGGTTAACTCTACAATAATTTGTTATAGACAGATCTAAAGAGTTGCCAACAGCCAAACTCTGCTCTGTTAATTTAAAGGTATTCTACAGGATTTGTAGAGCTGACAAAATAGTCGCAGACATTGTTCATTTTTGGTGTGATCAACCACATGAAATAACAAACCTGTGGAACATTTGGGCTTAATCGTTGTGTGAGTCTGGAGAAAATAGTGAAAAACCATACACAATTTTCAGCATGTAAACATTATGTTGTCCTTGGTTTTGGTTGCAATAACCAAATCAGCCGTTGAGATTTTTTAGGTTTTCAGATACAGTTTTCTCGAATATGACTTCATTTCAGAGGGAAATATTTCACATACAAAAATGGTTCTAGTATGAACTTCATAATCAGTAAGCTTTCAGACAAACAATAGTAATTTGTATCCTAACCAATCATGTATAATACCTTTAATTGAAGTAAGTAAACCACAGATGTTTTAATAGAGGGTTATTTCATGGTAAATATCACCATTATTGAGGAAACTAATGAATGTTTAACTTGACTAAAGACGATTGCTCATTTTTGTTTCTAAAAAGAAGAGCTGCAATAGCCTGACATTGGTACTTGATAATAACCCTCACTCTCTAGAATTTTGTTCTAGGACCATTCCTCACCCTAACAAAATACATCATCATTTCGGTAACTCAACACCCCAATTCCTCACCCTAACAAAATCCAACATCATTTTGGGGACTCAACACCCAAAACTGTTGGACTGTGGAGGTATGAGTGATCCCATATAAAGCATTTAATCAGTTTTCTAGTATAGTCCTCAATCCGAAAGAATCAAACAAAACATGCTGTTGGATTTTGATGGATTTGTATAGGTTAGGGTTAAAGTGCGGGATTTTGTTCCCTTCACATGTTAAACAATGCACGTAGGAACCTATGGTTCAAAAACTAAATTGTCAAAGCAGTGTAGGTAGGAACATATGGTTCCAAGAAATGTTGCTTAAAGGTATCGTACACGATTGGTAATGACTCAAAACAAATGTTAGCATAAAAACTTACTTGGTGACCAGCAACGGAGAGCTGTTGATAGTAGGCCAATAAAACATTGTAGGAAACGACTCCCTCTGAAGTAACTGTAGTTTTTGAGAAAGAGGTAATTTCTCACTAAAATAATAAAAACTTCTTGCAAGATGTTTTTATTCCTAATCTGAAAGCACACAAATTTGTACAACAAGGGTGTTTTTTCATTCATAATTTTCTTGCAACTTCGATGACCAATTGAGCCCAAATTTTCACAAACTTGTTATTTTATGCATAAGCGGGAAACACCAAGTGAGAATACTGGTCTTTGACAATTTCCAAACGTGTTCAGTGCCTTTAAAGCAGTGTACATGGGGAGCCTAAGGTTCAAAAAAATTATTTGTTAAAGCAATGTACGTAGAAACCAAGGGTTCCAAAAGTATTTGAATTGCAGTGTCTATAAAAAGAAACTTCATATGCACACAGGTTCCACATCGTTTGAGATGAAATATAGATGTAGATAGAGATCTTATTATTTATTCATTTACTAACTTGAAGACGACTTCGCGACGACTAATGAATTGCACTCATAACGTCAGTGACTCAAACCCTTTCACAAACACTGTATCAAATTTTGGGAGAAAGAGGCAGATGATTCATTCGACAATAGTCAATGCACTTGTCTATACATTTTGATGTGTATTGTATGCATTATTCAACAAATGAAATCACCATGTTAACTGGATAGACTGCCTCTAAATAATTTAAATATAAATGAGGCCATTAATATCAATTCACGAGCAGGCAAAGGGAGAAACAGATTTCTGGCCTTCATTTGTCTTCGAAACTAAACTGCAGGTTTGTACTCAGGTGTGGAGAAATAATTCATCAGGGCAACTTTAGAAGAATCGGTTTTGAAGATTGAATTCAGAAAATGCTATTAATTATGAAACAACTTCAGCAAATCGTGATTTCAGAACGGTGTGTACGACCAATCAATCAAAGAGAGAGTCCGTGCATGAATGATATCCAGTTGAATACTAGCCCATCCCTGTGTGTACAACAGAACCCTGATCTGATTTCCACACAGCGGTCCCGCCTTCCCATCAAATTACAGTCAATTAGTGCGCCCACAAAGGATGTACTCTAGTACAGATTACTTCCCCAGTCCACTGGCGTTAAAAGCCGTAATTGCATTGAAACTTGCACTCGAGCGGAATACAGATGCCTGGTAGCCCAAGTCATCTCTGTACACAATTTCACAGCCCTGCGTCCATGAATCGATAGTTTTTAATATGTAACATCGCAAAAGGTCCGCTCTAAAGCTGAGTATCTTCCCTGGGACCCAGAGATTGATGTGTAATAAGATATGGTGGGGGTACAATAAATGTCTATGTGATTGCCTTTAATGACCTGCCTAGTGCACATAAGTGCACCTATGATCTGACTAAATTATTGACTTTCTAGTTTGACAGAGTGACTTTGGAGTCCATGTTAAAAAACCAACCATAGCCAATATTTTGTAGTCTTCCCTCGCCAGAAACTATTAAGGTTAAAGGTAGACGAAATAAAATGAACCTGAATCCTTACTTAAAACGTAGAAATAGACCTCTTGCATATGACGTCACAAGATCAGACAGCGCCCTTACTTGAGGTCAAAGGAAGACCTCTCAATGGTCACGACTCTAGAGTCCCGCCTGTGTGCACCTTTCCATTGTTTGACCTCGGTGTTGCGTCCTATGCAAGGGGTCTACTCTATACCCGCCTTAAGAATTACGTGTAGTATTTCGCAAGTTGTCGCAATTCTCTCTAACACAGCTCTGCGAGAACAAAGTACGGATCAAACGTACTTTTTGTGACTGCCTGAATGAGGCTGTTACATTATCATTACACTTTGGTAAAATATTATTTCCCCCTTCCTTAAAAGCTTAGAGCCCCTCTTTAAACTTTATTTAATGTAGTTTCCTAGGTTTGAACACATAACATGACTTAGAAAGACCTTCTAGCCTAAAATCAATACTATTGACTGAACTGTGATGTCTACACACTGCTTTTTAGAGGGTTTTACATTATAGATCTGCTCAGTTACTGAATAATGCATGTGGGTAAAAAGTAGCGCGTTGCAAATTTAAAACAATGAACAGCACAGTACAGTACTTGAATGATACGTATGTGAGTTTTGTGTTTTCTTTTCATATATAAGAACAGTTCCTTGGAGCTCATAACAAACTCAGCGTACATGCAATGTCACTACCGTGCAAC
This sequence comes from Plazaster borealis, assembly GCA_021014325.1. Classification (NCBI taxonomy): domain Eukaryota; kingdom Metazoa; phylum Echinodermata; class Asteroidea; order Forcipulatida; family Labidiasteridae; genus Plazaster; species Plazaster borealis. The sequence goes on from CM037474.1 coordinate 23,636,036, forward strand.
TGATCTGTATTCAGACAATCACAATACACTCAACAAGTGAACTCAAAATGGCGTTTGTAAAAACGCTCAGCATAATTTGTTAAAGAACAGAAGTACAACATCATGGTGTCCAACAATCAACTTCTAATGTGAAAACTTGACATGTTGACCCCCTGCTACTCATGCCATAGAATAAGAGTCAATGCCACCAAGAATACAGTTCACTTTTTCATGGTACAAAATAAAAAAGTTTAAAAAACACCTGCCCTTAAAGGGCCTGTATACGTTTGTTGATGACTTTGAAAATGTAAGATGTACTTGGTAAGAAGTACAGCAGCTTTGGATAGTATAATGCATTTTTAGAAACTTTTCACTTCAAAGTTAAATGCGGTTATGGAAAAAGATATCCCTTTTTATCCCCAAAAATTTGAATCTGAGAAGCGTTACTGACAGAAACTTTTCTCAGATTGTGTATTCCAATGGCAGATTATTCTTCCTGCGTGGACATAACCGCTCCAGATTTTCGGCAATGTCTCAAAAACGCTACCACCTTTTGAAATGAAATTTTCACAGGTTAGTTTTATGGTATATATCTACAACTTTATATGATTGAAACCAACAGTGGGTTCCAATTAACAAACGTATTCAATCCCTTTAACCCTAACTAGCCCAACTCCTTCAATCCTCTTTGCCAAAGTGAAAGGTAGGAGGACTCGGGCTATCAGGGCATTGCAGTAAAGGAGGATCCAGAAGGTTTTGGGCCATGATGGGTTTCTGCTGCCAGAGAGAATTTAGAAGGAATTGGGGTTATCAGGTAATTTTTTTACACAAGAGGAAATAGGATTTGGGCTGTATGTAGCGTGGCCAAAATAAGATGCCACAGGGAGGATGGAAATGTGATGATGAAGTCGTAACAGGAGGATTTAGATTTAGGATTTGGGCCCTTTTAGCTTTTAACTCTCTACTTCTGAAGGATATGGGAGATTTTGGGCTATGAGTAAGCAAACGAGCCTAGTCTGTTAGTTAATAAAGAAAAAGCAGAAGAAAGTAATTTCGGTTCGAAGAATGTCATGTTTCACACTTATTTCATTATTCAGCAACTTGAAACTGGAACCCCAATATACTCAAAACCACATTATTGCGACAAACTCCAATTCATCACGGATACTCAATTTAACATTGATCAATCTAAAAGCCTGTAGGCAAAAGAGCGATGGCTATACAATTGATGTTTGTGCCAAAAAGGGTGTTTTTTCAAACATTAGTCATCAGTTAGGAATAACTTCTATGCATTTGAGAGAGCAACAAATTATCTGTTCGTGTTCATACTTCTGCCCTGATCAATTCATTTCATCTTTTTCTTCAGTCTTTAGTGCCATCAGGAAACTGAAGAACATATAGTTTTGTGTGCAAGGCAGTTTTCTCTTTTGGTGCAATAATGTACAATAAAGTTGCATCTCTGAATAACACCCACAAATTTTTTAATGACTGATTGTCATCGTTTGCTCATGCTCATGACCTCTATTTATCAATATCAATTTCAGAGTAAAAAAATGCGTACATCGAACGGTTTCAATAAATAATGCTTGAACGGGGCTCGAATTTGGAGGAAAAATCCACAACACCGTATGGAAGGGATTGTAGCTCAAAACTTTTACTGGACTAGATTATTTTTTTCACAAGACCAGAATCAAAATGAGAAACAAATCTACAACTTAAAAATGCAATAAACTGAACAAGCACTAAGTAAAGATTTATCTCATTTGTCTCATGGGTAAATATACTTCGATACTCAATAGAATCGAACCATATTTTATCAGACTCAAAGTTAACATTTCAACATCTTAAAAAAAGAAATTACACAATGAGGTATTATAATTGAAAAACACAAGACTAGTTCAGTCACGAGTTAACTAGCCTGGCACTAACTGGCCTCGGGGCCTGCCAGGGTCCAGTGTAAATTCCAAGCCCTGTTGAAGCTATATGTTGTGGATCATAGGAAAAGACTTTTAGAAAAGTTGCAGACAACCATGTTTAAAACTCTTTTAGGGTGTGGTCTGGAAGTTTCGAACAGTAAACTCTACTCATCTTCAGGTTCTCGTGAAGATGAGCAGAGTATACTATTCAAAATGTTGGGACCACACCAGTACTTCTCAGAGAAAACACTTCTCCAAAAAGAGTTTTATACATGATTGTACCTGCAAGTTCAGTAGTTTAGGTTTTTACAATGGATTCAATATACTTAATCAGAATCAATACATTTGTATTATGGCCCGATTTTTGCCAAAAGCCGATTGTTAAAAATATTCTTTTCTCTGAACATATTTTGACCAACAATGCTGTTTCATAACCAAAAAAACACAGAAAAACTTTCACAAATGCCCAAAAAACATGCAAAATGTTTTGTTTTTTACACGGCTGATGGATGTGAGATAATGTCGGGATCCCGACAATAATTTATTTTTAGTTTTTAATTAACTACCACTTATCAATAGTTTGTGGGATAGGGTCTACCTTAAATGAAAGCTTATCAATTTCCCGATTCTATAAAAATAGAAATCATTGTTGCTACGAAAGCTTGTATGCACTATTTTTACTTTGAGTTAGTCTTTATGTGCTACCAGCACCATTTTTGTTTTAGGTAATTATAAACACTTAAAACTAGGAGTTAACAGTCATGGTCCATTTTGCAATTAAATACTCAATGTCACTACTCTTATGGGCATACAGGCAAAATTCCCCCTAATGAGACAACAGTCATTGACCTTAAGTTCCATTTGCTGGTAGTCAAGAAGAACCATAATTACAGGCAGTCCAATAATAATAATAATAATAATTAATAATAATAACACAGTTCTTATATAGCGCATTACACAAAGTCTCAATGCGCTTTACAAAAATACAGATAATTAAACAAGCATACAGGCAATTAAACAAGCAGGTAACTTTTTAGGAGTGATTTAAATACAGTTCGAGTTCTTGCAGTTTTGATGTGATGTGGACGAGAGTTCCAAAGAGAAGGTGATGAATGCATGCATGAATGACCCATGTCCGTAAGTCTTAGTGCGAGTCCAAGTCAGGGATCATGGCGGGCCTTGCGCTTAAAGGCACTGGACACGTTTGGTAATTGTCAAAGACCAGTATTCTCACTTGGTGTATCCCAACATATGCATAAAATAACAAGCCTGTGAAAATTTGGGCTCAATTGGTCATCGAAGTTGCAAGAAAATGATGAAAGAAAAAACACCCTTGTTGCACAAATTTGTGTGCTTTCAGATGCCTGAAAAAGACTTCTGGCCGGAGGTCTTTTTTCAGATTCAAATATTTCAGTGAGAAACTACTTTTTTTTCTCAAAAACTACGTTACTTCAGAAGGAGTTATTTCTCACAATGTTCTATACTATCAACAGCTCTCCGTTGCTCATTACCAAGTAAGTTTTTATGCTATTTTTTTGGGGGGAGTAATTACCAAACGTGTACAGTGCCCACCAGGCTAGTAAACGGCATTTTGTCAAATGTTCATGGTCAAATGAAGTTATATTCACACACTCAAAAATAAATTAACATATTTTAAAAAATTGTGTTATCCACATCTGAAAAGGAAGACGTATGAGTATTTTAAACAACTTTTTAGTAGCCCAGTCCACACAGGGCAAGTTGAGAAGCGGTGTTAACAAGCCTGTAGCATAGCATGTACAGGGCTGAAATTTTACACTGGACCACTGGCTTGAGGCCTGTGATTTCAGTGTTGAGCCAGTAAACTCAATACAGGACAAGTCCGGTGGTCTTGTTTTTTTCAATTTAACATCTTTGTCTCAAAAGAATGATGTTCAAATGTTGAGTTTGAGTTTCAAAAAAATCTTTCAATCCTGCTGACTATCACCCATACAACAGAAGACATAAATCTTCTCTTAGTGTTTGTTCAAATAAAACAATGTAGATGATAAAACTGTGTTCTCATTTTGATTCTAGTATCTTTTCATTTTGATTCTGGTCTTGTAAATAAAATCCCGGTCCAGTAAAGATTCTGAGCCACAAGTCCTGCAGTCTTGTGGATTTTCCCCCCAAATTCGAGCCCTGAATGTAATTCAGTGCTGTTGTTTAGTTGTCTTCTAGATTTCCCTTTTTTCACTTTGGCTTACGCAAGTATGGAGCAGCATCACTCATAAACAATTGAAACACCTAGAGGCCTGCATAGTAATATAAATTTGTATTCTTTTCAATTTTAAGATAATCTCTGATACAACCATAAAAATATCCATTTAATAAGACTTGGGTTTTGTTTTAGTTTTTCCCAAAAGGAAGTGTTTTATACTTGATTTCCAATAAACAGGGCACTTTAGATGATAAAATTTCACAGGATGCTTACTATCATTACCTTCTTTATAACAAGTAGATTTTGGATAAAAATACTAAATTAGTTTTGCTATTTGTCTTGGGGGGGGGGGGTCTAACTACCAAAGTATGAACCTACCTTTATTAAGTTAAGTGTAAGTTCTTCACGTATCTGAAGAAAATGAAAGCAACTTTTTTTTTCACCAGGCAGATCAACAAACGGTCTGAATTCAGATCAAATTCTGAAATTTCTCAACCTTGTTTAATTCAACTCTGGGAGAAGAATCATTCTTACCCCCATCCCTAAGCTAAAAACTCCTGGAGACACCACAGCAATTAGAATCATAGTGTGAACATGGTGATGGAGGTGAGTAAAATGGTTTATTGATTTTTGTTATGTCATAGCAGCAAACTGCTGATATGCGACATAATTTACAATCTTTAAAAACATTACAATAAAAATAAAAAAAATTGAAAATCAAAAAGAAAAATGTGTTGGATAACAAAAATGAACTAAGAATATATCTCCAATAAAAAACAGAATTAGTGAACAATAATAGGTAAAACAGTACTTCAAGTGTACAGAAAATTGGTGAGGTAGTAGGGCAAGGGGCTGTTACGAAACCTGTTCGTCTTGCTTTAAAAAAGCCAAACTTGGGTCTTTGACGTAGCTGCATTGTCGAGCTGTACTCGGACACAGGGAACCACCCAGAAAATCTCACAGAAGTGCTCGCCCTTCTCTGTCAATTGGCGGCAGATTTGGTCTCTTTGAGACTGGAGCGAATAAAGAGTGGCCCAAGCATTATGATATTATGTACAATTCTTAGAGAAGATGCAGTGACAGACACGCTTCTAGATCTTCAAGTGTTTACAATTCAAAGCTCAAGCCACTTCATGTAAAATGTCATCGATGTCTCATCTGGTCTGGCCTACCATCACGACCATGGTAACAATATTTCAACCTGGGTAACAAATACATCTCAAAAGTAATGGTATAATTTTGATGCAATATGGGAGCAATTAGAGGGTTGTTGATCGTTGGCCAATAGCATGGCTCAACGATCCTCACATTGAAGCCATTAGAGAATCGAGACAACACCATTAGTACAATATTTACGTTAGTCATACATGCATGTCATCTATTAACTTATTAAGATATCATGCTCTAAAGAAAAGTGCAATGGTAATTTGTTTGACTATAATCTTACGCACGGGAATAATTTGATTATCTTCAGAAGCCGGATTTGAGTTGTACCGGTATTAGTCAGCAAAGCATCCTATGAAAACATCAAATGAACTTTTTAGGAAGGTGATGAAGAATGTCAGTTGTGGGAGGAAAACCCCGAGTAGGGAAAACTCCACACAATTAGGTAGGAACTAACAACCCAATCAATACACAAGGCTCTAGTCCGGTGTCACGGTCTCAGCTATCCGGCGCGCTCAGCTATCCGGGTGACAAAGCCGGGCATTTCAGCACGCTGTAGTCATGGTATCAGTATTCTGACATACTCGAATACTCGCTGTGCCCCCCCCCCCCTGCGAGTTGATCTGCACTGCAAAAAATGGGCTATTAAAATTGACACCATGGGTATTGTCACATGTAGATACTGAAGAGAGAATCAAAATTAACATCTTTAGAGTGTTAAAATAACACATGATCAGAGGAAACAAGCACGGCATTGGTAGTTCATTTCCTGCACTGTGAAAACAATAGTTGTTTTATGTTTTTCAAATTTTCTTGTTAAGTCTACAAGGTTAAAGAGTAAAAATAATTTTCTGAAGATGCCTATGATGCATTTTAAAAATGAAAGCTGGGTGACTGGGTGTTTCACCATGAGAAAAGTCATTCAGATTGGTAAAATGCAGGGCTCGCATGTGGGGAAAAATCCACAAGACCTGTAGCTCAAAATGTTAACTGGAACAGATTTTTTTTTACAAGACTAGAATTTAAATTTATGAGACAAACATATCTGACACAGCTTAACATTTTGAACTTTTTTCATTTGAACAGGCACTAAGAGAAGATCTATCTCAATTGTATTATGGGTAAGAATTCTTCAATACTGAAATGAAAGAGAAGTTGATCAAACTGAAGTCAACATTGGAACAAAAACACAAGACCGCCGGACTTTTCCAGTCATGTGTTCACTGGCCCGATGCTATAATCACTGGCCTCGGGCCTGCAGCCCAGTCTAAATTTCCAATGGATTTTAATTATTTTTTAATGGATATTGATCTTTATTTCGCATTTTTAAAGATTCCTCCCGAGGAATTTGGTAGCGAAAATATTAGTAATTGACCTTCAAATATTTTATGAAGAAAAGAAAAATGATTTGAAAACCGCATTTGAATGCCATTTTGGGAAACGTGCTGTACATGTTTCACTCATTAGAACGAACAATAGAATAACTATTTATATAAATTACTATTGGTTTTTAAAATTCAAACATCCCAGCTGGCCCTAGAGCTGAATTATGTTTAAAAACAACACAGAAATTCAACAACAATAACAAACTTAAACAGAAACTCATTATAAAAACAGGAAGGTGTTTACAAAAAAAAGATAATCTTTTTAGGTGTTCGGGCATTCAGCCCGAACAACTCTTTGTTATTGTTCGTTTTTTTTTTTTTAGGTGTTCGGGCATTAAGCCCGAACAACTCCTTGTTTTTGTTCGGTTTTTTTTTTAGGTGTTCGGGCATTAAGCCCGAACAACTCCTTGTTTTTGTTCGTTTTTTTATAATTTTTTTTATTTGTTTTGCTTATTCTTCTGATAGTCGTTTGTCCGCAAAAAAAAACATACTTGCAAACCTTTGATCAACTTGAAACTTAATGTGACGTTTGAACATAACAAGCAGAAGGTGTGTGAGCAATGACGTCATGATGACGTCATCGGATGTCAAATTACAAGCCATTTTAGGTCAAAAAGTGCCCTCATGCCAATGCCTGTAGGTCTCTGAATATTACAGCTATGGTATTCATATTTGGGCATACGATTGATCAAGACACGGGCAACATTTAAAAAGTTAACGCCAAATTCACTTGACCTTTACTTCTGGTCGTACCGGAAGGTCAAAGTTTGCCTTTCTGCAATTCTTAACAAAAAATCATTTCCTGGCAAAATTCTTAACTTCTGTTCATCTGATCAACTTCAAATTTACACCATGTTAGAAACTTGATGAAACCTCCATCAAGTTGTTGTGACGTAATGATTACGTCATCAGGTGTCGAATTACAGTAAATCAAAGTTTAATATTTCAAAAAATCATAACTCGATAATAATTTAATGGATTTCAACAATCTATGCATCATCGGACAGGTATTTTAAAACTCAACAAACGCTACACAAAGAGTGACCCCGTTTGACCTTGACCTCCGGCTCAAAATGTAAGTTGAACATTTCGTTAGTAATAGCCCTCGGAAGCACGTTCCGCTCCATTGATCACGAGGTCAAAAGCCTACGTGCACTGTAGTGGCATGATTTCCGTGCAAGTTTTGACGTGTCGCAGTTCAACGCACTTATAACGCAAGCTTATCAATGGCGCAATAACACTGCAGAACTAAATTCCGCTCAACCTGTGCCATGTTCAGCGTCAAGTTGTTCCCCTATTCGCCCTTTTGATGGCTCATGGTGAACATGGAATCAAAGACGAAGTTTTACTGAGATGGCCACCTGCTTCAGTGATTCGTATGACTTTAATTATGTGAGAAATAAAGCTATAAAGTTTTCACACCCGTTGTTGTGTTCCATTATTATTTCCTTGCTGGGTGTATGGTGCACCATAGAGGTAGAAATAGTACTCAACTCATTATGTTATTAGTCAAAATTCACGAGAGGCTTAGACTTGCCGTCTTTATGACTTGCCTTTGTCTTTCATAATTATCCAAAACAAGTGTGTTTCCTTTCAATATTCTAAGTTTAACCCACCGTTCTGTATGAATGAAAATCAATGTCTAAAACATGCAACCGATAGCTCATACTATGCTTGACTTATTTTAATGACATCATCATCAGTGCATATGTTTTGAACAATCAATGTTTCATGCACCGATAATTCATGAGTATCCAACTCACTGTATTTGAAACCCTGATGAAAACTTATAATAATTGTAAATTAATAATGTCAACATGATAAGCATAGTTGGATTTATTAATTCATAAAGAATCAATATTCGTTGAAAAATAAATAAACTTCAGTAAATGGCTGACATGGCTGTTCTTGTGAGTAATTCAGCGGCTCGTTTGAAGATATGCAACCAAGATGAAAGGGAATTCAAAAAAATGATGCTCTGTATGAAAAGGACAATTTACTCTAATAATTTGCTGAAAACACTTTGTAATCGTATCTTGAGAAATACATCTATGATTTTTTAAGCTTTGCATTTTTTGTGAATGTTTTATGTGTGAAAGTTCTGTGTAATTGATAATGACATGATTTGACCTGGCTTCCTGTCCAACCGGAAGTAAAAGAAATACAAATTAAGAGGCTCTTTTTTGAATTGTCGGGAAAAGTCTTGTATACTAACTATCAGTACAGTTTATGAATATTTACATGAAAATTGAAACAGACAATCAATTAATACACGTCTTATAGCTCAATGCAGTCTTAAGTAGGAACATTATCATTTCTTTCCCGTGTAAACTAAATGTATACACGTAATTGATTTACACTTTGAAATTTCAAAAGCTATCAACAAACTTTTCATCCACTCAATAAAATAGTTAACACATTGACACAACACTGACCCCAATGAAACCTGAACACCTAGTGTTTGTTCCAACAAACACTAAAGCTCTAGTTAGTTCTTCTTTTTCTTCTGATAGTCGTTTGTCCGCAAAAAAAACCATAGATGCGAACCTTGGATGAACTTGAAACTTTGCATGTAGTTAGACTATAACTGGGAGATGCCAAGTGAGTTGTGACGTAATGATTACGTCACCAGGTGTCGAATTACAGTAAATCAAAGTTTAATATTTCAAAAATTCATAACTCGATAACAATTTAATGGATTTCAACAATCTATGCATCATCGGACAGGTCTATTAAAACTCAACAAACGCTACACAAAGAGTGACCCCGTTTGACCTTGACCTCTGGCTCAAAATGTAAGTTGAACATTTCGTTAGTAATAGCCCTCAGAAGCACGTTCCGCTCCATTGATCACGAGGTCCAAAGCCTACGTGGGCCTTCACTGAAGGCTGGATGTAGTTGCATGATTTCCGTGCAAGTTTTGACGTGTCGCAGTTCAACGCATTTATAACGTTGGCTTATCAATGGCGCAATAACACTGCAGAATTAAATTCCGCTCAACCTGTGCCATGTTCAGCGTCAAGTTGTTCCCCTATTCGCCCTTTTGATGGTTCATGGTGAACATGGAATCGAAGACGAAGTTTTACTGAGATGGCCACCTGCTTCAGTGATTCGTATGACTTTTAATTATGTGAGAAATAAAGCTATAAAGTTTTCACACTCGTTGTGTTCCATCCTTATTTCCTTGCTGAGTGTATGGTGCACTATAGAGGTAGAAATAGTACTCAACTCATTATGTTATTAATCAAAATTCACGAGAGGCTTAGACTTGCCGTCTTCATGACTTGCCTTTGTCTTTCATAATTATCCAAAACAAGTGTGTTTTCTTTCAATATTCTAAATTTAACCCACCGTTCTGTATGAATGAAAATCTGTCTTAAAAATGCAACCGATAGCTCATACTATGCTTGACTTATTTTAATGACATCATCATCAGTGCATAGTTTTGAACAATCGATGTTTCATACACAGATACTTCATGAGTATTCAACTCACTGTATTTGAAACCCTGTTGAAAACTTCTAATAATTGTAAATTAATAATGTGAACATGATTAGCATAGTTGGATTTATTAATCCATAAAGAATCAATATTAATTGAAAAATAAATTAACTTCAGTAAATGGCTTACATGGCTGTACTTGTGAGTAGTTCAGCGGCTCGTTTGAAGATATGCAACCAAGAGTCTCTTTTTTGAATTGTCAGTAAAAGTCTTGTTTACAGTACAGTTTATGAACATTTTCATGAAAATTTAAACAGATGTTCAATTAATACACGTTCTAGAGCTCAATGCAGTCTTAAGTAGGAACGTTATCATTTATTTCCCGTGTAAACTGAATGTATACACGTAATTGATTTACACTTTGAAATTTCAAAAGCTATCAACAATCTTTTCATCGACTCAATAAAATAGTTCACACATTGACACAACATTGACCCCAATGAAATCCGAACACCTAGTGTTTGTTCCAACAAACACTAAAGCTCTAGTTTTTTTCTTTTGTTATAAATACTTAGATTATGTACAGGAATCCAGCTCCATTAAAAACCAGCATGTGTAGCAACAAAATAAATAAATAAACTATTGAGAAGTCTGGTCAAGGACGGGATCTACACTTGAATGGGTAGCGTTTGTTTGCATTTCTGAGGTTATTGTTGCCAAAGGGTGGAAAGCAAGTGTCTGTACTTGTTTGTTTGAACTAGTCAGCAGCGATTTACCAAATTTACCAAAATAGCTCTTCACGTTTGAACACTAGACAGAGACAGACCGTGACAACCGAACTGGGAGTAAATTTCATTGAATGGCTTTTACTACAGAAGTCCTTTAGTTAAAATAATGCGGAGGGCATTTGGAAAAGTTTCCGCAGCATACCTCCAACTTATTATTTTTTTTTCCTGTTTTCCATTTGGAGATAGGTGGAAAACAGGAGAGAAAAAAAAAAAAGAAAAAAGAAAGTTGGAGGCATGCTGCGGAAAATTTACCGGGCATTTTGCTGTAATTTCTCCAGACATTCCTACAGAGATTTAGTAGGAAGATTACACCCTAACACTAACAGTACACGAAAATAAGGGGTACTTGCATGAATTGACTCTACCCCTGGCCTACCTACCACACAGGTGAAATCCAGGATGGGGGAAACAAATTTTGTTTTTGTCATAATGAGTGAAAAGTGGCAGTCGTGATGAGCTCTTTTCCTAAATAATAAACAAGAATGAGTATGATATGTTATACTGACCTGTCAGACAGCAATCCCCCAATCATTGAACCGATCAAGGTGCTCAGAGACTGTGATAGAAAAGCAAAACTCATACTAGCAACACTGCTCCCAGTTTGGCAATTATGTGAGAAATAAAGCTACAAAGTTTTCACACCCGTTGTTGTGTTCCATCCTTATTTCCTTGCTGAGTGTATGGTGCACCATAGAGGTAGAAATAGTACTCAACTCATTATGTTATTAGTCAAAATTCACGAGAGGCTTAGACTTGCCGTCTTTATGACTTGCCTTTGTCTTTCATAATTATCCAAAACAAGTGTGTTTTCTTTCAATATTCTAAATTTAACCCACCGTTCTGTATGAATGAAAATCAATGTCTAAAAAATGCAACCGATAGCTCATACTATGCTTGACTTATTTTAATGACATCATCATCAGTGCATATGTTTTGAACAATCAATGTTTCATGCACCGATAATTCATGAGTATCCAACTCACTGTATTTGAAACCCCGATGAAAACTTCTAATAATTGTAAATTAATAATGTCAACATGATAAGCATAGTTGGATTTATTAATTCATAAAGAATCAATATTCATTGAAAAATAAATAAACTTCAGTAAATGGCTGACATGGCTGTTGTTGTGAGTAATTCAGCGGCTCGTTTGAAGATATGCAACCAAGATGAAAGGGAATTCAAAAAATGATGCTCTGTATGAAAAGGACAATTTACTCTAATAATTTGCTGAAAACACTTTGTAACCGTATCTTGAGAAATACATCTATTATGATTTTTTAAGCTTTGCATTTTTTGTGAATGTTTTATGGGTGAAAGTTCTGTGTAATTGATAATGACATGATTTGACCTGGCTTCCTGTCCAACCGGAAGTAAAAGAAATACAAATTAAGAGGCTCTTTTTTGAATTGTCAGGAAAAGTCTTGTATACTAACTATTAGTACAGTTTATGAATATTTACATGAAAATTGAAACAGATAATCAACTAATACACGTTCTAGAGCTCAATGCAGTCTTATTAGTAGGAACGTTAGCATTTCTTTCCCGTGTAAACTAAATGTATACACGTAATTGATTTACACTTAGAAATTTCAAAAGCTATCAACAATCTTTTCATCGACTCAATAAAATAGTTCACACATTGACACAACACTGACCCCGATGAAATCCGAACACCTAGTGTTTGTTCCAACAAACACTAAATCTCTAGTTTTTTTGTTTTTTTTTTGCTTATTCTTCTGATAGTCGTTTGTCCGCAAAAAAACACATACTTGCAAACCTTTGATCAACTTGAAACTTAATGTGACGTTAGAACATAACGAGCAGAAGGTGTGTGAGCAATGACGTCATGATGACGTCATCGGGTGTCAAATTACAAGCCATTTTAGGTCAAAAAGTGCCCTCATGCCAATGCCTGTAGGTCTCTGAATATAACAGCTATGGTATTCATATTTGGGCATATGATAGATCAAGACACGGGCAACATTTAAAAAGTTAACGTCAAATTCACATGACCTTTACTTCCGGTCGTACCGGAAGGTCAAAGTTTGCCTTTCTGCAATTCTTAACAAAAAATCATTTCCTGGCAAAATTCTTAACTTTCGTTCATCTGATCAACTTCAAATTTACACCATGTAAGAAACTGGATGAAACCTCTATCAAGTTTTTGTGACGTAATGATTACGTCATCAGGTGTCGAATTACAGTAAATCAAAGTTTAATATTTCAAAAAATCATAACTCGATAACAACTTAATGGATTATAACAATCTATACATCATCGGACAGGTCTTTTAAAACTCAACAAACGCTACACAAAGAGTGACCCCGTTTGACCTTGACCTCCGGCTCAAAATGTAAGTTGAACATTTCGTTAGTAATAGCCCTCGGAAGCACGTTCCGCTCCATTGATCACGAGGTCCAAAGCCTACGTGCACTGTAGTAGCCTTGATCAAGGCGTTGGAGTTTTTTTCTCAATTTTATTTTATTGTTTTCATTTTTATTTTATTTGCGCCGCGCTACCCACCCGAGCTACCAACCCGCCCGAGCTGTGTGCTGTGCACGGTGTTTGTGTGTGCAGTACGGTATGCGCGTGCTCGATCGTGTGAGCTGTATGCCAACACTCACCGAAACAACGCCTTGACGGTTCTGTCTCGAAGCCAATGACTCATTACTATAATGCGCGCAAAAGGCGAGACCCCATTGGTCAGTGGCGGAAGTCTTGTTTACTCATTCTTATGAATATGCATGCAGTATCCAGATCTGGCTACCGAACTGGCGCGCCGGTTTGAATTTGGGAATACTTTGTTATAATAATATCTATCTGAAAATGTTGCGTATTCTCCTCAGCTGAGCGAGACAATGAGGGCATGGCAGGAATTAAACAAATGAGGTTGCGTGGATCAATTTGTAACATACATTACATACACCATTTTCTATCAGGAAATGTCTCCATCTTGCATCATTAAACAGTGATTTAATCATTGTTGGTGCATTCATTTGAGGTAAAAATATACAAAACAAAGACCGATCAATAAACTACCATTGTTGATTGTTTCATGAAGCCATATAGCTCATTGCACTTTTTATATCATTTTGGCCGCCCCACTAAAAAAGAGCTGCCTAACACCACATTTCCCAAGTACACTCACTAGAACAGGGTAGCTAAAAATCTATTTCACATGTATCATGTGTGGCTGTATCCTGTCAATTTTTGTTTAGCAGTAAATTCTTATAAGACCCTGTCTGAGAACAATTCAAAAGTATGAAGACGGTGTGAGTGGCTGCACGGAGTTGGACTTCGAGAGGACATGTCAGGAAAACACAGATGCAGAAACTACATCAACTCCAGAATTAATAACCAAAAGAATGGCGAATGATCCGAGGGTAGTCCAATGAGGTAACTTGAGTGCAGCGCATAAAGCTCCAGGGGCCGCGCCCCGGTTCAGCACTTATGAGCTGACTGACCTACCTCGCAGATTACCGGTCCAAAATGGCTGAGACAATGCTACACACAAACCCCATTAAGTCGGCACCTACTCACATCGCATCACATACAGCAAGCATGGTATGGCACAAAGGTCATAGTGAGAGAAGCTCGTGATTGGACGTCAAAATGAATAATTCATTTGCTTCCCATCCTGTGTTGTCTGCAATAGGTCTGACGAAATATTTAAATATTCATGAGCTGCATACTAGCATATCCGAGAGCCCCCCCATTTTCGTCCAATATTGGACGAAAATATCAAGAAACACATTAAACCCGGAAGTTACAGACCCGTCAAGGCTGTCGGCCTAACGGCCTCCGCATGCGGAGAGTGGTACGAGTGCGGATGACCTGCGCACAGTGTGTGTACGGGCGTCGTGCGATGTGATACACACATTACGCACAGTGTACGGGTGGGTCGTGCGATGTGATACACACCTTACGCACAGCGTATACGGATGGGTTTACGGCTTCTTGTTTGGAGTGAAATGCGAATGCCTTGATCAAGGCTAGCACTGTAGTGGCATGATTTCCGTGCAAGTTTTGACGTGTCGCAGTTCAACGCACTTACAACGCAAGCTTATCAATGGCGCAATAACACTGCAGAACTAAATTCCGCTCAACCTGTGCCATGTTCAGCGTCAAGTTGTTCCCCTATTCGCCCTTTTGATGGCTCATGGTGACCATGGAATCGAAGACGAAGTTTTACTGAGATGGCCACCTGCTTCAGTGATTCGTATGACTTTTAATTATGTGAGAAATAAAGCTACAAAGTTTTCACACCCGTTGTTGTGTTCCATCCTTATTTCCTTGCTGAGTGTATGGTGCACCATAGAGGTAGAAATAGTACTCAACTCATTATGTTATTAGTCAAAATTCACGAGAGGCTTATACTTGCCGTCTTTATGACTTGCCTTTGTCTTTCATAATTATCCAAAACAAGTGTGTTTTCTTTCAATATTCTAAATTTAACCCACCGTTCTGTATGAATGAAAATCAATGTCTAAAAAATGCAACCGATAGCTCATACTATGCTTGACTTATTTTAATGACATCATCATCAGTGCATATGTTTTGAACAATCAATGTTTCATGCACCGATAATTCATGAGTATCCAACTCACTGTATTTGAAACCCCGATGAAAACTTCTAATAATTGTAAATTAATAATGTCAACATGATAAGCATAGTTGGATTTATTAATTCATAAAGAATCAATATTCATTGAAAAATAAATAAACTTCAGTAAATGGCTGACATGGCTGTTCTTGTGAGTAATTCAGCGGCTCGTTTGAAGATATGCAACCAAGATGAAAGGGAATTCAAAAAATGATGCTCTGTATGAAAAGGACAATTTACTCTAATAATTTGCTGAAAACACTTTGTAACCGTATCTTGAGAAATACATCTATTATGATTTTTTAAGCTTTGCATTTTTTGTGAATGTTTTATGGGTGAAAGTTCTGTGTAATTGATAATGACATGATTTGACCTGGCTTCCTGTCCAACCGGAAGTAAAAGAAATACAAATTAAGAGGCTCTTTTTTGAATTGTCAGGAAAAGTCTTGTATACTAACTATCAGTACAGTTTATGAATATTTACATGAAAATTGAAACAGATAATCAACTAATACACGTTCTAGAGCTCAATGCAGTCTTATTAGTAGGAACGTTAGCATTTCTTTCCCGTGTAAACTAAATGTATACACGTAATTGATTTACACTTAGAAATTTCAAAAGCTATCAACAATCTTTTCATCGACTCAATAAAATAGTTCACACATTGACACAACACTGACCCCGATGAAATCCGAACACCTAGTGTTTGTTCCAACAAACACTAAAGCTCTAGTATTGTTTTTTTTTCTTCTTCAGCATACAGCACATCCACCAGAATGGTCTTGGATCCAGTGACATATTTTCCACTTCTGCTGCATTCCTTATTTCCTGTATGATGCACATACAGGTAGAAATAGAACTTAAATCATTATGTTATTAGTCGAAATTAGTCATTATGTTATAGGCCTAAGTCAAAATTCACGATAGACTTAGATTTGCCGTCCTCATGATTTGCCTTCGTTTTGCATTATGACTTAACACAAATGACTTTTTCAATAGTCTAAAAATTAACAAACTGTTCTGTAGGAAAATCAATATCTAAAAATCAAGCAAGCTTTTTATAAAATACAACTACCAAATCGCACCTTGCTTGACTTATTTTAGCGACATCATCATCAGTGTTTTTTGTATTGAACAATCAATGTTTCCTGAACCGAGTATCCACCTCACTGGATTTGAAACCCTGTTAAAAACTTTTCTGAATTGTAACCTAATAACATCAACATGAATGGCATTTAGTGTTTTTTTTTTAATCAACACAGAATCGATAACCATCGAAAAATAAATAAACTTTATTGAATTGAATACAAGATATTAATAGTTGTATATTTACGGCAGATTTATATTCACGGCAAAAATGCGTGATTAAAGCTAAAACCTTGCATGTCTTCAAGCCGGGATTTGTAACATCCAAAATTTGAGATCCTGTTCAAATGACGTCATCAATTGTCATATAATTATGAAGTCACCTTAAAGGTGCAGTTTAACTTGATCTATCTAAAGTTTATTATTTCGAAATATAAAAATAAAAAATCTACTATGATTTTAAGCTTTGCATTTTTTGTGAATGTTTTATGTATGTAAGTTCTGTATAATTGATAATGACATGATTTGACCTGGCTTCCTGTCCAACCGGAAGTAAAAGAAATGTATATTAAGAGGCTCTTTTTGAATTGTCAATAACATTCTTGTATACTAACTATCAGTGCAGTTTATGAATATTTACATGAAAATTGTCACAGATGTTCAATTAATACACGTTCTAGAGCTCTTAAGTAGGAACGTCAGCCTTAATTTCCCGTGTAAACTAAATGTATACACGTAATTGATTTACACTTTGAAATTTCAAAAGCTATCAACAAACTTTTCATCCACTCAATAAAATAGTTAACACATTGACACAACACTGACCCCAATGAAACCTGAACACCTAGTGTTTGTTCCAACAAACACTAAAGCTCTAGTTAGTTCTTCTTTTTCTTCTGATAGTCGTTTGTCCGCAAAAAAAACCATAGATGCGAACCTTGGATGAACTTGAAACTTTGCATGTAGTTAGACTATAACTGGGAGATGCCAAGTGAGTTGTGACGTAATGATTACGTCACCAGGTGTCGAATTACAGTAAATCAAAGTTTAATATTTCAAAAATTCATAACTCGATAACAATTTAATGGATTTCAACAATCTATGCATCATCGGACAGGTCTATTAAAACTCAACAAACGCTACACAAAGAGTGACCCCGTTTGACCTTGACCTCTGGCTCAAAATGTAAGTTGAACATTTCGTTAGTAATAGCCCTCAGAAGCACGTTCCGCTCCATTGATCACGAGGTCCAAAGCCTACGTGGGCCTTCACTGAAGGCTGGATGTAGTTGCATGATTTCCGTGCAAGTTTTGACGTGTCGCAGTTCAACGCATTTATAACGTTGGCTTATCAATGGCGCAATAACACTGCAGAATTAAATTCCGCTCAACCTGTGCCATGTTCAGCGTCAAGTTGTTCCCCTATTCGCCCTTTTGATGGTTCATGGTGAACATGGAATCGAAGACGAAGTTTTACTGAGATGGCCACCTGCTTCAGTGATTCGTATGACTTTTAATTATGTGAGAAATAAAGCTATAAAGTTTTCACACTCGTTGTGTTCCATCCTTATTTCCTTGCTGAGTGTATGGTGCACTATAGAGGTAGAAATAGTACTCAACTCATTATGTTATTAATCAAAATTCACGAGAGGCTTAGACTTGCCGTCTTCATGACTTGCCTTTGTCTTTCGTAATTATCCAAAACAAGTGTGTTTTCTTTCAATATTCTAAATTTAACCCACCGTTCTGTATGAATGAAAATCTGTCTTAAAAATGCAACCGATAGCTCATACTATGCTTGACTTATTTTAATGACATCATCATCAGTGCATAGTTTTGAACAATCGATGTTTCATACACAGATATTCAACTCACTGTATTTGAAACCCTGTTGAAAACTTCTAATAATTGTAAATTAATAATGTGAACATGATTAGCATAGTTGGATTTATTAATCCATAAAGAATCAATATTAATTGAAAAATAAATTAACTTCAGTAAATGGCTTACATGGCTGTACTTGTGAGTAGTTCAGCGGCTCGTTTGAAGATATGCAACCAAGAGTCTCTTTTTTGAATTGTCAGTAAAAGTCTTGTTTACAGTACAGTTTATGAACATTTTCATGAAAATTTAAACAGATGTTCAATTAATACACGTTCTAGAGCTCAATGCAGTCTTAAGTAGGAACGTTATCATTTATTTCCCGTGTAAACTGAATGTATACACGTAATTGATTTACACTTTGAAATTTCAAAAGCTATCAACAATCTTTTCATCGACTCAATAAAATAGTTCACACATTGACACAACATTGACCCCAATGAAATCCGAACACCTAGTGTTTGTTCCAACAAACACTAAAGCTCTAGTTTTTTTCTTTTGTTATAAATACTTAGATTATGTACAGGAATCCAGCTCCATTAAAAACCAGCATGTGTAGCAACAAAATAAATAAATAAACTATTGAGAAGTCTGGTCAAGGACGGGATCTACACTTGAATGGGTAACGTTTGTTTGCATTTCTGAGGTTATTGTTGCCAAAGGGTGGAAAGCAAGTGTCTGTACTTGTTTGTTTGAACTAGTCAGCAGCGATTTACCAAATTTACCAAAATAGCTCTTCACGTTTGAACACTAGACAGAGACAGACCGTGACAACCGAACTGGGAGTAAATTTCATTGAATGGCTTTTACTACAGAAGTCCTTTAGTTAAAATAATGCGGAGGGCATTTGGAAAGTTTCGCAGCATACCTCCAACTTATTATTTTTTTTTCCTGTTTTCCATTTGGAGATAGGTGGAAAACAGGAGAGAAAAAAAAGAAAAAAAAGTTGGAGGCATGCTGCGGAAAATTTACCGGGCATTTTGCTGTAATTTCTCCAGACATTCCTACAGAGATTTAGTAGGAAGATTACACCCTAACACTAACAGTACACGAAAATAAGGGGTACTTGCATGAATTGACTCTACCCCTGGCCTACCTACCACACAGGTGAAATCCAGGATGGGGGAAACAAATTTTGTTTTTGTCATAATGAGTGAAAAGTGGCAGTCGTGATGAGCTCTTTTCCTAAATAATAAACAAGAATGAGTATGATATGTTATACTGACCTGTCAGACAGCAATCCCCCAATCATTGAACCGATCAAGGTGCTCAGAGACTGTGATAGAAAAGCAAAACTCATACTAGCAACACTGCTCCCAGTTTGGCAACCCAAGTCCAGTAGAGTCGGTCCAAGTAGAGCCACGCACATCCCAAAACTCCAAAACACGCTGCAGTAAGTTATTGTGGCCTGTAAGTGGTCGAAAAACAACGACTTGGCAGTGTGTATTGGCTTCTGGCGCCTGGACGGGGAAGATTCTGCTGCATTTTTGCCGTCACCATTCGGTGACGACTTCTCCGAGTCCGCGCCCATGCTAGCGTAGCCCGATGGCCTGCCCGGGCCTGACGTCCCAAGCCCGGTAGACGCAGTCGGTCCATCATCGTCCACCCTTCCCGGACTTCTTTCACGCAACATGACAGGCAAATGTCCTCTCACTCAGTCCAACAGCATGGTAACAACTAGCCTAAATATCAACAGGCTTTCAGTGTGCAATTTTCAATCAATGCATTGCAAGTTTTTCAGCTCTAAAATGATTGAAATGTAGCAACGAAGTTCAGCAAGAAACAACAACAACCTGTCTCCATTGAAACATGATTGAAGAACATAGAGCACCTAATCAGCGAAACGACTTCTTGTGTGTGTGACGGACGGACGTGCTGCTGCTCTATTTACACACAGTCGTGTGTTTGGTGTGTATTCGATTGTGGGTGGTTGGGGGTTGCCCTGATTTCATCACCGTACAGTGTGGGGCGCTAGTGGATCTCAATGGAGCATTATGAACAAGTAGTCAAAGCAACTTTGGTTTAATCCATTCTATGACGGGGGTGTTTTTGCGTTAATCAAAAGGTGATTGGCCCTCCATGGGTTAGAGGGAAAAAACACCCCACAAAATGTCATTAATGGTTGATACATTAAATGGCACTCCTGAATTATGTCTTTGCCATCCCCCACCAACTTGCTGCCCTCATTAAAAAAGTCTGGTTTACGCCTGGGGGCGGGGGTACTTCTGTGCAAGACAGGAAGTTTGAAGTAAAGTTTCTTTTCCTGCATGACTACGTAGGCGAAATAAGGTCAACAAAACAATGTTTTCACGAAATCGTAATGCCTATTTAATTTTTTTTAAAACAAATTGTCTTATTTGAATTTTACAAATAAAAAAATCAAACAACAACACTTTATCCATTGTAATAGCTTTTTCGAGAAGGTGGATCTTTTGAAAACATGTGTAGGGGGGAAAGTGTTGCCCCTGGGATTGAAATGGAAAGAACCAAAGCAGTTGTTAATTTCTTATTTGTGGCGAAACCCAAACTTGATATTTTTTAAAGAACTACTTCTTTTCATGAAACTATTTCATTTGACAGTGATTTAATTATTATATTGGGGTTACTAAAGGTGATTTTGGACCCCCCCCCCAATAAAAATATCTTATAATGTAAGCCAGCGCGAACTCGGGGTTTTCGGATGGGACATCCACGAGTACCTCATCTCATCAGGTGAACCAGAGTCACAGAGGCAAGCCTAACTCGTACACTGAGAAGGACTCTCTGGAAATCAACAGTAGTAACTTATATTTTGTGCAGCACTCTTTCACATCGAACGGTCCATGGATCAATACCGTCATTATGATTTGATGACACGCTTGAGCATCAGCAAAATGTAACCTTACATAGCGCCCTCACAGGTCAAACTAAAGATAGGAATGACATGCACCACATCGAACGGCCTCTGCTTTGGCTCCAACCCCGGTTTTAGACTTGACTTTAAATCTGAGATCGCGGTTATTTATCTGCATCAGCCACGCAAAACGCCCCCCCCCCCGCATATTGGCTATCACTCGCGACCTCAAGTTTAATATCGGAGGTTAATCCACAAGAGGGCGCTATATCAGGCCATCCAGCAGAGCCGTATATTGGGAGAGTTGCGACAACTTGCGATTAGAAGCCATTTTGTCTCAAAAAAATGCATTGGCGAATACAGGGTGCCAGACTAGTCTGCCCATTGGGTTGTGCTGTATTTGGGAACAAAATGGCGTCCAGCAACCACGTGACCGGAGAAAGCTGGTCCCTCCATGTCGCAACTCTCTCAATACACAGCTCTGCCATCCAGTGTCGCGAGCTACAGGCCGTTTGAATCCATACACTCCCTTTTTGTACTCTCAACTCCTGATAGTGCGATGGTTTTGCAAAATGTACACATTTTAATATTTTGCTTGACCAATTTGTTAATGACTAAAAGTAATATGTACTTTACGAAAGAGAGTGTATAATTATTGTAAGATAATTTTAAGTCGCGGTCTCTCCTCGGCCTTTTATTGCAATTCGTACATTTTTATTGTTAATCAATGGGTTTTTTTTACGTTACACGAAAACTCATAATGATTATGATAATACGTATAAAAGCACCGGTATCCGCTACAGATGAGCGCTCGGGTGCTGATATTTGCATTGTTTTTACGACAGGTAGGCCCTATGCGGAGTTAAGAAAGGAGACCAATTTGTAAAGTTTTACGGCGCAATCTGCAGCCAACCTCCCTGAAAAACGCTAGAGCAAACCCCTTACTGGTTTTGTTTTTTGTTTTGCGCTGGCGATCAATATTGACATAGATGGAAAACATGGAGTTATGTTGATATGTTGCAGCAGGTGTTGGCTTAGGTTGGCGGTCTTGATGATGGCATTACGTCGGCAAAAGATGTTAAGTTCCGATAGTGCTGGCTTCGTGTTAATGTTCGGGTCAGCAACCATGATGTTGGTCATAACATTTTGCCTAATGGTTTTAGGCCAACATCTCTCTTTTTTCTTCAAGATTCTTGAACAATTTTTAGCAAGAATCACACTATGACAATATGCAGCTGGGCCTATGTCCAAATGTGGTCTATGGGCTTAATATAGAACCATGTATTTACATGTTTGCTTGTTACAGAACAAGTATGATGGTCAGATTCATTGCAAACGTTGTGGCGTTTTATGGTGGAGTAATCAAATGCCAGTAATTCTGAAATTGCCCAAAGATGTCATTACTCAATAACAGTAATATTTGAGCCATTATTGGGCCAACGTTGACATAAATGCAAATTTGTAGGCGGGGCCGCCTATGAAGTGAATTTTCTTTGATCCAAGGCAAGTTTTTCTTCATCGTCCATAAGAAAATATGTACATCAAAAATACAGACAAACATCTATATAGTTAAAATCGGTATCAACTTCCACCCCGCGGCGCTGCGAGATCCGACCGTCCGCTTGCGCTCGGTGACCTCGCCCCTCGAGGACGAGGATGCCACTGGGCTGCCATCTTTATTCGTTGGGTCGCCATCTTGGGTCGCTATCTTCCTCGACTGGTGTCCCGGCGGCGTGCCTACCGGGCACTGGTTCTGGAGCCGGGTGCCAATTTTTTTTCTCTCTTTTCTCACGTGTGATTGGTCCGTTATTTCCTCGGTCTTGGGTGTTCGCCACGATTTCCCAGCTCTCTCGATAAGATTGTTTTAATGTTGTTTGTCTTCAGAAGATATTTGTTGCACGTTTTGTGGGTAAAATGGTATTAAATAATTTATCAATAAATATCTACTGCATTTTGTGTCACAAAAAAATCCACGGTTCTAACGACAGGAGTCTTTTCAGTGAACAGTGACGAGAAGTAGCGTTGCATGACTACTCAAGTACCATCAGTCTTACTCAGCAAGACTCCAAAAGCACCAAAGTGTCCTCGCAATGGTCACTGCCACTACTTATACAGGTACATGAAAATAAATTGCAATCCTTGAATATCTTTTCTCTGGCTTTGCAATGCAGCAAACCGAACGAGTGGCTTTAAAATAGTGAGACCCTCAGAAACTGCATGGAAGGTGGCTATCACTTAAAATACTCATAGAATGAGCAACAAACTCATCCTGCCAACTCTACAATACAAAAAACAGCAGCTCCAACTGAAATTTTCCTAAAAACTAGTGGCTCGGCCTTTTCAAAAACAGTATCTCTATGCCATCTCAAAGGAATTTCGAAGAAATACTAGGGTCAGGTGACTGCAATAAATTGTAGTAACCCTGTCTTCAGGCTTTTCAAGCTAGTTTAGTGCTCTATGGTCCCAGCAATATTGAGGGCGCACTTGGTCTCCCTTTTTATTTTGTTGAAGAAGTGTCGACTTTTTCATGGTACACTATGGGAATTGTTCCTTTCGGGGCACATAACCCTTGGATGCGAGACGATGACGATGACGACAACAAACAAACCAACAAACAAACAAACAAACAAACAAACAACAATTGCAACAACAACTTTCCTCCAAATACCACGTCATGTTATCTTGACCCACAATTCTTTTTCTCAGCAAAGACATTTGTTAAAAGCAATAATTTATTATTATTATTAACAGCTCCATGAAATTAATTATGATATAATAAATCTTCCGTTATGCAGGCCTTATGCCTTGCGTCACTAGATTGCAAATTGAAAATGACTATATTCTAATAAATTTGGAAATTTTCCTTCTCCAATAACAATAAATGACTACTCTAAAAATAAATTACCTAAAGGAAGTGATACTTAAGTCTAAATTTTCTTTTAAGAAATATGAGTTTAAGCCATAATTCTGAATTAAAAAGCTCTTTCTGATATTGACATTATAATGATATTAATCACGTACAAAAATCACTTAATCTTGCAGCAGATTACAACCTTCAAAAATATGCAACGCTAATGTTTTTCCCAATTAAAAACAAACTAAACGAAACCTTCTCCAATAAAAAATGCCTAAAACAAGTGAAACTTGTAGGGCTGGCGCGAAACATTGGTAAAGTTGAAAATATAAATGCTCACAGATCACACAACTTACATGGTCATGTAAAACAAACAAAAATGCCTAAAGCAAGTGAAACTTGTAGGCGCGAAACATTGGTAAAGTTGAAAATATAAATGCTCACAGATCACACAACTTACATGGTCATGTAAAACAAACAAAAATGCCTAAAGCAAGTGAAACTTAAAGGCGCGAAACATTGGTAAAGTTGAAAATATAAATGCTCACAGATCACACAACTTACATGGTCATGTAAAACAAACAAAAACGCCTAAAGCAAGTGAAACTTAAAGGTGCGAAACATTAGTAAAGTTGAAAATATAAATGCTCACAGATCACACAACTTACATGGTCATGTAAAACAAACAAAAACGCCTAAAGCAAGTGAAACTTAAAGGCGCGAAACATTGGTAAAGTTGAAAATATAAATGCTCACAGATCACACAACTTACATGGTCATGGTGGAACAATTTTCTTGAAACATCTTTACTGGAAATGCTAAAGATTTTCAGAAATGAGTCAAGCAATAGTTTTGATCTCGCGGGTGCATAACCCCTGATGTTTAAATAGAGAGTGAAAACACAAAGGGTTTTTACCTATTTTCTTATGACTCCGATGACAAGTTTGTTAACATGTACTGGTATAATATGTTGGGTCTGATAAAGAGCGGATCATGGAGCCGATTTCACAAAGAGTAAAGATTCATCTTTGATGTGTATCAATCTTAATTGCTAAGCAAAGGGTGGTGTCACAATACAAATCACTATGGTAATACAACTCATTATAAGGCGAGTCTTAGTGCTTTGTGAAATCGGTCTTTGATAATTACCAACGCTGTCCATGCGCTTAAAATCAACATGCTGCCGTTAATTTCACAAAGTATGATGATTGTATATCATTTGCAATATAATGTGCACTTGTATAAAAGGTTTAAGCACTTAAAAACATTCTATTATGAATAAGAATTTAACAGTTTATTAAAAAATGTTTTTACATAAAATTATATTTTAAACCCTACGTGAAAAGAAAATACATTTTAGTTCGTTAATTTTTTACTCGAATATTAATTAAGATAAAAAACGTTAATGTATTTACCTCAATTTAAGCGCTTGAACTAAAAATATAGGACGAATAAACTAGATACTAAATCTAGATACAAACATAAAAAGTATTATTAATACTACCATAGAAAATGAATGAACATTTTGCTGAAACCAAAGAATCCTCGAACGGTGCCTCAGTGGAGTCTAACCCTAAGGCCTGAAGATACATGTGAAGAAAGGATGTACCCTGTACAGTCACTATTCACTCTAAAAACTTCCGAGTCAGAAAATGACCCGGATCCGAGTCCCGTGGGACCTGACCCAATCTCTGGGTCAGTATGACCCGGAATCTGTGCCAAATTGACCCAGAAAAGGATCAAAATGACACAGAATCCGAGTTGAAATTCAATTTTAACCACTTTCCGGGTCGCAAGATTTTTTCCTACGAACTTTTTGTCCCCCCATACGGCGAACTGAGTACAAACTTCTTTTGATAGCGCCCTCTTTTGAATCATCCTCCTCAAGGCCATGTTAATTTCCCGTTTGGGGACAACAAGTTCAGAGGAAAACAAATCTTGCTTCCGGGTCAGCCTGACTCGGAAATGGATCAGGCCCCCTGGGACCCGGAATCTGGATCAATTCTGACCCGGATGCTTTTAGAGTGTTGTCGATAGATCTGAAATGGGAAGAATCTTCTAAGAAAGCCGACACAATGAGATAAATGTATGATAGCATACAGAAGGGAAAGAGAAACTGTACAATTTTTAAAGCTTGTTGTTGTACCTTTCCTTTAACTATTCATTGACCAAAGAGGCAAATAAGCCATTTTCTTTAGCAAGGAGTTCCGTTGGACTTCCATACTCCGCCACATGACCGTCATCTAAGACAAGGATGCTGTCCGAGTCCATAATAGTCGCGATGCGATGCTGGAACGGACAAAGAGAGAAATCCATTATTTTTGGCCGATATGACCCGAAAGTTTTAATTAAAGTTTTAAATAGCTTTTTTCAAAGATTTGGAAAAGTTGAAGGCTTCAATTTAAGGTATTGCAAGAAAACATCCGCCAATGATAAGTGGTACAGCTAATTAAAAACTAAAAAAATACTTATTGTCAGGATCCAGATATTACGGTATCTCACGTCCATCGGCAATGTACAAACAATTTCGCATGTTACATGTATTTTGGTGCATTGTCCATGGCATTTGAAAAATTGCTTGTATGTTTTTCGTTTTGAAACAGCATCATCTGTCAAAATTTGTTCAGACAAAAACATTCCTTTCGTCAAAAAATGTGCCATGCAACTTTAAGATACCACTGCCGATATATAATTTCAATAGATAGTTATGACATGTAGCCATGACGTAAACCTTTACAAAACGGGTTACGCTTTTTTGGCATACTGATGCAGTTATGCATTTGATTGTTATGGAAATCGGGAACAAAAATATCAAAGTTCAGAACCTCAAGTCTCTGAATAAAACAATTAAACTTGAAGTCGTTGTATAACTTACTGCTATGGTCAGAACTGTTCTCTCCTTAAACGCTGTAGCTACAACAGTCTGTAAAATCTTGTCCTATAAGAGTTAAGAAAGAAAAAAAATTGTCTGAGTAATAAGGATTGTCTAATTCTAAAAGAAAAATGGAAAGAAAAACTATTTAAAAATTGAAGGAATATGCCTACTATAGTCATTGTTTGTTCGATATTGACAATGAAATATCTATCCTCAGATTGTGACTATTTCGAAGACAATGTCAAGACCTTGTTTTTTTGCTGGAATTCGGTCTACTGTATTTAAAACAACCCCACCTGTGCTATTTAACTTTTATATGCACCGGTTTTGACGCTGTGTGTTTTATTTGCACAATTTTGTTTTGTTAGGCCTATGTCATTGTAACTATTGGATGAGGAAGCTGTGAGTGCGAGTCAAAAATTAAAACCTAAATCTTGAAACTGTTTAACACCCACCGTCTCCATGTCGATTGAAGCGGTAGCTTCGTCCATGATGAGGATACGGGACTTTCTGAGGAAAGCACGAGCCAGACAGAATAACTGCCGCTGACCGACGCTGAAGTTCTCTCCACCTTCAGTTACTGTCCCGTCTATGAGAAAAAATAAATGTTTCTCAATAATAATAATACTTGGTTCTTATACAGCTCTTTATCACAACCTGGGACGTATCAAAGCGCTCATTATTCGACTTTCAAAAGGATAAGTAGGACAATGTTTTGAATCACGAGACCCATTTATGTAGCACCTTCTAATGGTTTACAAGATGCTGCGGCGCTTTCAGCAGCCACTGCCAGAAATACCTGGGTAAACCCCTTCTCTTCTTTTACGTGCATTACACAACACAGGGGATCTACGGCTTTCCAATCCTATATAGTTGTATATATATATACCATAAAACTAACCTATGAAAATTTCATTTCAAAAGGTATAGTAGCATTTTTGAGATATTGCCGAAAATCTTAAGCGGTTATGTCCACGCAGGAAGAATAATCTGCATTGGAATACACACTCTGAGAAGCGTTACCGTAACGCTTCTCAATATTCAAAATATTTTGGGGATAAAAAATGATACATTTTTCCATAGTCTCAGTCCTTCGAAGTAAAAGGTTTCTCAAAATGCATTATACTATCCAAAGCTGCTGTACTTCTTACGAAGTAAGTTTTTATTGCCATACATTTTCAGAGTCATTACCAAACGTGTACAATGCCTCTGAGCACTCTTTTTCTGTAAATTTTGTTATCATTCAAAGGTACCCTACATCTAAGTCCACTTTCCTTCCAGATTTCATCCTAATATTGTTTTCAAACCAAAGACCTTACCAAGACCACCCTCTAATTGGGAGACCGTCTCCTTTAACTGCGCAATCTCCAACGAATGCCAGAGGTCATCGTCAGACTTATTCATCTCAGGATCAAGGTTCTTTCTGATGGGAAGAAATGAAAACAAATATGTTATCACAAAATATACAGAATTTACATAAAACAAGGAAACTTAAAAATTACATTGATTGATAGATTGATTGATTGATTGATTTATTTAATTTAAATCTTTGGACAATACAATATATTCCAAACAAAGGCCGTCCAGGGAAGGGCAAGAGTAAACAAAACTGTCAGACACAAAGATGTGCCCTCCCAGACCCTTCTCATTTAAAGGAACATTACAGAATTGGTTTTTGCTAACAAAACAGTGTAAGCACTTTATATACATAAACTGACAAACCTGTAGAAGTTTGAGATCGATCGGCCATCTGGGTCACGAGGTACACATTTGCATGTGTTATACAATGCATGAATAAAACGCTCATGAGCGATAAACTCCAATCGGAAATTAGTTTTATTTATTTCTTATCAAATATGGCATTTCAGACAGAAATATTTCTAGGGATGTTTTCTACTATCATCATCATTAGACCGTGTAAGTTTTATGTAAATCTGTGATCTTAAAGAAAATTTGAATTACCAGTTCTGTAACGTTACTTTAAAAGAATACAAATTAACATTATAAATTACACAGAAATCAAAAATTGTACTTAAAAAGTAAAACAAAATGGCAAGTAAAAGAATTTAAAATGTATAGGCCTATACAGTAACCATCGATACTTAACCCCCCCCGAAGAGTCAAACAAAAGTAGAAACACTAACCAGACTAACTGAAACAATAGAAAAATAGAAAAATAATGAAGAAAATGATTATACAATAAATAATAAAAATAATATTGACAAATTGAAGCCCGAATGAAAAACAACACTAAAGACGAAAAGCCTCAACTAATAAAGAGAAGCGAATTCGCCGTTGTTTTGTATACGGTCCCTCGGTCTGCCAACCACCCGGATCCACCTTTTGATTTGAATCCTCGGTTTGATCTTTCGTAAACAGGAAGAGATGACCGGGGGTTATTAGGTCAAGGGGATTGGTCCAATACGCATGTGTATACGCCAGTCCTGCAGCCCATCCCAGCATGAGGCGCTGGGAACGAACGAAGCCAGCTCTCAGCGAATAATATGTCTTCCTTTGACCTAAGTGAGGGCGCTGTTTGAGCTTGTGACGTCATATGCAGGTGTAACACAAAAACGGACAAAGCTTAGTTTTAGTGGAAGCCGTGGCCTTACCGAATGGAGCCTGTAAAAAGTACTGGATCCTGAGGGATGATTGACAGTTTACTTCTGAGTGACGTCAGAGGTACAGACTTGATGTCCACGTCATCAATTATCACTTGACCTGAATATATTAACACAGTTTGAAGAGGTCATTCATCAGATGTTTTCAGTTTTATATATCGCCCATTAAATTAGTCTCTGTTCTCAAGTCGTTTAAATGTATGTTTTAAAGGCATCGTACACGTTTGGTTATTACTCAATATATAATAATTAGCATAAAAACTGACTTGGTAACGAGCAACAGAGAGCTGTTGATAGTATAAAACATTGTGAGAAACGACTCCCTCTGAAGTAACGTAGTTTTTGAGAAAGAGGTAATTTCTCACTAAAATAATAAAAACGTCTTGCAAGAAGTTTTTATTCCTATCTGAAAGCACACAAATTTGTACAACAAGGGTGTTTTTTCTTTCATCATTTTCTTGCAACTTCGATGAGCAATTGAGCCCAAATTTTCACAGGCTTGTTATTTTATGCATATGTTGGGATACACCAAATAAGAACACTAATCTTCGACAATTACCAAACGTGTACGATGCCTTTAATCATATCACTAGATTAATCATTGCTCAATTATGATGAATAGCCAAGGACGAAGAAAAGGACGGCTCATTTCAAGGTCGTTTGAATACCTGGACAAGGCCACGATTTCATCTGCATTTTGCTTGAGGAATGAACTTAAACATCTAAGCATCTTATATACTGATACTCCAACGCACATACCTTCAAATATGTCAATGACTCTTAGAAGAGCTAGGGTCAAAGTTGATTTCCCACTTCCGGTACGGCCGCAGATTCCAATCTGATATTAACAAGTGAAGATTAAGAGGAAAACATGGCTGAAACCAATATCATGATATGCAGTGCAGGGTTCGGTGCGTATAGTATAGATGGATATCTAATTACAAACGGGAAAAGGCTTGTCATTTATTGAGTGGGGTTTGACACTGAAGTGTTTATTGGTTCAGGTAGAATTAAAGTGTCCGATGGTCCAGACACCTGGGGTGCGTTCCACTTGCGCAAACGTTACCAACGTTTGAGCACATTTCGAGTGGAACCAGTTGTGCGCCGCCAATGTTGGTGAACGAACCATATGCGAATATATTTCTGAGGTGTTGGTGGGTGGTTTTAAAATGGTGGACAACAACAAGATAACCGAAAGGTAAGCAGACGATTTTATTTTCTTGTCACGAAAATAACTATAGTGTGTTTTCAGTGGTTGATAAATCAGTCAGGTGGAGTTGAAATAACAATTTCATTAGTTGATGTCGTCATGTACAAACGAGGACTAAAATATATCTACAATACAGCAAAAACCAACTAAAACAGTGTCGCCATCTTCGTTACAGAGCGCCGCCATATTGACATCACGAAGTGCGCAACCAATCGTTCCAATCGTTCACAAAATGATCACAAACGTTTGCGCGAACGATTTTGCGCAAGTGGAACGCAGCCCTGACTCGTCTAACCACTGCCACTTATTATAAGGTCAAGTGAAATGGTCCAGTGAGCACGCGGACATCCGTCAGCCCATCGCAGCGCCTTCGGTTCAGGCGCTGAGACAGAACGAACACATCAAACAACCCCCTTTTTGAGTGTTTACTTATCTGGTATTCTGATTATAATGTATTCTTTGAAAT
Organism: Plazaster borealis; assembly: GCA_021014325.1. Taxonomy (NCBI): domain Eukaryota; kingdom Metazoa; phylum Echinodermata; class Asteroidea; order Forcipulatida; family Labidiasteridae; genus Plazaster; species Plazaster borealis. Next base: position 23,667,320 of record CM037474.1, read on the forward strand.
GTAAAAGTTTCTTGTTACCTTTTCTCCTGATTTGAGGCAAACAGTTACTCGTTTCAAGACAGCATCCAGATCCTTAGCGTAACGAACTGATACTTCTTCAAATTTAATCTCACCACGAGAGGGCCATTCAACAGCAGGTTCTTTACCTTCGAAACAAAACCCAAAGAGGTACTTTAAAGCCAATGATTAGAGTGGTTTTACTTCTGTACATTTTCATTTTAACAGTATTTTGGTGTAGTAGTGTAGAGAAGATGATGAACATCTTCAGTTTTAGATGTATGAGGAAATCCCAATTAGGCCTTGGGAAAACCAACGTTAAATCAGATAGATATTGAATAGCCAATCAACATGCGAGGCTCCTTTCGAGTTTGGACTCGAACCACAGTCCACAGACGTGAACGTCAGGGCAACATCATCACTAAAGACGGCTTGAGCCCTTTTAATTTCATAATTCTATTCTAGTCATATCGGAGTAGAGCAGTAATACAGTCAACGTTGGTATTGTTTGGTATTATCGCCTGCTGCTATTTTGTTGTTAATTTCAATTCCAGACAGAGGCCTTGGCTTTTCATATAAGGCGCTGGTTTGATTGGTTGCTATTCAGATACTCATTTTTACTACACTCTTTCTCAACAATTACCTCTTAAATAGACATGTTGCTCTTCGTCAGGCATGATATTTGGTTCATTTGATTGAGGACAAGTGCAGACCTACAGGTGTAGGCTATTATAGACTTTTCAGCTATTTAATCATAATTTTTCTGATTTGTCCATGGGCAAAAAACCCCAAACCGGGAATCAGACTAAGGCCTATATGTCACACGAGGCAATTTACTGGCAACCAGTTCCAGGCAATCTCTAAGAAGAAAAGGCATTCACATTCTTAAGTTTATATACTTTTTGGGGTGTCGTATTAAGACATTGTCTGAAAAAATACTCCTGTGCTATCAAAGTGGTCCTGATGCAAGCACTGCAGTTGGTTGCCTCCAAGTTGCCAGTGAAAGTTGCCTCGTGTGACAAGGCCCAGTAATAGGAAGAATATCATGTCTTTCTTCGTGCTGCACCCTTGACAGGAACACAGCCCTTTGTCAAGTCACTGTGTTGGTATCAATTTTGGTTGAAAAACTTGATATAACTTCCACAAATCTGCTCAAGTTTGAGTTCTTAACTTGCTATGCCTGCTTTGTTCGTAGTCCGTCGTGTCAAGAACGCTGTGTAACTGTTTCAAGAGATGTTAATTTGAGAATATTTAACAAAATGGTACCTTCATATGGTTCTGTTTCGACATCGGTGTAAAACTTGACTCTTTCAACAGCATTCATGTTTAGTTCAGCTTCGGAAAAATAACGCACCAACCAATTCAAATATCCTGAAACCTATACAAGGACAATCAACACAATATTTTAATGTAAACAAACCCAGAACCAACACACAAACACAAAAAACAAACAAACAAACAAAACTCATAATCCGTATTCTATTAGGGATAACAAAAGTAAGTTTAGTTTAATACTTGTTAGTCGGTGGCTGCGAACCATGGGCCATAACAACAAAAACACGAAAGTCCCTAAATGGTTGCTATACACCAGGGCCCAATTTTGTGGCTTTGCTTTCCGTGCAATTCTGTGCTTAACTTGGGCCGTAATTTCGCAGTAAGCAGATTCATGAAATTGATATGGTCAGCCCTTGATGTAGGTTGGGAAAGACTACATCCACAATAGAGTTTTTTTTACAGAGAGCTACATAAAATCACTACAAAAATCAGAAAAGGGAGACTTGAATTTGCTGGACATTGCAAGAGAAGTACAGATCAATTGGTGTCAGATTTAGTGCTGTGGCAACTAACACATGTTGGAGCAAAGGAAAGCCAAACAAAATATACATTAATCATTATGTGAAGACTCCAACCTGACCTGTAAGGACGTAGGCAACTGTATGCTGGACAGAAACACTTGAAAAGCCATCACAAATGTCCAGTGGAAGCGTTGGAATTAATGAATGAATAGTCGGTCGTACTATGCGCTTTTCTTTGTAATGTATTATCTATGTAGTTGTACGCCGGGAAATCAAAGTTCACACTTTTTATTTTGTCATTAAGTGTATTTAAATTTGAATTTGAGTTTGAATCTTGTTGTCTTTTCGAAAAATATATACAAAGGACAATGTTTGGTGTACAGCATACCTGAAGTGAATACGTCACAGCAAGTCCCACTAAACTTGGATCTATGCCAAATGTCAACGCCCCAACCAGAGTGGACAAACCAGCGAGAAGGACAAACGTAGACCCAATCAGATCCTGCAAAAGTCAAGTGGGTTAAGCATTAGGAGTTACATTAATGGATAGTCTATACATTAATAATAACAGGCATTTATAGAGAGCCATTACACTGGGAACCACAGCGCATTACTAGAAACAATTCATTAAGCGAAGCAAATAAATAAAGTTATTAAAATTAATAATGGGAAAGACGGTTGGTCCTTATAAGCAATCAACCATTGATAAGGAAAGTTTTCAGACGTTTCTTGAAAATGTCCATTGACTCTGCAAAACAGATTTAAAGTGGATTGTATTAAGTGATTTTTTGAAAACAGCCTTATATACGAATGGTATATCACCAATATATTCAGTTCTTGTTACGGCTACACACCTATGTTCAGACACCCCTGTGTTCCGACACCACTAATCCTAACCCTTACGGAAGCGTATTGCTGCCACATGAATACAAAAAAGTCTCTCTCTTATCGTGTACGTACACGATAATTATCATGTACGTACACGACGAAAATTCCAACTTATCATGTACGTACACGATAAGTTATCGTGTACGTACACGATAAGATCATTTTTTTATTCATAAACTTTAACCTTAACCTAGCGTGTAGATCACAAGGGTTTATCGGAACATAAGGGTTTCGGAACATAGTGTGGGAACTGAGAGGGGTGTCGGAACATACAGCAGTCACCCTGTTACCACCATAGATCTTTTACCATTAAAAACGTTAGCTGTCATTGTGAAAGTGATAAAATCATCTTACCAAGCGAGCAGCCAGCCATCTGTTCGCAGTTTGTAGATACAGGTAAGGTATTAAGTTGTTATCAATTCGACTGACCAGAGTTGTGTAGAAACGCTTCCCGTCTCTAAAAAGTAAAAGCAAGATTGCGTGCAATACATGTGGGCCTAGTCATTATTTACTTATAGTGTGGATACAGTATCTTTCATCTTTTGAATCATTCGTTTGAAGTGGTGAGAGGGCGGTGGTTGGTGTGACTGTTTTCCTCCGCCCGTGCATGTTCCCATTTAATATTAAATATATTAGGCCCGGTCTTTGGCCGGTTTGACCTGAAAGTTAAGATACAGAATTTAAATAGCTATTTTTACAGACCCTGGAAAGTTAAAAACTTCCATTAAAGGTATTCATTAAAGTGGCGTGTCGTGGCCGAGCGGTTAAGAGCACCGGACTCAAGCTCTGGTGTTTCTGATCAGTAGAGTGTGGGTTCGAGTCCCAGTCATGACACTTGTGAGCAAGATACTTTACCAACATTGCTTTGTCCTTCGGATGGGACATTAAGCCGTAGGTCCCGTGTACTAGGATTGGTAGTGCACTTAAAAGAACCCAGAACACTTATCGTGGAAGAGTAGAGGTTTAACCCCGGTGTTTCTGGTTCACATTGCAAGCACCCTTGTTTACAGGTTTCCTCAGGCTTGCGAGCTACAGTGATTAAGTTTACTTGTGAGGCATCCTTGGTTTCATTACCAGAAATATATAATAATGATAATAATAATAATATTGCACGACAAAAAAATCATGTAATGATTAGTGGTAATTAATAAACATCTAAATTATTGTCAGGATGGTCTTTTACATAACCTTGCGGTGCTCTATGTCAGTGAACAGCAAGCAAACAACCTTTTTCGGTAAACACAATTCCTTCTCACATGGTCTAAACATAAATTGGCCGTGTAGGACCTAGAAAATAATTTTATTTTGTTCGATAACATTTTGTGAGCTATATCAAAACTCACACGCGCACAACATCCTACTTAATTTTGCAGTAGGTGTCAACATACTCCTTCGAGGGAAGGGAGTTGTAGTTAACTGATTGTGGTGTATGGGAGTCGATTTCTTGGCCAATGGTTCAACCCAGTTTATAGTTGTTTGAAGAAAGTTTTAAGAAGGAACCGTGTGGATGCTGAGGCATGTTTGACCGAAACGTGGCGTAGTAGACAACCTTTGTTAACAAACACACTTCAGATAAAATAAGATCGCTAAGTTTCAGCAAATTTGCATATGAATCCTCAATTAAGTACACGACCACGTCCGAATTAATCAAGCAACTTCGACTGTAGCTGTAACGACAGCGTTGAAGAATAGGACTTTTCGGCATTCCGGCCATAGTGTGCAAGTCTCGCGCGTATTCGAACATTGGGACCCGTTAAAGTGCGCGAGTTTGTGTCCCTCATGCAGGAAACGCAATGTACGTGGGACCAAAGTGTTGGAGTACGCGCGAGACTTGCACAGTCTGTAGCCACTGGGGAAGCCATCAATTCCGAAACAAACCTACTGTACTCACCCGTAAGCTCGAATTGTTGATAATCCACCGAGACTTTCCGAGAAGAAGGCAAATATTGGGGATTTACTGGTACTGTCAAGGCGCTGAAGCTCTCTGGTAAATAATATACAAACAAAACAACGAATGCCAAAATGATGTAAATGAAAAGCATTCTTCAAAGTAGAACCGGTTGATAGAGTTTTCATACATACGTACATACATAGCCTTCATACATATTAGCATTCATATAGGCCTACACTTTTAAACCTCTCAGGTCAAAATTGACTCGAATTCCGGTTTCCAGAGGGCCTGATCCATTTCCGGGTCAGGCTGACTCGGAGAGTGGTGAACTTAAAAAACCCCCTCAAATTCTGCGTCCTTTTGACCCATTTCTCGGCCATTTTAAAACAAATTGCAGGTAATATTGACCCAGAAATGAGTCAGACCCCACGGCCTCCTGATTTGGGTCAATTCTTAAAGCGACACAGTCCAACTTAAAGACGTTCAAGTACATAAAAACAATCAAATATTACGATATTTGAGTCTAAAGCAGTTTCTTGAATTGAAAGACTGCCATAAAGATGGTTTATAATAAAACAAAATTGCGTTGATAGCAAGTTTATTGCAAATCTGCAAGATTTCTGCAAGATTTATGAAAACACACGTGATCTTGTGAGTTTGAAGCCACTGTTAGCTTAGGCTTTTGTCAAAGGCCTTCGTGGCTTGGACAGCTTCGTAGCAGCAAAGCGACTGGAATCGGAGATTCCAGTCGCTTCGTCACGAAGGCCTTGACAAGGTTAGCAAAAATCTAGAAATAAAGACAAACATTAGAAATTCATGACAAGTTGGAAAAGGCCCTCGTGGCTTTGCCACTCGCGCGCATGGTCTCCGATTCCAGTCGCTTCGCGGGAACGAAGCTGTCCGAGCTACGAAGGCCTTGACAAAAGGCTACTGTTAGCTTACCTTGACGTCGTGATGAAGTACTTTTGCAGGAAGTAATACGCAATGGCAATTGGTACGACGAACACGAGGAAGAATGGCATAACAATTGCGTTAACTATAACCGCAGATAGACATTGTAGTATACATCCCAGCAACCCATTGAAGATCTGAGCCAGTCTCTATTACAAAAACGGAGATATCAGATAATTAGTCATCGTTAAAGTACTGCAAGGAAGGTAGTGATAGCACTCGAAGACTAACTATTTACACACACAACAACAACTTCATCAGATGCAATGAAGGGGACAAGCCAAGTACATGCTATTAAAATAGTCTACTTGTAATTAATGTGGGTGACTCTTTTTTTTGCCTGGTATAGGGCGTCTTGTTTAGTAAAATAAGACGCATCATTTGACGCGCTCTAAACCAATCAAAATGCAGAATCCTTGTGAGGGGTGTTTGCTTTAGTCAGTGCAAAATACTTACAGAATCTATCATTTGGGTGTCGTTGGAAAACCTGTTCAGAACTCTGCCAACTGGAGTAGTGTCAAAGAACCTACACACAAGAAAGGAACACGTACACCGGATTGACAAAAACAGATGCAGTATGAAAGAAATGATACAATTTGACCCCTTGCACAATTGTCATATGCGGCTACTGTTTGCCACCCTCGCCATTTTGGGAGTCAATTTACACTTATATAAAGAACACTACACTCTAAAAACTCCCGGGTCAGAACTGACCGGAATCTTGGTCCCAGGGGGGCCTTACCCATTTCTGGGTATAGGCTGACACAGAAACTGGTTACAAAATATTGTTTTTTAGCTTGGATTCTACATTAGTTTGACCCATTTCTGGGTCATTTTGACACAGATTCAAGGTCACACTGACACAGAAATGGGTCAGGCCCCCTTGGACCCCAAACCGGGTCAATTCTGACCCAGTGTACACTATATAACACACAGGGCGTACACTTCCAAAATGGCGCAGCCAAGATTACTGTGATGATGACGTCAGGTGAATTGGGTCAATAGTATATACTTTGCTATAGAGCTGCTTAAGCAGAAAATATTGCTGAACCATTTTCTGCGGAGTAAAAATGAGCAGGATTTCATTCAGAGGTGATACACGTGACATAGCAATTTGGCGGGTAACCTTCTGCAGGTTAGCATGATTTGGTTGTGCTCAGCTACTGTTTGTGCTTATGCAGCTCGGACTAGGGCGAGTCTAGGAGTGGGTGGTTAACTGGTGTGTGGTGAGTGGGTGATTGGTTTTAGGATATACAATCAATCATGGCGCATTGAGGAAGGGTTGCCACTGGATAACCCTTCCTCAATGCGCCATGATTGGTGGTATATCCAACCACCAATTCATCACACACCAGTCAACCGCCAACTCCTAGACTCAACCTAGTCCGAGCTGGACATACGTCAACCAGGAGTTAAAAAACCAATTGGGGCCTGCAATTTCACCCTATTACATATTTGGTTGTTTTTACCTGAGTGGAACTCGTGTGATATTACGAAGCATATTGTGATGGAGGCGTCGTCCAGCTATCAGCCCGGAGGTCACAAGAGCACTGAACGCTAACACTTGAGTGGCCAATGCCGCAAGAGATAGACCCGCGTAACCTCCGATATAAGCACCAGTCGAAGTGGAGCTCTGTCAGAAAATACAAGTAGCGGTAAATGAACAATATGCTTAATCAGTCAAGGTCTTCTTAAAGGAAGTATACAGGATTGGTGGAAAGGATAAAAAACATCATTGTTCAATTTTAGTCTGAAAGCTTAGGGGCCTCACTGATTATGAAGTTCATAGTAGAACCATATACTTCTGTGAATTATTTCCCTCTGAAACTAAGTCATTGTACCTAGAAACCCTAAAAAAGCAACAGCTGATTTCGGTTGTTACAACCAATTTACATGCTGAAAATTATGCATTGTTTTTCATTATTTTGATTGTCCATGATATTAACAAAGATAACAATAACTAGTTCTTATAGAGTGCATTTTACATTAACTCTACACATTTTGTTAGTGCCCTGGTCACTGGCCCAATAACATTCCTGTAATCTTTCTCAGCTCCCTGGGTTGCCATGGCACTCCGAGGAAGGCTTTTTCAAACACAATATCCACCTCTACCCTCGCAGGTACCCATTTATACCCATGGGTGAGGAGAAGCAATTATAGTAAAGCACCTTGCTCAAGGACACATTAATGTCATGTCCGGGGTTCGAACCCACACCCCGATGAATTAACAACCAGAACTTGAGTTCGTTGCACCGCTCGGCTACGGCACGCTACATTAGACTCTCACATTCTGTTAATACAAACATGTGTCCGTACGAACTATGATAAATGTAATGCATCTAAAATATGCAAGTCATGATATATAAAACATCATTGTATCAGTGTGGAAGAGCAAGACACTTACATCATTCGATAATCCGGCTTCAGACCACCTGGACAGCCAGAAGCTGTTACCAATGTATAAAGCAGTCTGAACACTCAATGCTATAAACACGAATGTTATGAGACCCCAGCCTACATTCCTCATGTAGTACAGGTAGACCTGAGCTGAGACAGATCCGTAGGCTTGCTCCTCTTTCTCTATTAATTTACCTCGCTGCTTTTCCTCTTCTAAAGTTAAAATAATAACAAAAATCCGGTTACCATAAATGATAGGCTTAAAGGCATCGTACACGTTTGGTAATTGGAGCCGCTCGTTTGTTTCAAACTTATTTAGTTGTAGATATACCATAAAACTAACCTGTAAAAATTTCATTTCAAAAGGTGGAAACGTTTTTGAGATATTGCCGAAAATCTGGAGCGGTTATTTATGTCCACGCAGGAAGAATATTGGAATACTCACTCTGAGAAGCGTTACGCGTTAACGCTTCAAACGTTTTGGGGACAAAACGTGATATATTTTACCATAACCGCAGTACTTCGATGTGAAAAGTTTCTAAAATGCATTGTACTGTCCAAAGCTGCTGTACTTCTTACCAAGTAAGTTTTTATTGCCATTAATTATCAGAGTCATAACTAAACGTATCCGATGCCTTTAAAGATAAACCCAAGATTGTCTCAAGAGACTGATGCTGACATTGTGTATGGAAGTATCTCGAAGGAATACTATATCATTTTGTTAAAACGTTAAAAAGTGGGCGCTGGTAACGCTAAGTCATAGCACATTTGATTTATTTCACTGTTTCATCCAAAGTGCAATGCACCGGGGGAGTCAGAGTCAGTGATACCCTACACTGGATCGTTCAACATATCTAAGAGGGAGTCAGGCCCAAGAGTTGAGTAGTTTTTTCGAGGGGTGGACAATATTTTCACTCATATTATACTTCGTGCACAAAATTGTACAGGCATACAGACCTATCCAGATCTAACCCTCTGATAAAGTTGAGCCATCTGTTCATTGTAGCATGCTTCTAGATGTCTTGCTGACAGCCTGTGCTAGGTTCGGAGGTTTCCAACACCCCTCCCATGCCAATCAAACTTTGGTTTACTGGGGAGTCAGTATAACTAGTGGAACCTTCCTGCATTGTGCAGTTCATGGGGTTACCTCCGCACTTAGGGGAAATGCATCGACTTTTTAAGACGTCAAGACCTACCTACCTTTGGACATTTGCCTGACGAAGCTGTCTTTCTTTGAGAGCTGTCTCTTGAGACTTTTCCTTTCCTCTTCTGCATCTTTGACTTCCCCAGAATCTGGTTCTTCTTCTTCCTCCTTCTTAATCGCCTCTGACCATTTACTGTACATCTCAGGATCAGCCTTGATGACGTCATCTAAACTTCCCGTGGCACAGATCCGTCCTTCCTTGATTTCAATAATCTGTTGCAATATTTCAACATTCAAAGTAATCAGTGTCTTGCCCAATCTGTTCGTTTTGTTGTAAGAGCAACAATTAAACAAACGTCTACTAAATAGAGGAATATTTCATTAATTGCAATGCACGACTTCGTTGGTGGGCGTCTCCAGGCTTCAGCACAGAAGGACCGGATGTTGCAGATCGTAGATGGCGTAGGGGATCCACAAAACAAGACCACCATACAGGATTGGTAGAGCTGACAAAATTGTCGCAGACAGTGGTTTTTTTGGTGTTTGATCGACCATATACATGAAACAACAAACCTGTGAAAATTTGATATTAATTAGTTGTGTGAGTCAGGAGAAAATAGTGAAAACCATGCACAATTTTCAGCCTGTAAACACATTGTGTTTGTTACAGCCGAAATCGGCTGTTGCTTTTTTTTTTAAATATAGGTTTTCAGATACAGTTTTCTCGAGGTTAACTTCATTTCAGAAGGAAATATTTAACAGAAAAACTGTTTTTATTATGAACTTTATAATCAGTAAGCTTTCAGACTAAAATAAAATACTGATGTTTTTTTATCCATTACCAATCCTCTATGCGTGGATTGTGTGAGCTTAAATTTCATTGCCAAGGAAACAATTTGACACTTGCTTACCAAATCGGCCCTGTTGAGGTACTGAAGCTGATGTGTGACCAGGATTACTGTTTGTTTGTTATCCAACAGCCATTTTACAATCCCCTCTTCAAAAAGATGGCGGCCAACGTGGACATCCAGGGCAGACAGTGGATCATCCTAAAATAATAAGACAGAATGTTATAATATAAACTGAAATCTCACCAAAGCCTTACAAACTATTTTATAATGCCTAATTTTTTAAAGATCAAATAGTGTCCGAAGTTTTTGAAGTGTAAAACCTAAGGTTTGTAATTGCATCAATATTTACCAGTCAGATAACACCCAAGTAGATGTTAGTTTGAAAAAATGTATTATACAAAAAATGTAAATTTATTTATAACAACTTGCTATTGAGACCCATTTAGACTCACTCCGCTGAAGTGTAGTTGTTAACGAGAAGTTCCCCCGATCCTCATAGCGAAAGTAGTAGTCCCGCCCGATTTCCTACGTCCCGCCCAGGTAGTAGTTAATAGAAAGGACAGTTCTATTCAACACTGAGAAGTCTCCCGAATTCCGAAAATTCTACTCTGTGGCAGTAGAATAATAAGCAAGGCACGTTCTCAAAGAACAAAATCTACCTAGCAAGTAGATTTCAGAACTGAGAAGTCTCCCGAATTCCGAATATTCTACTCTGCGGCAGTAGAATAATAAGCAAGACAAGTTCTCAAAGAACAAAATCTACCTAGCAAGTAGATATACACACGATGTTACCGCAAACCAAGATATCATTTCGCTTACTTGCCCTTACCAAAATAACAATTTGTCTTCCCGAGTACATTGTTCTTGCCACGCTGATTCGTTGTTTCTGTCCACCGCTCATATTGATTCCCTTCTCTCCAATCTCAGTCTGGTCTCCGGCAGGTAAGATATCAATGTCTGGTTTCAGAGCACATGCATCTATCACACACTTGTACCTAAAAAAGGACATACGTCATGAACAGGCAACCAACGATTCTGGGTACAATTACATCGTAATGAAGATAATCAATTCGTAGATCTGGAACGTTTCGTCAACCATTAAAAAAATTAGTTTCCCATTACCAATGTGCTATCATACAAACACTTCCGAAAAACAGCTTGTGACAGACGTGGGTTGATGCTTGATCACTGTTAAGGCCACAAAAAATGTTTGTTTGTCCTCATCCGATCGACCGTCATTTGCGTCGCGACCGATTTAATTTGTTTCTTCATTTTTATTTTATCAAAATTTTCATTAAAATTCTCAAAAAATGTTGTCAAAAAATGATGAAACAGGAAGAAACGATATTATTGGATATAAAGCAGTTTACCAACCCACGGTGTTTATACATTCCTGACTTTTTATTCTGGTGAAATGTCAGTACTGCAGATGTGCTATGCACTCATCAGCTGGTAGCTCCGGTAAAGCATTCATCTCAACATCAACAACATAAAGTCTTGTTAGTTGAACAGTTGTTAGTATTAAAATACTATTCAAAGACATTTAATAAAAGAGTTCAATACAATGAAACAGTTGTGTTTTGTGTCTGGACTTAATATTTTAATACCGAAGAGTTTATATTCCCAAATACAATATCCATAATTTAAAAAACTATTATATATAAAAACCGACCGACCGACCCTACCTTATAAGCACCCTCTACGGACAAGCAAACATTTTTTGTTTTGGCCTAAGCCCAAAGCCAAATCTTCACCCCGTCGCATCAAAACAATTCATACTCTCATTTGGTTATTTTGCAATCATCTTGTCAATGAAACATCTTAAAGGTGTTATACAGGATTGGTAGAACTGGCAAAATAATAAAAAATCTGTAAACATTTGGTGTGAGTCCGTTGTGTGAGTTAGGAGAAAGTAGTGAAACACCATGCACAATTTTCAGGATTTAAAAAAATGGTCCTATATTTTGGTTGTCACAACCTAAATAAGCTTTTTGTGTTTTTTAAATAGATTTTCAGATACGGTTTTGTCGAACATGATTTCATTTCAGAGGGAATAATTTCCCAACAAAATTGTTCTATGAACTTCACAATCAGTGACTTTCAGACTAAATTTAAACTATGATGTTTTTATCCTTACCAATCCTGTACAATACCTTTAAAGACACTGGACACTATTGGTAATTGTCAAATACCAGTCTTCTCACTTGGTGTATCTCAACATATGCATAAAATAACAAACCTGTACAAATTTGAGCTCAATTGGTCGTCGAAGTTGCGAGATAATAATGCAAGAAAAAACACCCTTGTCACACGAAGTTGTGTGCTTTCAGATGCTTGATTTCGAGACCTCAAAATCTAATTCTGAGGTCTCGAAATCAAATTCGTGGAAAATTACTTCTTTCTCGAAAACTACGTTACTTCAGAGGGAGCCGTTTCTCGCAATGTTTTATACTATCAACAGCTCCCCATTACTCGTTACCAAGTAAGGTTTTATGCCAATAATTATTTTGAGTAATTACCAATAGTGTCCACTGCCTTTAACCCATTTTATGGTCTCATAATGACCCGTACCTCTTACTGTCCATATCCGAGGAGAAGAGAATGTTGTCTTGTAACGAACCATTTAGTAACCACGGCTTCTGGGCAGCAAACGCTATGCTTTCTTTTCCACTGAAATAAAACAAACATCAAGAGAATCACCGACTATTTGAAACATTTTCCACTGCAATTGCACAATCACGAATTAAAGGAAAAGAGCGGTATTTGAAAAAAAGTCATTTGAAACATTCACAGCACCGAAACTAAGGAATCTTTAGGGGGCACAGGGGGGTGCACCATTTTTTTCTAGGGGGCACTACTGGTAAGTTAAAACTGTTGTTTCCGTTTGACTTGTAAACAAGCCCCTTTTCAGCGATTTGTTACGCAATTTACTATTATTATGCATAATCTGACGTGAAGGCAAAAACAAATGCAATGTCTGTGTATAAAATAATGTAAATATCATTTTAAAACATTGAAATTATCACATTAAAGGTTATAAAATGTATCATTTTACACCGGAATGTTTTAAATCTCAAAAGTCAAGATTTCAACTGGGGGCACCGTGGGGGGGGGGGGGGGGACGGGGCTTACCCGTGCCGCCCCGTTCCCCCCAGTGCCCCCCCTGGATGCCAGCCACTGAACAGTCAGTACAGGTAACGATTTCACTCCTTTTTACAGAACAGTATCTTTGTTATCCTGAAGTCAACCCAGAGACACCAACCTGTTTATTTGAACCTCACCAGACACTGTTGTCATTTCTCCCAAGATGGCGGACAGGAGAGATGATTTACCACTGCCGACCTGTCCTATGATCATCGTCAGCTTCCCTGTAAAGACAAGTAAATTCTAACTGCTTGTTTACCAATTAAAAAACCCCAATATTTATGGCCATTTGCAAAATTGTCCAGCTCTGATTCCATCGGCAAAATATGTATCAAATAGAACTTTTTTATTATGATAAAACAAAATAATACATTCACAATGACCATAAAGTTATGTCGTTGTGCGTCATATATCTATTTCTTGTCAATTTTCATGTTTAAGTTGTTCAAACTATACCTGCTGGTATATTGACATTAATGTCAGACATTGTAGGCGAGTCACTCTCGGGATCCCATTTAAAGTTACCATCGGTGATCTACAGGAAAATAACGACAATTATAAGTACTATAAAAAAATGATTACATTCACGCATCCGTACATGCACTATTGGTTGGTAAACGCCATAGAGTTGAGCACATTGATCTCTGTTATATAGAGATCAATGGTTGTGCACTAGGAAGACGCACAAACACGTATGCGTCAAGCCACCATCTTCCCATTACAAAAAGGCGCGATGTTCCCTCATTTTGCCTTCCACTAGTGTTTTAGTGCGCACGCGCGATGTGCAATTTATATACTTCATGGGAAATGTCTATACTGTGCTTGATTCTGAGCTCCAAGTAGAACCCAGTTTGAACAAAACAACTCAGATACGATCTTTCAGTCTTTTTTTTTTACAAGTATTTAACAATAAGTCAATACAATTAGATAGAGGTATCCTCTTTGACAACAGACCGTGCAAGTCTCGCGATTATTCAAACATTTTTGGAACCACTTTGGTCCGCAATGTACATTGCTTTAACGCGTGAAGGAAATAAACTCGCTCACTTTAAAGGGTCCCAAAGTTCAAGTACGCGCGAGCCCTGCACAGTCTATTAGAAGAAATCCGCGATTTCTCCAAATTCTTAAAAGTCAATCGCCAATACAATTTTTAATTCCCTGATGACGATGATGAAAGTTACCTGAATGGCAACCTCTGGTGGCTCTTGATCTAACACACGGAGTGATGATGTTGCAGTTGCATCATTTTCGTTACCATGGCGACCAACGTCTCCATTCTTCTCAATGATGGTCTCACCAGTAACTGAGTCAGTGTCTTCGGTCTGGATCCCAATGGTCTTACAACTATTCCATTTAGCATTGATAGACACATCACCCGACTTTTTGAATTCCACAATCACATCTTGTTCAGTATCCTGTGATGATTTTAAAGGGGAGAACATCTAATATTTATTACCTCGTAGTAATACCATTTTTGGGTCGCCATTTTAAGGGTGCCACGAACAAATCCAGACAAATTTAGTGCCCTAAAAAAGGGACAAACATGGTCGTCGCCCACCCCACTGGAAAACAATGCCCCCTTTGCCCCAGGTGAAAAATTCCTGGCCACGCCGCCGTTCTCTAACTATCTACCACAGCCATCACGTTTTCTAGCACAATAATCTACACGTATTCCGCAACCCCTATAAAAATTCCACTTGTCTTTTACAGGTATACCTTTTGTCCAATTTCTCCGGAGTCTTTAAGAACCAACGGTTTGTTTCCCTCCACCTCTGGTGCCAGGAAAAAGCTGAGCAATCTCTTGGTGCTGACAAGGCCAGTAACGAGCATCGACAGAGCGTATGGAATAATCATCATTGGTAAAGCCAGTTGGTTGAAAAGCGACAGGGAGGAAAAGGTGATGTCTGGGGTGAGAGGTTTTCCCGTCAGGGCTGTATAGGTTCCGAATCCCTGAAAACAATATATTCAATAACAATATTGGAGAGCGTCACCGAATAATGACAGCAACATTTCAAGTTTAGAATAAAAGGTTATCAATTTACTTGTCAAAAGGGGGGATGTGAACCACGGAAATTATACCGGAGACAGTGGGTGTGTGAAAATGGGCAGATGATCGTCTCAGTTTTTGTTGATGAACATCTTTCTTTAACCAAACAAAATAACGAGCTTGTGTACATAGGCTTGAACATGCGTTATTGGTATTGTCTGCCCTTTCTATATAAACAAAGTTGTTGATGGTTCTTGTAATGAAACCAAAAAGTGAATATCGGTGCAACCCGAACAGACACCTGTGGAGTAAGTCCATGCAGAAATGTTCAATTATAAGGTCATGTTACAGAGGGCATTTTTTCAGGCAACTTGGAGGCAACCAACCTCACTGCATGCAAAAGAAATACTTTGGCAGCACAAGAGACCAAATTTTGAGAAAACTGAAATGTTAATGTTTTTTCTTCTTGGATATTGCCTGCATGGAGCTGGTTACCTGTAAATGGCACCGTGCGACATGGCCTTTAGGTGAGAGGAAAACACCAACTTTACGGGGAACTCAGAAAGGAATAAGAACCATTGTCCCCATTCCCAATAAAGTCTTTGGTCCGAGGCGGGTGTCGAACCGGGGTAAAATGCAGTGTAAGCATCATTTTGTCAATCACGTTTGGGAGAAACAAAGCAACATAGCTTACCACTAGTGTGACCAAAATTGGCGTTCCAGATGTTATGAATACTGAGAAGGTATAAATGAATAAATCAAATTTATAATTAAATTATTAAACTAACTAGAACAGCAGAAGCTGCCGTGGCGAGCTGCCGAACGCCCGATAGAGAAACAATGAATAATAGAAAAACAATCATTTGATCAACTGATGTTCAAAGAGGTGGGGACAATTAACAAGTATGTAGTTAACCATTGCCTACTTGGTTTGACATGTGGGAAAGAGGCAAAAATGTTAACAAAAAGTATCAATGCGGATGGCCGGACAGAAGCTGTTTAATTTCCAGAGGGTAATAATGTACCCTGAAAACTTTAACATTTTTAAACAATTTCCATTTGCACACTGTGGATCTAACCACATTTTGGCTATAAGACAAATGAACTGCAATTGACAATAAAAACAATTATTTTACACAACAAACTATCTAACACCATGAGGCAAAAACTTTAACAAAAAAAGTCTCAACGCGGATGGCCGGACAGAAGCTGTTTAATTTCCAGAGGGTAATAATGTACCCTGAAAACTTGAACCTATTTAAACAATAGAAAAACTTGACCACAATTTCCATTTTCACCCAGTGAATCTATTCACACACAAAAAATTTCATATCACAAAAAATTATCTACGGCAAAAACTTTAACAAAAAGTCTCAATGCGGACGGCCGGACGCCACGACGGACAAAATCGCCACTACATAGGCTCGCATACTGCTAAAGCAGCTCGCAAATAACTACGCACATAAAAAAGAAATTCATAAACAATCTAAGCGTGCAAAACCAAGTTACAACCTGAAAAAAGAAATAATATGATAACAATAACAGTATCAGCAACAGCAACGCAACAGCAACAACACCAACACCAACACCAACACCAACACCAACACCAACACCAACACCAATACCAACACCAACACCAACACCAACACCAACATCAACACCAACACCGACAGTAAATGCACTTGTAATGCACACAAGTCATAACCACCTAAGAGTGCTCAAGACGCCAACAAGAATAGAACAAAACAATTATTACAAAGACGTAATTATATAGAAATGAACACGTCGTAAAATTACACCAAAAAAAGAGAAAACCTTTAGACACCAGGTGCAGTTTGACTTTTGAAACTAGTGAAACCTCCTTTTATTTGTCTTCCCATTTGTTTTTTTTTCATACTCACTTGTGACGATGATGTAGTAATTAATCTTCCGTAGAAAACCAATTTCTTTATTTCTGACGGCTTCGATGGCCTCGCAGTAGAGTTTCTCCCATGCGTACAGCTTGAGCAATTTGATTCCTTGCAGTAACTCGTTGGATTGCTTGAGACGTTGATCCGAACATCCCTACATTCCAAGACACACACGGTTCTGATTAGTTAAAGCAGCAATGGAGTCCATGTTTTATTAATTACATTTTCTGGTTACCTGTTTTTTTGGTTGATGACTCTTTTTTGCCTTTTCGTTTTTTCACCAATTTTTTAAATTTTGTTTCTTTGATTGATTTGGGATAATTTAATCGCGTTTTGGGTAAATTCCAGTTTTAACGTTAGTTAAATTTTGTACATCTTAAAATCTTGCTAGAGAAGTTGTATTGGGTCATGAAAAATCTGTGATGACAGTTTTATTTACACTTTTGTCTTGACCCGGACACAGTTTTAAATGTAAAGATGTATTTTGTTGTCCAAAGATTTAAAAGAAATATATAAATAAACAAAAATAAAGTGTGTTTAAATAAGGAAAACCTTTCAACCGAAACTCACTATGACAACCAACACCAATATTGAACGTTTACATCAACACCCACGCAAGTCTTGACCAGCAGTTGTGAAAAACCAAATGTTAAGTACGCTGGAAACCAAAAAGGTATCTGTATAATTTATATTTCTTATTTCTTGTTCACCCGATGGCTCTTTTGTATTATTCGAAAAAGAAAAATTAACTTTATGTTTTTGGTGATTATTAAATCGTGTCGTGAGCGAGCAGTCTGGGCATCGAGCTGAAGTTTCTGGTGCCTTAGTCATCGGGTTGGGTTCAAATCCAGGTCGTGACACTATTTGTACTTGAGCAAGATATTTAATTATAATTGCTTCTCTTCACCTAGGAGTAAATGGGTACCTGTGAGGGTATAGAGATTGTTAAAGATTGATGTGAATGGTTAATAACACTGCGCGCCCGTTCGGCTGTTGCTCCCAAGGAGTTGAGACGATTTCATTGAACAAGAATGGTAATAAAGGCATTTTGAGTTGCCTAGTTGGTTTGTAAAAATCCGCAAAAATAAATACACGTTATTACTCACGAGTATGTTCTTTTGACGCTTCGCCATAAGGGTTGCTACTCGTAGCTGGATTGGTATGAAGATGACGAAGATCGAGAAACCAAGTAACGCTGAAAAGCCCAGTTTGAAGTACAACAGCACTAAAGTTACACTGATCTTTGACAGAAAAAAAAGTTAAATAGATAAGTACTCGGTTTTTTATGTTTTGGCTGCATTTATTTAACTCCATGCAACATGAAGTATTGGTTTATAAGATTAGTATTGTAAGTTTTATAATGCTGGTTTGAATTGTTTAATTGTTGAGTTGTTTGAGTTTAATTTATAATACATGATCTTAACGGACGTCACAACGGAATGGAATCATTGTGAGGGAGTTCCCCAAGGAATTACAAAGATGAGTGAAGGCTCCAGTAGTTACTGGCATCCCTGGCCAGTTAGCCAAAACGTTTGATTGGCACGGGGAGGGGTTTATGAATACCACAGAAGCTAACACTGGCTGTTAGCAAGATATCTGGAAGCCTGCTAAGAAGAACCAATGGCTCTACTTTATCAGAGGGTTAGATCTGGGTAGGTCTCACTGCATGTCTGTGCAATTTTGTGCACGAAGTATACGAGTGCAAATATTTTTCAGCCCCTCAAAAAAACCCAAACCTACACAACTCCGGAACCTCACCCCTTACTTAGATAATGGCATGGTCCAGTCTAGGTTATCAAGGACCTCGACTCCCCCAGGCGGCAAACAGTGAAATTAATAATATGTAGCTGGACTTAGTGGAGTACCCCTCTTATAAGGTTTTTGAGGTTTTCATCCGTATTTAAGTATTTAAGAGTTACATACCTGGAGTGGGATTGTCATCAGGTAGTGAGTGGTTTGAAACATGTACATGATGGCCATAGCATCAGTTGACATGTGGTTTGTTATCTGCCCCATCGTCATTTGACCTCCAGTTGTAGCGAAGGTCGAGAGCCTCAAAGCCTTCTCATAAACCATGGTCTGTGAAGGTAGGAAATTTACATAAGATCCAGTTTAACATAAGATGCCTACATGTTAAAAGATCAGGTCTTTAATAGTAGACAGACTCAAAAACTTGGCAGAGAGTGAGATTTTGGACCCTATTTATCATAATATTTTGATGTCATGCACTCTAAAATCTCCCGGGTCAGATTAACCCGGATTCTGGGTCCCGGGGGGGGGGGGGGCCCGACCTATTATTTTCCTGACCGGAAAGTGATTATTAAATAAATGGGATTTAAACTCAGATTCTGCGTCAGTTTGAACCTTTTCTGGGTCATTTTGACACAGATTCCGGGTCATACTGAATGAGTCAGGCCCCATGGGTCCCGGATCTGGGTAAATTCTTATGAACTGATTATCTTCTTTCACTTCAACTTGTCTTTATTTTCCACGTATATAAGCCGCACGTTGGTTTTGTCATAAAATAAACAAACAAAAGGAGGAGCCGGGGTAGCAGGCGATTCTGTTCCCCTCGGAGATTCTGTTCCTCATACGGCAAATTGGGTAGAAAATTTGTCTGATATCTTTTGAATCAACGTTAGCCAATGTCGTAATGGGGGACAGACACACCGGGAGACAAAATCCCCAAAGACACCGGTTTGTAGTTGACGTTTAGACCCGTATATTATTCAGAAGACGACCCGAGCATTCTGGTCGAAACGCGAGTACCAACGAGCCCCACTATTACTCGAAAGAGACCTTCTTCGCAAGGTGAGATGCCACAAGTTTATCTTTGTTGTTTGTACTCTACCTGTATGGCGGTCCGGACATCGGCACCTGCCAGTATAGTCCAATGATAATGACATTGTAAACACAATAACTGCGTGACTGATGCGACGAACAATACTACCACCAAGGCAAATCCGTTGTTGAAAAACTCGGTCACTAAAACAAAGTGTGGTTGAGGCTGAAACGATAAGTAATAAATAATAACTGTTGCGTAAGTTTTGGCCCACTGATGTTACTGATTGAAGTTATTTAAAAGAAAAACAATTGTCTTTTTGGAAGAGTAAATTGATTCATAAACCTAGCTTGCATAGGCCATCACCGGTGAGGTCAAACAAAGAAAGCGTGTACTTGGTATACATTCACTTTGGTACAGTCAAATAATTATGTGCACTTTTGTACTTCAAAAGTTAATTATGTCATTCAAATTTCGTTACTTGTGATTTTCGTGAGTTTTGTTTTGAATATAACAAACCTATAAACTCTACCGTAAGGTTACAATGCACTAAGAAGAATAAATGTACAATAAATACACGTATTGCGATTTACGATGTCTCTTCATGGCCACTGTGCAGACCTTTATCATGCTGCTACTGCCTTGGTCATGTTCCCTGTATTCAATAACCACAATGAATACTAATACCCATTGAACAAATAGGTACCAGACTATTTGCCCTTCAAGCCTCGGTTTGGTTTACATTGAATTGAATGGGGGAAACTTAAGACGGCCGCACCATGATAAAGGTCTATTATACCTGTGGAGCGCCTGATGGATACACGATACTAATCACGTACGACGTGATACCTCCAACACACAACGGACCAACAAGGGCCAGCATATCGGCCACAATCTTGATAAATGCTGCTGCCGCTAAACGCATACCATGGACCCTCAGGAAGACCTTCATGAGTGATGGTGGCTTGCCAGACCCACTCGCATTTGCCTGTCAATATAATACAGATTAGAGTGCAATTGTTAACAGTGCGTGTAAATATCTTCTTTGCATAAAAAGTGAGTGGAGTCAAGGGCGCCACCACTGACTAGGCAGAAGGTGCCTGAATGGCGGGTTAATTTGAAAATGAGATTGTCATACTCAATGATTGTATGGAAGACACCATGATTTGACTACTTAACTATAGTTTTTTAAAATGTCTACACATTGGGTCAACATTTCAACATGACAGTGGCGTAACAAGACAGTTTCATGGGGGGAGGGGCAAGCAGGGCAAAAAACAAAATTTAAGGGGGGGGGGGCTATTTAATGTATCGAACCATTCATAATGTGCATTTTTCTCGATCTCATTTATTATTATTATTATTATTATAATTTTTTTTTAGGGGGCAAGGGTTCTGAGTGGGGCTCCCGCCCCCATAGGTTAAACAAT